>CALYDF020000029.1:0-88872 GCA_944474145.2 Dicrocoelium dendriticum
CTGCCAGGAGGAAGCCCACCACGTTCTGGAACATTACCGACTGTTACTTTGACCTTGACAAGGTTGCAGCTAACCGACTGTCCTCGCGGTTATTAGCAGTCATGTCTAGCCAATTTTTTCCTTTGGTTGTGTGGTTGCCTTCTTCGGAGTTGAGCGCTAGTGCTTGGAGCTGTTAAAATCAGACAACTCTGCTGACTTGTGTTGCTTAGCTTAGCTTTGCGGATTCCTTTAGTGTGTCACGATATGGGTGGACAACATGACCTAACACTGGCGGGCCTTTGCATAAGTACGGGCTGCAGTGTCGAAGTTAAGTCTAGGAGTAGCTGTGGTAGGTGGTGTGTAAGGGAAAGTAGAGCACACGCCAAAGAGATAAGTTAGAGTATGCCTAGGCAAAGCTTATGAAGCTAGGCGAAGGGAAGCAATGAAGTGTTGTTAAGGCTAAGGAGTAGAACCATTATTAGCGATTGCTAGGTTTGAGGAACCTAACTCAACGAAGTCACGTCAGGCAAATACACATGGAACTTGAGCTTGCGCTGCAAAGTTTAGGCTTATGAATTATTGAAAATCGGAAGCTGTTGCCATTGTATTCTGTTATCTAAGGATGAGGTTTAATGTTAAGGACCCAATAAGCTTTAAAGATTTATAGGTCATGAATGATTTTTGATAAGAACATAGCATTTGCCAATGTTCACACCACTTTTCAAGAGCATTAAGATCTTCACAGATGCTACAAATTTGTTTGTTTCATTATTGTTTGGAGAGACCATACAGCTTTTTATCATCAGCGCGGGTGAGGGAGCGACCACATTGCAAGCTGCTGCGGAAGTCCCTAACATAAATCATAAAAGGGCAAAATATCTTCCCTTGCGCCGACTTGCTGAAGAGAGCTGTCGACGTGAATACAATTTGCTCAACCTCAACAGACTGCGTACGTCCTATTCGATAGAAACAGTCAGTCTGATAAAGGGCTGTCTTTCCCTAAGTCTTTACCTTATGCAGCGAGCCCTTTGCGCTACCCAGACAAAAGCTTTTTGCATATCGTGGTAAAGAATAACAGCTGACATATTAGATTCAGTGGCCTTGCTGGCTAATTTAAGTAAGTTTAGCTGGCAGTTTGTTTAAGACCAAGACCCTAAGAGTGCTTGCTGTGATTTACTTACGTGCTCGCCTGAATTAGGGTAATTCATAAGTGTTCTTTTAATCGACTACTCCACCACCCGCGAAAATAGTAGTGTGGTTAAATGGGTGATAGTTGCTGAATTCCTACGTGCTTCTACCCTCATGCCGTGGCATTATGATGGAATGTTTCCAAGCTCTCGGATTATGACCATCCTACAGTAATAAAGTAGTGTTAACAGACGAATAGGGATATCTTCGCTACCACGCTTAATTAGCTTCGACGATATTCCGTCTAGACCAGGGTTCGAGAATAACATTATGGTTAAAGTAGCACCCCAGATACTATTTATGCCAAACGGTCCCGAAGACACGGACAGCCTACCGGCCACTTGCAGCTCCTGAAACGTTAAATTGCTTTCTATGCACTGCCTTAATTATAGTGTGAGCTGACCACGTCAACTTCTTGCATTAATGATATGTCGCTGGGCTAATGTTTAGGGTAGTGAGCTGCCGTCCATAATTAGCAGTCCCAGAGCACAGCAGCCAGCTGTGTTTACACTATTTAGTGCGGCACTTGCTTAATTGGTTTGCTTCTGCTTATAGCCGACAGGAAGTCCAGTTACAACCACATCCGCTTTCATGGTGGGTTAAACTTAGGCGTTTTCTTGTAGCATCGTCAAGCTGATCCATACTGTTATGCTTTTTATCTTGGTTTGCGCTTGTAAGTGGGTGCCTTATTGAAAGCGACGTGGGACCTTGGGAGCCGAGACAGTAAAGTATTTCCTCCCATAATCTGTTCAACCGATCGATCCACAAAATCACATGGAAAGAATCCATTCAACTTGCTTGATCTGATAAGTGCGGTAAATGTTGCCTAGTTAACGGTGTGCATCGCACACTGGACTAAAACTGCATCTGTTTCCTTTGAATGGGAATTAAGTTGCTACGTAACCCGGGCAATGCACGAATCTATGCTCGCTACCCGGGAAATCCTGACTGGCTGTCTCTAGGTTGAAAAAATGCCGAGAGTAAATATGAACTCAATAATGTGTTTCTTCCTGGTTGGAGCAGATACATTCTGCGTCCAGTCGCCAAAATTCATACATGCTGATAGATCTGCGTACATTGTTGTTGCAACAGATAGGAACTAGTTTAACTTAGCTAGGCGGAAAACTACTGTGACCAGTTTGGATTTGCACCAAAACTTTGATGTCTGCGCAAATGTTACCATACGTGTACTTTTAACTTTAGTTGCCGCAGCAAGTGGGCTGTGAACCTAGAAATAGCTCGGTTGATCCCAGCATGTCTGCCGCTATTCAGATCGAGTACATGTTTCCAGCTGGATTCATGATTTATGACCTTGTAAAGTGTGTTTATTATAAATGGCGTTCCCGCCGCCTCGTTTATGTACACTAGATTGCATACAAAGCACGAGTTGGCGCTTTCTTCACAACCAGAGTTATACAAACGTTTGGGTCCGATGCGAATTTATCGGAAATCATTCTTCATCTTGAACTTGTTTCTAATATGGATTAATGTTAATGAAAAGGAAAGTTCTTTGGCTGAAGACCAGTATTGCTTGTGGTTTATTGAAGACCATGTTTCCATGACTTATATTGTATAAGGGTCGGCGAGGACAGACAGAGGATGCAGGATGTGCTTACTATAGTTTAGGGACCTAGAAAATATAAGTATGTGTGAGACAGAACACGTTTTGTCTGGTAGCTTAACGGACGACACAATGAAGCATTTGATAGCTGCTTCTCCATCTGCAGAAGTTGTAGAACGTGATTGAAGACATTGCATATGTTAATTGAGTGCTGAGGTATTTGATGCTAAGCTGAACATGTCATGGCTCGTCCTTCCCTCCTCTAAAACATTCGCAGTTTGTAAGGTAGGAAGCGGTAGATTGGTTGGCCTACGTAGTTGAACCGGCAGGACACGTCTGAAAGATGAATAAACCGGTGCGCAGCAGCCTGGATTCGTGTGCAGTTGTACGGAGCTGTATACAGCGCCAAATGTAGTGCACGCCATAGGGGAATTATCTACAGTAGTAACACTCGGGGCCTTTTCATTAGTATTTGGGGCGGATTGCGGCAGAGTCCATCTTGGTGGACCGAAATACAATTGCCTCAACTTGGTATCATTGCAAAGTTGTTCAAAGTACAACGTTGCAGTGCGAAAGACTCTAGTTTCTTCTGTCCTTACTTTCAGCTGAGTTGGGAATTTTCTACTTCCTGCAGCCATACTCGCAATCTGTACCGAGCTTTTCGCAATACGTTTAACTTCAACGATTGTTATCTTCAACATATTCGTTGGTATGCCATTTGGAACATTAGACACAGGTGCGCTGCACTCTACATCGTCCCAGCCAGATTGCGGATACTGCTTATCTACGGATCGTGATACATTTAAAGCACTTTTAGGTGACTTAACCTACATAGGTAAAAGCCAACTTATGTTCCCTCAACAGGTCCGTTTAGCGATAGGCGTCCTTGTGGTTTTGGATACGGCGCTGCCTAAGGGCTATATGTCTCGTCGCTTTTTGTGGGATATGCTAGGCTCTATTCGCTTACAATGTCTTTTGTTATTAAGATTTGTTGCCGTCCAACGTAAGCTACGTTTCAGTGACCCGAAAGTAAGCTGCCGCAAAGTTGTTGCGTGGCGAAACTGCTCAAGGTTAGCTATGCAGCTACGCCAAACTGCCTTATTCTTAACGCAGGGTTTGATGGGAGCCGCAGATTTCCTTACGCGGTCGGTCATCCGGGGAGCCTGCAATGCGTTCTCTGCAATGTAATTAACCGCGTTAACGTCACAGCTAAAAGCGGCTACCGATATAGCGGTTGGAACAGTAAATACTAATGCACTACAATCTCCATTTCCGCGCGCATCTTAGAGGGAGCTCGGCCTCTGCTTCTTCTATTTTTAAACTAGGTGTTGTGGACCCTAGCGGTTTAGGTAAACACGGTGGGGTGGTCCGTACACCAGGTCATGTTGCTTAAGACGCCGGCGGCACTGGTCTCTGAATAGAGGTTACGTTGGACTCGCTGCGATTGTCGTAGAACTTTCCTGCCATGTCCGTGTTAACAGGGCGAGTTAATTGTTGTGGCGGGGTTCATCAAACATTCTCCCTTCCGGGATAGCCTGTTGCGTTGTACAAGCAGCTGTGCCATTAGTATTACTTGCATAGTTTTCTACAGAGTTTAAAGTTTGGTTGCTTTAATCTATGTTTATTCTGGCTTTAGGGGTTGTGTTGACCCCAAGATTCGCAAATTATTCCAAGGAGCCAAGCAATATAGAGTTCAAAGCAGATGAGATGTCTACAACCACAGTAGGTAGGTCACTTATGTTCACATGCGCCGGACAGTTTTCATAGCTTACTTGGCCCCAACTAGTCTGTGCAAAGATTACGCTGCGTCTATCGCAACGGCGCTGCAAAGCCTTCCTCGCTGGTACTAACTTTACGTCAAAGAAGGTCGTGCGGGTGGTAACTTCACATTGAGAGCCCATCTGTCATTAACAAACATGGCTAAAAGGTTAACAAAATCGTGGAAACAGACCAAGTGCTTGAGCACAATGCCACCTTTGGCGGTTGACAGAAGTTGGAGCTGGGTTGGCAAATTTCTGGGTTGCAGTTTGACGTGCGCGTACACGGTGAAGAGAGGGTAGAGTATCTCTCTTGTCAGCTTAAGGGTTCAGCCGTAGAATAATTCTGATGGCATGCACTGCAGATAACCTTGCCGCTGTAGCGAATAACTAGAATAACAGTAAGGGTCAGACATGGCGCATAGGTGACCTAAGTTGTTGATGAAAGCCTTCGACTAGGTCATTCACTGCTGAGTGACTTGACTTTGCGTGAATACGGAGGCAGAACGCAACAAATTATGACAACTCGAAAGGCGTTCTACGGCCGGTTGTACGGGTGCTATAGCATCTGCAATTTGACTCCAGATTGTAGCATGCGTGACCGGCTCATGCAATTGGCCTATTAGTGAGTACCCTTCTCAGTGAAACAAAATGATGGCACGGAGCTAATGGGGCGAAAGTTTGTCGTGGTACGTTCTGTTCTTATGTACTGGCTAAAAATGCGACACCGGAGGACATGAGCTAGCTAGGGAAGGTTGTAAGAGATCGAGCGTTGGTGTAACATGTTGTATCTAACCGCGTGCGCCGTCTGTGCATATCGCATATAGGTTGGGTCAGACTAACAAATGCAACGCACAAATTAGCGTGCCACAACCGACCACTAAATGTACACCTAGGAAATTTTATTTAGTAGTTTGGAAAAGCTACTCAGGTAATCCGTGGAATCTCCGGACTGCTACACTGCACTCCCGAGAAGGTACTGTGTAAACGGTCCTTCAAGCGTTTTGGGCACTAGCCGTCGCGGGTCAGCCTTCTGTGATACCAAGTCGTGAAACACGGTGCAGCTGCTGGGGAGGACCAGGCGATCTGATCCTAGCGGGATCCCAACCCTCTCTTCCCTAACAGAGTGGGAAGGATAATGTGTTTGCAAAAGTGGTCCTTAGGGGTATGGTTTCGACGAGAAATGTTCAGTTCACAAGCGGATGCGTCTTGCTCCAAACTAAACGTGCGACCGAGTTTATAGGAGTACATGGTAAACAAACGGAAAACGGCTGTAACAATAGTGCACAGCACTAATAAGTGCTAAAATAAAATAACCGCAATATGAACTTTTGGTTTCCAAAACGTTTCAGTCTATTTTTAGTTTCGACCTTTTGCCACTTTTTGTTATTTACAGAAATGGTAAATTTGAGCAAAGCAGAAATGCCCACCGTTTGTACAACGCGACGAGGATGATCTAATGTCTGTAAAACAGTCGTTCTAAATAAAACAGACGATGTTGTAGGTATCTTATCGGACGTTGCTGAATTGCTAAAACTGCGCGTCGTTGGCGAAGGAACGGACTCCGTTGTAGAAACAGGGTCGCTGTCAAGGTTGGCAACTTTCAAGCGACTAATAGATACGGATTCCTGCTTTCCGCGGCGACTGATGACAGTTACATTAACGTTCCGTTGGAGGACTCTAACCGGTCCTCCATGTGGCGAAGCTAGACTGCTTAACTTTGGGCCACACGAAACGCTGCGTGATGAGCTACATCGTTGTATGAATAGCTGAATGTGGTCAAGCGTGTTTTGTGTCAAACACAGTACGGCAAAATGCATAGGTGACTATAAAACGCGGATAACCTTGTGAAACTTTGCAATCGCACATCCTTCCGGAACTTGGCTAAGCCAGCTGAGGCTTCCAAGGTAGTGCGGAATGATTCGGATCAGCTTCAATAATGTATTGACGAAATTGCTCTTGATCAATGAAAGAAGCCCGGTCCGGTCCACCAATGTATTGATGGCTCGTGTCGGAGTCACCAATATCGCGCGCGTGGGCGGATCACGCTATCAGATTATTGGCACGTAGCCATCTCAGTGACGAGAAAACCCATGGCGCAGCGATAACGACAAAAGTGCATTGTGGTACACGCTGCTCTCGTGTACTGCTCAAAAAGGTGACACCGGACGACGCGAGTTAGCTAAAAAAATGTGTAGGAGCGCGCGATGGGGCGTTGCGTTGAATACAACCGTGACCCGTGTGGGTATATCTTGTGTATGTTGTGTCAGCCAAGCAACTGCAACGTACCTATCAGCATACCACAACTAACCTCTAAGTGTTTAACAAGGAAGTATTTATACATTTTGCTGCATATTTAATTTTGTCTCATACGTGCACTTCAAAATTGAGAGTCTGAACAACTTTCCACTCTCACTGATACGAGGGCCATGAAGCTTTGGTACCATTGCACTTATTTGGTCGGGCCTTCTTAAGCGGGCCTTATATAGTTAAAAATAAATATTTATTTATTTATTTAGTATTTTACACCACATACTCTGGCAATCCGAAGAATCATCCGGCTGATACTAGGTAGTTCAATAAGACAGGTTCGCAATTTGGGCTGCGCAGTCGCATCGGGATGGCTGCTGGCCAGGAAAGTAAATGTTGGCTTCATTTTCAAAGGTTGTACAAAGCTAACAAGGTTGCCGCATAGATCCACGTACACATGCAAGCCACTTGATTCGCAAACGCTTTCATTTTGCCGCTGAAACTGGATAGCTTGCGAAACAAGGTATTTTCCGATCATATTCTGATCGATCATTTCCTACACGGTGCTACTTTCTGAACAAGCGCTTTTGTGTGTGTCGTGTCCCATCGAGGATAAATCTAGCTATTTTTATTTATTTATCTATTAAAGCGGTCTGCACAAAGCAGTATAAAGGTTTTACCGTGAGAATTAAACCTAGGTCCCACTAGGTCTAAGGGGCGTGTGCCAACGTCAATTCTGAGGCAGGGAACGAGCCAAAATCACTACGGGCGTGTTGATGTACTTGGTGAGCTGGCGATAATGGTAAGCTTGAGCGTAGTTCCGAACATCTTTGTTTACGCTTGGCCAAGCAAAGCCTTCGGTGAGCAGTTTTAAAGATGCCCAAACACCATGATGAACCAGTGAGTGAATTGGGTTGATGGCTGTGCTCAGAAAGAGGCGGGCATGATTGGTCTTGGGTAGCCGGCTGAAATGCCAAAAGTGACAGTTCTGTCTCTAGTTTGGTGCGGAATGTAGTAATGCTGCGTAGTGGACAGTCGGGCGCGTCAGAAGCCTTCGCGTTATGCTTGAGCCGCTGCCAATGCAGCAAGGTTGACCGTGGGAAAAGAGTGAAACGCTAGTTGGACTCGAGGGCGAGCCTTAACGGCGGAGTTAGCAACATCAGCGGTGAAGTGCCTGACCAAGTCTAAGTGTCTAGTTTTCCGCGGGGAACATTTGTAAAATGAGTTGAAGGCGAAAGTGAGGGGCTTGTGGTCAGTGTTGGCCGTGAAACCCCGACCTTCCAATTTGTACCGAAGGTGACCAGCAGTTATGTAAATGGCAAACAATTCTCTACAAACCCGTTTGTTGCGGGATTCCGCTGGTTTTGAGCGGTTAGAAAAGAAGACGAGTTGTTGCCACAGCCCACCAACGTGCTTTTGGAGAAGGCTTCAACCGCAAAGTCTGAAGTCAGTTGTAAGAGAAAGGCTATCAGAGGGCTCGGCGTGAGCGGGAAGAGCTGTTGTGGACAGCATTTTTGCGATCAATGAAAACCGTGTGTGCTGTCCCGGGTAAGAGAACCTACGCTGGAATGCTGTGAGAAGAACAATCACGTGTTGCATGGGCTGAGCGCAGCTAAGGAGGAAGCGTCCATAATAGTTGGCTCTACCACAAAGCCGATGCAGATGTTTAAATGCAGTCAGAGCCAGGAGCCCATTCCTAGCCCGGACACTTTCCGCAAGGACCCCGAAACCAGACGACGAGATGAGGTGACTTCTACGTTTTACCGTGCATTATCCAAGTTTGCACTAAGGCGGGTTAACAGTGACACCTAGTTGGTCCACCATCGGAACAGTATCTGAAGGTAAGCTAGGTACTGTTCCTCGGATGAATTGGCTCCTAGCAGCTCGTCAAAGTATTATAGGCAAAGTCTAGGCTAGCGTGACGACTTATAGGAAATGTTGGAAGTCTGTGCTGCGCTGCATAGTACCAAGTATCTCCACGGGCCGAAGTGAGCGATGCCGGCCTTTTCCAGTCTGTCAGTTTCTTCGGCAGGTAACTGGCTGTAGGCCCAAGTAAGCGATTTTGTTAAAAACCGTCTTACTTGAGAGGAATACAGTATGGCCCTATGCCTGTGGAATATGCTAACTGACAGTGACCGTAAGTTTAATTATGGCGTCAGCTTTGCTTTTGCGTGCTTGTGCCCCAGAGCTGAGCAAGGATGATCAGCTCACAGTGATGTTAGTCATACGAGTGGCTTGGCAGATTACAAAAACGAAAAAGCCAACCGGGGATAAAGTCCGTTGAAAGAGTGCAAGCACGTTGGATTAAACCTTACAGCAGTGGAGATGCAGTCAACCCTTGCAACTCTCGCATTGCACGACCTTTGAGGGGCATGGCACTGCCAAAATCCAATCACTTGCATGACATCTTTTCTCTGGGAGTTAAAAGTGAGTCTGGCCAAATTCAAATGCTGCTCCCAGGGTATACATAAACCCTGTTTTCAAACATACTTCAGCGTAAATTTCGAAACAACACGGAACGCCAGAAAGTCGAATGACCTAGTCAAGTTACAGGCTACCCGTCGAAATCCCCGAACTTTGGCACGTTCATATTCAGGTGGTACTGAAAGATTAAGAGAATCCGGTGTGTTCCTTCGTAAGTGGAATGTTGAGCCCGTATTTGCTGGTTTCTAAGTAAAACGAGTAGCTTTACGAGTTTCAGTGCCATCATTGAGCAGGGGCTATTCCAAACTTCTCTGTATCGTTCCAATTTTAATATATACACAACACAGGATTATGCTTTGCCCGAATGGAAATATTATCTAACTATGATGTAGGTTGTATGTTGCGTGCTTTGTATCGTTTTAACTTTTGAAGTTATAAGTTGTGGCGTTATAACTTGTGGTTGAAGCTTGTACCTTTACGCTTCACCATAACGTTTATTAGTATATAGAATTTATTACTTTGTAAACTATTATAAATTTGTATACCGCAACTTCATTTGCAATTTAAATACGTAAGTTCTCAGCTCCGCATTCTCGGATATACCGTAGTACCGGACCGGGATTCTAACCAAAGTGCTTTGTTGATAGTTTGGTGAGGGTGGTTTGGTACGCCAGGCTACATGTGGACTATGTTGCTTATTGATGTTGTGTGGTGTATACTGAAGCGTTTCAGGAGCATTTATGGTACGTGGTAATATTAAAGTTTGTAGATTTTAACACTGTTGTTGTTCAAGTAGCTAACGAAGTGCAGTTATGAGCCGCGGCGCGTCGTTGTAAGCTGCCATCATGGTGCACGATCTTCTTTCGTTTAATCGTTTGGTGAAATTATATATTCGCGTACATTTGCGGACATGGAATAGGATGTGAAGAAATTTCAGCAGGCTACTGCGACCGCTTTTTATAAGCGGTCAGTGGTTATTCGAACTCGGTGCAAAATTTACTTAACTTAACTTTACCTCCCTATAAATATACTGAGTGCATTCCATTTTATTATTGAAACCTCATTACTTATTTGTTAACGCTCGCCATTGCCTAATTGAGACAGGCTGTTCCATTTAACCTCGGCCCGTAACCAAAATTCCGCCCTTGGTTAGAGCCCAGCTCCCCCGTAGTACCTCACCAGTATTCGAATGCCCGCTGTCCTTGAACACAGCGTGTTTACCACAGGTGAAATCGCACTGGTTCCTTAAAACCATGTTATTATTAGTGCCTGTATTCTACCATCCCTATGTTGCTGTGTATCGAATTAATAACGAACCAAACGGGAAAACCTTCACTGTGTCTATTTTTAACAATCCACTTGTTTATGTGCGTTTAAACAGGACCAGGTCTTCTTTGGAACAGAGGTGACTTTTATGCAAAAATTGGCTCGTGCAGTTATGGGCACATCAGGCGAATGGACTGGTTGCAAACAGTCTCACGGGCTCTGTATTGTGTCTTATCTGCCGTGATAATGTCGATATGCGAGGCGGGCGTGCAACAACAAATAGTAAGTTGCTTAAGCCCACTTAGCAAGCATTGTTGGTAAAGGATGGCTAAGGTATTGTAAGTGATAAGATATGCCTCAGGGCCGTAAGCGATGAACGTCACCTTAGAGTTGAATGGCTGTACAGGCTGTGAAATAGTTCTAGAATATGTAGCATGGGAAATGTTTTGAATTGTCGTAATAAACCAATAGCCGTCCAGCGTATTAAAAACTCGAGGCGCTGAATAATGCTACATAGAACGAGTGTTTTTAAGGCGTGTGCATTAAGTGTGGAACTGTGGTCTGATGTTGGAAAGCGTTAAGAACGTAAGATGGGAGTACAAATGCTGCTGTAACCTAGTAATTCCTTCAATTCGACATCCAAACTGAGATTACTTAGCAGAATACTTGGAAGCATGGTGTGAAAGAGGACACTTCTGGGAATGCGCCGAGATGAATTTGTTTTTAAACTACTTATGAGTAGTGAGGACTACGTCTACCATTAGTATAAGAAGGAAGTTCGGCTGTGTTATGGAAGGATGTCCACTTAAATCTCAGGTTGTACTTATTCGCGTTGCTTGATCCTTAGGCGCACATTTGCCAACTATAGTAAAAGTTATATATCTGCTAGCCGCTGTTGGAATTGCACTACTCAGAAGCGGTACGACGAGCTAACAAAAGTCCAGAAAGTTCAAGTAAGGATAAGTAAGTTGCAATCGAACGAAACGTAAAAGGAATGGCTAATTGTGAAAGTTGAATGGGAACACGAGATCTTGGTCTTTAAATGTAAGCAGCGCGCATTTTGGAAAGGAACATGCTAACGGCAATTGTCAATCTAGGAATATTTCTTCTGAATTACTTGCGCGGTCATATATGGGATATACGTATATGCAATCAGAACAAAGAACTAGGTCATGGATATATGTCTGGCGGTATCCGGTTCACGAATCGCCTGCCACTGCGGCCAGCCAAAGGACACCTGAGCCTACCGAGTGACCACGGCTGGCTTGCGCTGAACCACCCCCAGCTCCAACAAGCACCTTATATCCAGTGTAACTTTGGTGGAACATGACCGGGAGGCATGTGCGTTGGAGCCACCTTTCATCAACGGAACCGGCCCACACTCCTTCACAGGCAAGCACAAGCGCAGCTTATTTAGGAAACCAAGCGCACAGAAGGCGGTGGTTGGGCTGTAGTCCGCTCTACCCATTTTGTATGGAACCACCCCTTGAGCCTAGCATGACCACAAGGATCGTGAACCCCGTCCTCACCAGCAATAACCAACGGTCTCCTAGGGCTAATATGAACGAAGTAGTGGGTAATGGACAGGTAGACACCTAGTTAATATGAACCTCAAACGCAGCGCCACAGGGGATATTAAACAACAGCCAATCACTTGCAAGGACATTAGCAAATAAAATATAGCTGGTAAAAATACGGCTACGCAGACATTTCTTTTCCTTAACTAACGATATGCAGTAAGCTGGTTAGCAACGAATCCGCGCTAAGTACAAAATGTCCAAAAGGGACTAAAAATGCCACCATCACGAAAGTTAACGAAGATAACCACAATTAGTGTAAACAACATGGCCCGTTAAAAAGAGCTTATCCAGGTAGGCCTATAATACTGAAAAACTTGGAATGAAATTGATCCAGCTTAAAATAACCTAGTTTCTGTGCACGTTGATTTAGATCTACTGCGATGTAGTAGAATCATTTATGCAACCTCAACGTATATAATATATATATATATATATGTATATATGTATATACAGTATGCGTGTAAGTGGTGTGTGGTGAAGATATATTTATATAAATAATTTACCCTCGACAGCATGAGCCAGGCCTTCGGATGCACGAGCCTGGTGACACAAACGTGTAACATCTGTAGTGGTACAGAAATGTTACGACTGAACCATTACAAGCGTTATGTACGTGTGTAGGAATAGGTGGTATTTATGTGCGTGCAGCGTAAGCAATGCTGTTGGGTGAAGTTGTTAGTGTTACTGTAAATCCGCGTTTGTTTGATGAATGCTTCAATATAGGAAATAAATAAATAGAATAAATAAATATTTTATTCTCAAATATATAGAGACGCACCAAATCAGGCAAGATAGAGGTTTACAGGCAGCTGAATAGCACAACGATACCTTGGATTCAGTCGTGTGTAGTGTAAGCCGTCAAGGTGCTATACGTGCAGTGAAACGGTACATGTAGTCAGAGGGTATCATATTCTTTCACCTGTCGGGAAAAAGTTGAAATATTAGTCTAGTCGACTTGCCAGTATGTAGTTGTGAGCAGTGACTTTATTCAGTGGCGAGTAACATCCGCCACATCGCAGTGTTGTTAACCAGCCATTTGTGGCTTCTCCTAGGGAGAACGCTTGCCAAGCAAGAACCCATCACGTCCTGCAGCACGGCAGTAAAGCATTTTGAACACTGATGTATAACTGGCAAAGCCGCTTGATGACTGATTTTATATTTGGTTATTCGCAGTCGAACGGCTTACAATTTCCTCTGTTGGCTGGACAGATAGTTTGATCAAGCCCGCCATAATTGTTGCTGCCGGTGGTGGATAGAAAAATCACTAGTAGTTATCTTGTTATGTGTCCGGGTGAGCAAAGTTGCCAAGTTTGTTGTCTGGATTTTTCAGATGTATACTTTTCGGGAGGGTGAAGATACGTCCAGCTCTCCATACCGGACAACGGTTTTGATGGCGACTGCAGTGGAGTCCTTTTGGTATAACACCGTGCTCCATGTAGGTCCTTGTCGGTTATTACGTCCTTCGGGCATAATCCGTTCCTCAGTCCAATCCCAGTTTTCCAAGGCATTCCGGACCTCGGAGAAAAGGGAACGTGAGGGACAACCGAGAGAAGACCTCAAGAACGGGCGTGGAGTTAAATGTTGTTAAGGTTTTATGTCAAAACGTTTGGAGTTGAGGCAAAAGCATGTACACTGTGCCACCATGATTATTCTGAAAGTACCTTTTGAATGTCCTATAGAATCAGTAGACGGATGGGCAGATGGCCAACGTTTACGTAGAAAAGAGCGTTGTACCAGTTAATAATCCACGAAGTGTCAGTTTACTATGAAGCAACAATTGCGTCAGGAGAGAGGAAAGAAAGTTAGAAGACTAGTGGTGATTGAATGGTGAATGAACAACACGTAATCAGCCTACTACACTAGGGAGCGCAGAATAAGATCGTTTATAAAATGAATAGTTTACCGCGAGAGAGGTCCAAAGGTCAATTAGTGGTAAGGCAGCGGAAAGATTGGATGCAGACATTCCAAGTGAATAACGGTTATAGAAGTAAGGGTGGCTCTTAACAAGCTCTGGATAATTGCAAATGCATGGAGCCTACGACCACTAGCGGCTTCTAAACGGAGGTGCCGAATTTGAGACGAACGATAGATGGTGGCGCTAGGAAAACTATCAGTGGCCAGATGTAGCCATTCCAATATGACGCTTGGTCACTGTTGTATGCCTACAGGGTCACAGAATGCATTAACAAGCTAGCAAAGGTAAGTGGTATAGACATTCCAAGATAATGTATTATAGACAGACAAGGATTGTATCTTAGCGAGCTCAAGGTCCGCGCGGATGGGTCATGGAGCCAACGACGAATCGCTGCTAAGTGGTGAGGAAGATAGGAGCAGCGAAAGAGTGGAGCTTGGAGAGCGAGTATCAGTGGCCAGCAGAGACATTCGGATTAAGCCTTCTACTTACCATTGGATACCTACAGTGACAGAATAAGTCAGGGAACCAGCGCAGGTATGTAATGCAAACAATCCAATAGAGTAAGAATTGAAAATATTAGGAGTTGCTACTAGCGCAAAGATGTGTGCTACCTACAATGAACCACTGCAGCTGAAAAGTGGCGACGTAGGTAATATAAAGAACTGATAATGGTACCAAGGGAGAGAGTATCGACGGCTATCAATGGCATTTGGGTGAAGCCTTCTAGTTGCTAGTGGATACCTACAGTGTCCCAGGATAAGTCGACAAACAGCAAATGTGTGTGATGCAGACAGTCCCAAAGAGAAGTTGGAGGAATAAAACAGTGGTTCATTAACAGACTCCGGATGTGCTCAGAGATGGTTGGAGCCTACGACCACTAGCTGCTTCTAAACAGAGGCCGAATTTAAGACAATGGACAGATAGTGGCACTAGGAAAAACTATCAGCGGCCAGATGTAGCCATTCCAAGGAAAAGCTCGGTCACTGGTGGATGCCTACAGTGTCAAGGCATACATCAACGAGCCAATGAAAGTAAGTGATACAGACATTCTAAAAGATTACAGGATGGAGATACAGGGAATGTCTCCTAGTAGCTCCGGATATGCGTAACGATGTATGAAGCCTACAACGAATCGCTTCATAAAAAGTAATGAAGATAAGGGGAAGCAAAGAGAATGGTGCTGACAGAGAACCAGTGGACAGCAAAGGAATTCGCATCAAGCCTACTAATTACCATTGGATACCTACATTGACAGAATAAGTCAAGAAACCAGCGAAGGTATGTGATGCAAACAATCCAATTGAATAAGCGTTGGAGAGATAAGGAGTGGATAATAGCGCAACGATCTGTGCTACCTACCATCAACCCCTGCAGCTGAAAAGTTGTGACGAAGAGCTGATAATGGAAGAGCTCAGATGAAATCACTGAAGTGGTTGACGTTCGCGAAACTTGCAAGGTCCTCCGGTATGGTGACTCAGTGAATATTTAGTGGTGAGTACTATGCTCTACGTCATAATGTTGGTAATTTGACTTTTGTGGCTTTTTATAAGGAGAAAAATTGCCGAACGAAAACAAACCATTCCTAGAACGCTGCTCTCAAACTATTAGCCGGACCGGGATTAACAGGGACCACCCAGCTGACACCACCTGGAGGTTGTTCGTATATATATATATATATATATATATGTATATGACAGGATGGATACGCAAACACAACTTGCTCTATAGCAAGCATAATGGTGGAACTTCAGCAGTCCGGATAGTATATGGACAGTAAACAACACTCCGTGGGGAGCATTGAGGTTCATGATGACGGCAGGAACACCAGTATGCAACTGTGCAGACCGCTTGCCAACTGAAGAGTAAATGTATACGCCGTTGTGCCGCATGACCTGAATGGGGTTTAGCTATACTACTCAGTTGATGAAGGATGTCGGGGAAGACAAAGACGTCACTAGGGGCCGAGCGTTAGTGTTCACAAATCTGCTGCGGCATCTACAGAATGACGTTTTACGTATTTATTTAAACAATAAAATTCATCATGCGCATCAATCGGCAAAGGCAGGTAATTTGTGACGTCACGTGGATGCACGTGTCACCAGGTCGCGAAAAACACGAACGATTGCAATTAACCGTAAAAACATGGATGGAGGAGTGGTACTTGCGGGTTGCGTAAAGTCGGATAAGTGGAACCGGTGCAGAACACCATGAGGTCGACTGCTCAACGATCTGTTTGTCCAAGTGAGCATCGTTCCAGACGTTGGCGAGAATGGGACATTCAAAGCACATGCAAATATTCTCGTGGCTAGGTTGTATAGTTAACGCCCAGAAACCACAAGGCGAGAAAACTGAAAAATGGTTATTCATGTTCGGTCACCAAATGCAAGATGGGAACAATTAATGTGCGAATGGGTGCACAGAAATGCTCTAACATGAAAGAGCGCAATTCAATGCCGTTTGCCCAGCGCTTTCCTGCTGTGTTAATGCATGACTGAGCTGGTATGGTACCGTAGGCCAACAGCGCGGAGTAAAGGCAAGCAGCAGGACCATCAACGTATTACGTTATCCACAGTTATTTATTTACTTATGAAACTTGATATTAAACGGCTACGTAGATTTACCATATGCAACATTGCTAAATTCCTTGTTCTTGTTTGCTGCGAACGGCTATGCAGTAATTGTTGCGGGACGGCTTCATAGGCAGCAATTTGATTTGAAACCAAATTCTAAATGTTTTCGCTGCTACGGTGTTGGGGTAACCTTAACGATTTAGGCAAGGCGTGCATCATAATGCACCACCAAACTGCGGGGTAAATAAGCATCCTCATTATACACGTTAACCGGAGGTGGGAAACACCTCAACTACTGCGCCGCAATACATAAAAGAAAAAAGGAAAATAAATTGCAACTGGTGCAAGCCGGCTGAGCTACCAGTAACGGATGGGCATCGTCCCAGTAAGCTACCAACCGGCTACCGTGCATCCAAAATAATTACTATACAAAATTATTTACGGTTAAATAGTGAGAAGGTGATTAAAGTAGGTGGCTAAGAGGCATGGGGTGAGACAAAGAAACTCACAACACAAACGCCACTGAGGTCGGCTCCTAACCATATCAACAAGCGTATCCAGCCAAACGTGTTCATCATCTTTTGGACCCAACCAGGGAGCCGAGACGCTGCAACTGAGGCCAGCTCCGATGTAAGTGCCTTCATTTGTCTCGACCGAGTCACCGCTTGGGCAACTCTCTTCTTCTTCCACCCGCACCCCCGGCGCGCAAATAACGCACGTCGCGGGAGTCGGTGGGCTGGCATGCGTAACACTTGGCCGAGCCACTGGAGCCTGGTGCTTGAAATAACGATGCTGAGCGGTTCAGTTTCTTTTCCTGTGCCATAAACAAGGCGTCGAACATGCTCGAGGCTCACACGGTGTTCCCACCAGATGTGAGCTAAATGGCGAAGGCACCAGTAGTCATACCTAACTAGCCTCCTCAGATCCGCTGTTTTAAGGGGCCATGTAAAAGGGGGTACATAGTACGGTAGAAGGTCACGAACAGATCGTATACTCATACGGATAAGTGCTCCGGTCCGTGCAAGCGGTTGACTGGGCAGCTGCGCTTGCAAAGTATGACAAGGCACTGGGAGAGAGAGCGGACCTAAAAAGGGCCGAGGGTACGTTCACAAAGTTAGGTTAAAAACGGCAGCAACAAACGTTGTAGTAGTACCTCATCGCTGCAATTGCTTGTTAACAACCGAAGCTTCTGTGTTAAGCCAGGCGACGTATGCGGATGCAGCGTGGCAGCAGTGAAACCTTGACAAAAATGTTCAATGGGTACTGCCAGACATGAAATAAACGGTTGTGTAAGTGTGGCACGCGCCAGTTAACAACGGATGTTTCAGTCTGACGGCGGACGATGTATGCTGGGGCAGCAAGGCAGCAGTGAGACATTGACGACAACAAAGTGTCCTGGGTATAAGGTGACCTTATCTGAGACGTTGTGTAAGTAAGGTACTTGCTTGTTAACAACGGAGGTTACAACGTTACGACGGCCGGTGCATGCAAGGGCAGCGAGGCAGCATGGCATCATCGGCAACAACGTACCATGGGTACTGGATAAATTGAAATGCATCGTTTTGTAAGTGACACACTTGCCGGTTAACAACAGAAGTTTTATTGGTATGGCTGGCGGTGCATGCTGAGGAAGGGTAGCAGTACTAAAGCACTGACAACAACGTGCCGTGGGCAATGGATGAGCAGGAATGAAACGTTGTGTACGTGACGCCGCTGCCTGTCACCACCAAAAGTTTTAGTGTTATGGCGGACATGATTCACGTACGAGATCTTTCTGAGGTACTAAATGCTTTTACGCAGCTTCACATAAACGAAGACTAACTGCCTTCTGTCGCCAAAGGTACCGCTGGTTCAAGAACGCAGTTCCGGATGACGCAAGGCATGAACGGACTTAGATTTATACGCCACCATGTCTGCTGATGCAACTGCCGAGGTACGTGAACCGTGCAGCCACCCCGAGTTCCAGGTTATCAAGTGCAACGTGCCAGCAAGTGGCCGGCGGTCATGAAGTAAAGCTTCAAAAGTTTAGGTTGTTAAGCGCAAACGCAATAATGTGACCATTGTAGTGTTGCTATTCAGGTTCGACCCTGACGCTGTCTGTAGCGTTGCAACATAGAGTGTGTAAGATGTTCAAATATGGAGCAAAATCACGCGCGCGCACCCACAAACACCGGCAGAAGACGCACGCAGTTGTCAGAAGGTTTGCTCTGCATAAGTGAGGTCTTGAGGCACAAAAGCATGGTGTCGGCTCTCCGGAACTGTATTTACGCGTAAGTTCCTCCGGGATGCTAGCGAACTGCAACAATAATCTGTCGGCCTATTCATCACCGACGCAAACAGACTAAACTTAAACGTTGTGCGATTTTTTCCGTACCCTGTGACCCAAAATGTTAAGTTGGGAGGACCACTCGGGGCTGCTTCATAAAAACTCATGCCAGACAAGCCAGTGGATTTAAGACTAATTAACTCGGCCACATAATCCAATCCCCTCATGTGCTCAAAAAGAAGTCGGTAGCAAAAATAACAAACAGTCGATATGATGTTCTGCGGATTTAAAAAGAAATGTATTTTAGATGGCCGTTAAAACGTTTGCTAAGACTAAAAATTGATTACATACGCTACGCCACCCATCGAGGTGACATCAGCAGTGCGTAGTTGAGGGGCGGGCAGTAGAGTAGAATAGCGTAGAGGAGCCTCGGTTTGAGTGCGCGCAGCGTGGTCCGCGTGCGTTTTACTATACCGCCGTGGTTGCCCGTGGAGGCAGGCAATCCTATTGGTCGGGATTTCAAACCGCCTTCAGCCTAATGGATGGGCAGATGACCTTTGACCTTGACTTCTTGTGTTTCGTGGCCATCGTTTGCTTGCGCTTGTGGGCGAGTCTGTCGTCAGTTGTGGTTGGCCAGCCACACGTTCCACCGGATTCATTTGACTGAGCTGGCGGTCTTTCGCCAGTAGAGTTGCGTATCCTGAATCCAGTTTGATGTCTCGATTGATTGAATTCGTTTTAGCGCAGCAGGCTTCCAAAAATTTCATGGCTTGTTTTGTACTTCCATGTGCTAGTAGCTTAACATTCTCCAGATCGAAATGGTGGCCTTTGTGCTTTTTGTGCGCAGTAACCAATGACTCCGGATCGTGTCTTCTGACGGCCGTCTTGTGTTCGGTGATACGTGTACAAAGCTGCCTTCCAGTTTGTCCGACGTGGTTGTTATCTCAGTCGCTGCATTTTAGCTGATAGATGACATTGCGGTGGTCTGCTTGATTGCCGTTATCTTTGGGTCTTGAGATCAATTTCCTTAGAATAGCACTTGGTTTGTGAGCCACAGAGATGCCCTGTGACTGTAGCAATCTTACTGTTGGTTTGGAGATGTTCTTTATGTAGGGGAGCACTATTCGGTTGTTTGCTTGCTCAGGTGACTGCTGCTGCTGCCGATGTTGAGGATGAGACGTTAGTTTCTTTAGGCCTCTTCTGCTGAAGTTTCTCGGATAACCGTTGTTTTAAATATATGATATAGGTGCTTTACTTTCTGTTTCCGTATTTCGGCCGTGCTTCAGTGCGTTTCCCTCTTTTGAATAGGGTTTGCATGCAGCTCTTGTTGTGGTGCATCGGGTGGTTGCTGTGGCAGTTTAATATCTGGTCCATATTCGTTTTCGTTCTATAAATGCACGTTTGCGTAGATCCTTTGTGTTCCCTTGTGACCAGTACTTCCAAAAATAGCAATTTGTTATTCTTCTCTAACTCTATCGTAAATTTGATATCTTCGAATTTGCTGTTGAGTAACTCGTGCGTGGCTTGTACTCGGTTCCGCTTTACGGTGACAAACGGGTCGGCCACGTATCGCATCCAGAGGATTGGGCTGATGGATGGCAGTGCAATGCGCTCTAATTTTTGCAGTCCGGCTTCGGCAATGAAACCCGGAATTGATGATCCCATGGGAGTTCCCCTCAATTGCTGGTATACTTGTTCATAAAAGCGGAAATAAGTGGTCCTGCAAAGGTTCAGGTGTTCCCAAAATCTTTCTGGTTTTATGGTTGTCTTTGGGCTTAGTTGGTTCTCAAGTAGTTCCAGAAAGGTTTCTGACCAATTCGTGGAGCGAAGAGCGCAAGGACAGCGAATGAAAGCATTATTTCGTCCTCTTCTATGCTGACATACCGCAGTTTTTGGAGGACTTGTTCTGCATTGTGGATAATTTGTTCGGATCCAGCAAAAACTCAAAGTGCATTAACCGAATAAAAACAAATACCGACAAGATGTTAAACTACAACAGCAACCACCCGATGCACCACAACAAGAGCTGCATGCAAACCCTATTCAAAAGAGGGAAACGCACTGAAGCACGGCCGAAATACGGAAACAGAAAGTAAAGCACCTATATCATATATTTAAAACAACGGTTATCCGAGAAACTTCAGCAGAAGAGGCCTAAAGAAACTAACGTCTCATCCTCAACATCGGCAGCAGCAGCAGTCACCTGAGCAAGCAAACAACCGAATAGTGCTCCCCTACATAAAGAACATCTCCAAACCAACAGTAAGATTGCTACAGTCACAGGGCATCTCTGTGGCTCACAAACCAAGTGCTATTCTAAGGAAATTGATCTCAAGACCCAAAGATAACGGCAATCAAGCAGACCACCGCAATGTCATCTATCAGCTAAAATGCAGCGACTGAGATAACAACCACGTCGGACAAACTGGAAGGCAGCTTTGTACACGTATCACCGAACACAAGACGGCCGTCAGAAGACACGATCCGGAGTCATTGGTTACTGCGCACAAAAAGCACAAAGGCCACCATTTCGATCTGGAGAATGTTAAGCTACTAGCACATGGAAGTACAAAACAAGCCATGAAATTTTTGGAAGCCTGCTGCGCTAAAACGAATTCAATCAATCGAGACATCAAACTGGATTCAGGATACGCAACTCTACTGGCGAAAGACCGCCAGCTCAGTCAAATGAATCCGGTGGAACTTGTGGCTGGCCAACCACAACTGACGACAGACTCGCCCACAAGCGCAAGCAAACGATGGCCACGAAACACAAGAAGTCAAGGTCAAAGGTCATCTGCCCATCCATTAGGCTGAAGGCGGTTTGAAATCCCGACCAATAGGATTGCCTGCCTCCACGGGCAACCACGGCGGTATAGTAAAACGCACGCGGACCACGCTGCGCGCACTCACACCGAGGCTCTTCTACGCTATTCTACTCTACTTCCCGCCCCTCAACTACGCACTGCTGATGTCACCTCGATTGGTGCCGAAGCGTTTGCAACCAAATATCTACCCTTGGCGAACCCTTCGTCAGCCATCTGAACAACCGGAGCTATTAGTCTTGATTGCTGCACACATTATTTTAATATGGCTGATAGAGCACGAAGAGATCGCAACCGGCGGCTATTTCCCATTTCACTTTTGCGCCTGCCACACCGAATTATAGCTATTTAGTGCTTTTTATTTTTCTTTGTTTTACCGCAGTACTACTGAACGCTTTGACGCGCAAACTAAGCTTTTTGTTTTGATTTTTCCCTGCTACCTGGCTTCCGTTTGCCTTGCAAAGCGGTAGAGCTCGCTGCTATCAATGCTGCCATTGTCCCCCTTCGCCCAACATTTAATGAATAAGCTCTTGGCCCTAGGTTAATCTCACTCACTTTACTTGTTTCTAAAAGTGGTAGCGCGCTTTTTTCTTTCCTTCCTCTGCCTGACCCTATCTTTGCCCTATCGATAGTAGTTCCTTGAAACCGACCTACCACTTACTTGCCACCA
The DNA here is from genome assembly GCA_944474145.2 of Dicrocoelium dendriticum. Lineage (NCBI taxonomy): Eukaryota > Metazoa > Platyhelminthes > Trematoda > Plagiorchiida > Dicrocoeliidae > Dicrocoelium > Dicrocoelium dendriticum. The sequence continues at coordinate 22,252 of CALYDF020000029.1, forward strand.
AACATTTGCGTCCCTAAACCAGGCTCAAGGGTGTGGGTAGCAACTCTTTGCATCGACAGGTACATTTGGTTGCTCTTTGTTATCCCCATTGAAGTTCCAACGCTCCACGCTTTACTGACATATGCTTAATTAGCCTAATGGCAACAGTATATGTTTGCTTGTTTTTGAGTTAAATCGTTGCGTAAGAAAGCCTGTATCTATATTTTATGGCAACAACTAATTACGCTTTCGTGTTGTCCACGAGCCAGCTACTATCTTGTTAAAAGCTAAGTAGTACATATCTAAAACCTCTCGGTCTCCCTGTTTCTTTGGCTTTCCTCTATCTGTTTTCCTTTTTCCTCAGAGTTTCGTAAACCTTTGTTGGCACCTACAGATCCGGGTAATGGCTTCGGCTGGTTCATGCTCAACGACACTGCTCCCCTCATTTTTGCATACGGTTTGCTCATCTAACAATGGAGCGAAGATAAGGCTATGGTTATCACCACTCAAAGTTCCGGATGTGTATTCGTCGACCGAGATATTTGTCCCTCTCCAGGGACCTCACGTAATCATCATTACCTTCTCATATACTATATAGTTAGCTGGCAAGATATCTCAATGGTTTTTCGGAAGAGGACGGCTTACGTCAGAAAATCAAAGGCGCCAACCCTACCTGCTCCCCATTTACAAATAATTTTCCTTCCGCAGTGCTCAGCTATTTAAATAAATAAATAAATAAATAGTATATTCTCGGTAAAACGAGACACACCTGTAAAGGCGTGATCAAATATGCATACAAGCATAGCTTCTGCGGAATGTTAAAACATTTCGTTTTAATGAAAGATACAAAAGAAAAGACGTTGTCCGTTTGAGTGAGCATACTATCAGGTAATAGTCAGAACCAGGGACATTATGGCGCTGTGGCGCGCAAAAATCCGTCAAAACACAAGTTGGGGGTAATTTCGCCAGGTAGTGATTCGTGAGCACAGGAGCCTAAACAAGGTTTTGTTGCAACCATTAACCATTACGAGATAGAGATGATCTGTGCTCCAACGTAGCATTCTTCATAGAAGAATTAGTTGTACAAGTTCCATGTAGAAGGCTGAGGACTGCGTCAATGTGAAATGCTTAGCTGTGACTTTATTTTGTAGCGAGTCACATCCGCCACGTTGCAGTGTTGTTAAGCGAACATTTGTGGCTTTTTATAGGGAGAACGCTTGCCAGGCGAGAACCCACCACGTCCTGGAACACTGCCGTAGCTTTCGTTGAACAGTAGAGCAAGTCGGTTATGCATCGTATAGACCGATTTTGCATTCTATTATTCGCAGTCGGTTGACAGCCAAATTCCTTCGTTGGTTGGCCGTTGGCTTAGTACTGTTACGGCAGCAGTCGTTGAAGCCGGTCAATGGTGCAAGGTTCGAAGAGTCGAATGATAATGGTGCAGGTGAGTAAACACATTGTTAATAGAGGCCGGCTCTTCTATTATATTCTTGCTCGGCTCGCTAACCATGTCCAGCTATCCACGCTGGACTTGTCATGGGGTCGGTGAGTGAAGTTGTTCCTTGTGACTGCATATGTCCTTAATAGGTAAAAGCGCCATTCTCCGCAAATTGGATTTGGGATTCCTGCAAATGTAAGTAAGTGTAACTGTTTCCATAGCCAAGTGAAAATTTCATGGAAGACCATCGGAATAGCCACGTATACGTGCGCAACGCTGTCCGTGAAATGACTTCAGAATAGCTCCAGGTGACTGGCGAATAGGAATGTTTAAGGCAGTGAAGGTAATCACGCCAGAGTTGTTTGTCTTCGGTTGTGGGACGGGGGATCCATGTACATATATTATTCCAGGTGAGTAAATTATTCTCTGAGTACGAGGCAATCTAAACCCATTTGTTTAGACCCGGTGAAGGTAGCGCCTCCGGAATGGCGGAATGAGCTCCATTTGGACCTGTGTGGGTTTTTCATTTCCTGGAGAAAGGACCAAGCGTTTTGAGGGTGGGTCGGCCAGTCCTAGTGGATAAACCTTCTTGTTTTGGCGGATGTACCTGTGGGAATCTCGGAAAAATGGGCAACGAACAAGAGGTGGCCAAACAGAGACAGCAGTGAATCAAGAAGCACTAACCCAGACTGGTGGCGCTCACCGTTGCCTATGATACATTCAAACTTATGTAATTTTGTTTAGTATACATGCTTTGCAAGCGCGTTCTATACATTCCGTCGCTGGTGTGACTCAGACTACAGCTACTACGTGGGAAGAAGGTTCTGCACGCGCAGGGTCAAAAGACCGATATAACAAAGCGTTTTAACAAAAGTTAAGCGAATGATGCGATGGTTTTAGAGAAACAGGTAAACCGATGATGATGGAGAAGTCCGAATGTGAGAGGCATCTTAGGTGAAACTGAGGACAACTAGGTTGAGACCGAATGCGGGAGCAAGATAGGTAGAGCAACATTCCAAGAGGAAAAGGAATTTCAAGGAATCGGCTAGGAGCGAATGAATGCTGACGGCAATACGAGGAGTAGTTCGTAAGAGTAATTACACTAAAGCGTTCATGATTCTACAGTCCAGAAGCCGTCAGAATCTAGGAAAATGGTCACAGGGTGCCAAAACTGCCGTGCATTGGGAGTCGTTATGACACGTACGGTCTCAATAGTATACCAGTGCGAGCATACGGCAATTAACACACTGTGGGTGTTTATCCGGAAACAAATGGGCTGGCTAGCCGAACAACCTCCTCGTGGTGCCAGCTGGGTGATTCGGGTTTACCCCCTTTCAGCAAATAGTTCGGCGACAGTGTTCCAGGACGTGGTGGGTTTTCGTCTGGCAAGCGTTCTCCCTATGAAAAGCTACATATGTCCGTTTAACAACACTGTGTCGTGGCGGTTGTGACTCGCCACTAACTAAAGTCACCCATTGCTTATCCAAACAATCGCTTCAAGTCCACAGATAGCAAGCACTGGCGACACCTGCAAACACATTCAAGCAAAATGACAGGAAACATTTACCAATCCCATAAACAAAGCTAAACACGCCTACATGCAAACTTACATACATTCGTATATAAACATATGCAACAATCCCATTGTTCCATTTTGCATTAACTGATCACATTTTGTACTCTTAACATGATCATGCCTGCGCAGGCGTGCCTCGCTTAGTCGAGAATACACAATTTATTTATGTATTTATTTATTTATTTAAGTTACTACACTCATCGTGCGCGCATATGTCGGCATGGCAAAACTTTACTAATACAGACTTTGTCGACAAGTTTGTCTTGCTTCTCTGCACACCAGCGCAATCTAGGAATTCGATTCCAGCACTATAACACAATTATCCATATGTAAAATCTGAGACCATCTCTGTTGCTACTGTTTCAATAATTCACCTGAACCATTCCTGTAAGCTTATACTTAAAGTACCCATCCAACCATACCCTCACACGTGTGCTTCGCCCCGTCGAGAGTAAACCATTTATTTATTTATTTTTTGGAGACTGCAAATCTACGGGTTATAAGTTGTCATCTATATTGGCTTGCAGCACCAGCGCCAAGCATTATCGCCGACAGTGGGAGGACACCTGCTGGTGCTCAACGGTTTGCCATCGCCGGCCACAAGCCAGTCAGCCTTCGTTACAATGTTGTTAAGCCGCCAACTCACACTGAATCTAATCGTGTTAGCATTTGCTAACCTAATGTGGTTATAAATTATAGGAGAATGCTTCCAACGCTGCAAGGACTCTGTGTGGCGGTCTCAAGCAGATGCCAGTGAACACCTGCGGTCCCACTCCCCAGCCAGAATTGCTGCTCGCTGCCTTGTGAGTTAAGCTAGTAAGCAAAGGGCCATGGGCGGAGTCCCACTTGGGCTTCGCCAATCCCCAACTACCTTGTTGCTAAGACTGCCGAAGCAAAGACTGGTGGTAGGGCACCTCGAATCAAACCACTCACCCGGAACAGATAATTAGCACGCTTTGCGCTCTAGGCCAGGCACAGGGTACTCTCTAGTGCCACAGGGCCGCTTGAGGGCTATTCCTACCAGGTTCGTCAAAGGTTAGAAGTCAGACAAACCTTGTCTCCAGGAAACTCCAGGTTATGGGTTTGAGATGAGATGGTGTCCGTTTCTATAAACCCGTAGCTGTGCAATGTCCTCTGCCTTTCAGGCAGGATGCTGAGCCAAAGACATTCGATTAGAACCCAATTCGTTCTCCTGTGTATGTCTGGACGCCTTGGCAGTTTCTAAGCTTACATACAACCATGCTAATTTCCACAAACCCTGACTATCTCCTACATCGGAGGTCGCGCAGACAAGCCAAAGTCCTCCTAGCTGCTTCAAACAGAGCGGCTGATATGCAAAAGCCTGCCACTGCTGGCACCTTCTTTCTATTTTATCTGTTCCTCTTACTCCTATCCCAATGTCCATTACTAACCTATCTTCTATACTATGCATAGTTACTAACAGCATGCCTAGTACCACCGGAGTAAAGCCAGCTACAGCCACTTCGCCAGTCTTGTCCACTCACTATTAGTTGCGCGCATCCGAAAACCCAAAAACCGCACACGTGGGCCAAGCTGGGTATGTATCATTTATAGCTCCCAGGCAGAGCCGTATTTGGTCGATTGGATTCCGGTGAAGAACCGTTTGTATGCAGTTTGTCTGCCGAAATAGACCAAGGTAGATTCAGAAATTAGTACGAAACACTAGTTGTTTGTCGATGCGTGAATGCTCACACGGACTGTAGTTCCACAGTTGTCAAGGACTAACTGAACACGCCACTACGCACTGATATTAGTTCCGTCGGTAAAATACTTGCAAGAGATATGAACGCACAAGTAAGGCGCCTGGACTCTTCCGAAGTTGATCTAGGTGGTACTTATCGGAGTACCTCCGAAACGACTGACAATGGCAAGCGCCCGATGTAACTGTGTGCGGAGTACAAGTTGTTGCATATTAGCCCTGTTTTCACATGCAGTGGGCGCTTAAGGGACATTTGGCGTCCACCGATACCTGGCCCGCGACGGACCAAAATAAATCAAATTGCAATAAATTACAAATGGCGTGCTTGCATGCTGGGTGGCCGCTCGCACTGGAAAATCAGCGTCGATTATCCTCCTACCTTAGTCCGAGGACGCTTTTCCATGCATTTAATCAAAATGCGCTATGCATCGCCTCTGCTTGCTAACTGAGAACTTGCCTTAGCCTTCAATCAGCCAAGCCTATCAAGACGCAATGCTTACGAAACTTACACTCCATTGTCCTAATGACACAGCTTTAGTGAAATAGAAGCAGGGCCGTCTTGCACATCATAAGAACACCTACTTGTGGCCCTATCAGTCGTCACAGCGAGAGACGCTGGATGTCCCAGACATAAGTAAACTTGTGCTTATACAAAAGCAATCACCCGGCTGGCTTGGAGCACAATAGAACCAGCCGAAATATCAGGCTCGAATAAGAGCGGGGCCTACCTGCTGACAAGGAAGCTTGATGGATCATTCGGGCTCAAGAAATGGAGGAGGCAGGAGGCAGCAGGCGATTACCGCAAGTTTATCCAGCTGTTTCACATCACTGAAAACAGGAAACTAGGCGTCATTGAGACAACCAGAGAGTGCGGGTTCACTAAGAGACAATAAGGAGCGCCGGATGGCTCCGTGGGCCGGACACGTTCAAGGCCAGTTCAACCAGCCCCCTGCTCTCGGACCTCTTCGTACTCCGGTGATACAAGACGAGTCATGGACGGTTAGTTTAGAGCATCCGTCGAAGGTCTATGTCCGAATCGCGATCACAGACTTCAATCTTTCGCTTGCGGCTGACCCGGAATCCCACCAACCTGCACTACTTAAGGGTTAAGGTGAGCTCCTCTGGAAAGCATTGCCCTCCATAGTTAAACGTAGCTGGAAGTATGAGAGTGTTCTGTCTAATCGTAATAAATCGAGTATAGTGGCGATATACAAGAAGGGCAGTTGCACAGACTGTGCTAACCACAGCGGCATTAGCCCAACCTCAGTGGTGATAAAATTACTGGCCAAAATTCTTATTCGTCACCTAGCTGCAGAGCAAAAAGCTTGCAGTATGGAAGAGCTGGCAGGTTTCTGCCCAGGATGTGGCTGTATAGATCATAGATTTGCGGTAGGTTCTAGAGCAGCGCCACTTATAGCTCAGCTCGTCAATAACCGTGTTCCTCGACTTCAAGAGTGCGTTCATATCAGCTGAGCAAAGCATTCTGTCCAAAATACTTGCGCGAAGGGGTGTCCCAAGAAACCTGTTTCCATCCCACGTGCTCTCTGCAGAACACTACAGGCCGCTTCAGGGTCTACAGTAAGCTCCCTGATAGATTTCCAAACACAAGTAACCTTTGTCAGCGTTGCCCGATTATTCAGCTTTTGTTCAATTTCTTCTTGGCTGCTTTCATGGTGTTTCCGTACGCATTCTCTGGATGTTGTCGTTGCGGCCATGCTTAATAAAAGAGGAGTTAATGTTGAGTATGCGAAATGTATCCTCTTGTACTTGAACTATGTTGAGGCGGAGCAGCCATCCCTGCATGTGCTGTCTAGGGTGGTGGTTGTTTGCCCACGGGCATACAAATCACGGCGCTCATTATGCGGAGGTCTGGAGTATTCCTTAGGCCCAGACCTGACCTACGGCACGAAGAATAAGCAGTTAAATTTAAGGACGACGTGTTTGAGACATTTGACACCGTGTACAAAGGTCCATGGTCGTAAAACCTGCACCTGTTAACTAACTGCCAGCACAGCGCCTGGCTATGGTGAAAACAGGATGCAGCATTGGCTACTTACCTTCCGTGTTGCTTTGAGTACTTCGCGTCAAACTGTGCCACCAACCCAGAAGAGCAGGCGGCATAAAGCAAGTAGTATCCAGACAATGCAACTAGAAGATGATAGCAGACACTGGCTTGCTGCCGACCGCCGGCCTTTTCTTGTAAGGTCTCAATGCAGCTTAAAGACGGGTTATGTAGATTAGCGACTAGAAGGCAACGTTTGCTATGGGCGTTACGCTTGGCCGTTAATGAGGTCACCTCCCGTGGTTAATGCAACGTTTGAACACGGCATGCGTCCTCTAATACTGCCGTTGCCAGTCGAAAAAACGCGCCCGAAGGTAAAGTGTGAAATGGCACACGTTGTACGCGTATAACCAACCGCTAGTGATTAAGCCCGTATCAACTCTTCTATGCGACAGCGCCGTTTAGCACAGCGTAATATTTATGCAAAGCAGCTCAGCGCAACGGTCGCAAAGGTGTGCGGTATCACGTTGGGCGCCGTTCCGTGGACCTTTCCATGTTTCAGTGCGCATTCATACACTTACAGCAAAGGTGCGACATGAAGTGGACGCATTCCATATTATGAAAACGGTAAAGGGGGGAACTTAATGACTTACCAAAGGGGATAGCACGATGCCCATAACAAGTGGTTACGGTTAGCTTGATTGTGTGCTGCGTTGCTCTAGTGTGCGTTTACATTTGCCGTTAACTTCGGACATGTATTGTAGGGAAAATTGAACAAAGTACTTGCTAAGTGTTGCACGTTATGTAATTCGAACACGACATTCATATTCAGTTATAAGAGGCAATCCACACATACAAAATATTCCACTTTGTTGCAACGGCTGCAAGCTTTTATGGAACCAAGCACGGCAGTTGTCGCCTATAACCCAGTTAGCCGCTCGTTCATGCCCAAAGAGTTGCTCCGTTATTCCACATATGCCGCATAAATCGTTGCGAACACTTCGACGCCGTCGTTTGGATTTACGTTTCCTATTCGCACAAGTAAGACAACCGGCATAGGTTTTTGTCTTTAACTTTCGAAACGAGGTTGCCTTCTACAGATCCATCACCGGGAACCTCAGTCACGCGAAGCTGCAGAGGCGCCTTCCGTTTAGATCGTCTTATGGACGGGCTATCCGTCGCCTGTGTTGATGCCGACGGCCGCGGTTTTTCTGCGTTGCTGAATGCCAAACCCTGGTGTTTTTCTCAGCAGCGCCTCAAACTCATTTGATCTATCGAACCTAGCCGGCTCCACAAGCCGAGGTGTAGTACGGTACAGCCACACATCCGTCACCCAGGACAACAACACGGAAACTTCGCACTGAAACTTCTCAGACGACAAGGCTGCAAATGTGAAGCCCAACTCCTCCATCCATTCTATCCATTTGCGCAATTTAGTTACTCTATCCACCAAAACATGCTAGACGGCGTTGTCCTTTCTTGCTTAAGAACCTCATCTAAATTTACGTCGGCAATGTCCACATGAGGTCCGCCGTCTTCAGGTATGCACCAGCTGCAATCAGACGGCAGCGCATCCTCCCAAATCCGCCACTTGAGGCCATATACCATTAATGCAAGCACGGAATAAGCCAATGATGGCTGAACCCACATTGATAAAACATCCCTTTCAGCACGTTGTCTTGCTTAACTGCGCCATACCTCGCATGCACCTTCCGCACATTTTCTTGCGTTATACTAGGTGGTATGTGGACGGATTTAGGATGACGAATATATTACACCCTGGCATACAGCATCAGCAGGTCAACCTTAGCCTTGCACATCGCCAATCCTCCGGCTAATTGTAACAACTCATCCGGTATGTGCCCAGCTTTCGCTTCCTCGCATCCGCAAGGGAGTTGATACGGTCCACAATCACTGGGAAGAAGGTTAATAGCGACGAACGCTCTCTTAACCGTCACTTCAAATGCATTGTTCCGTTCACCCCCCCTATGTTAGTGTACAAGCATCCAAACGTGCGTGGGCCCCCTAACCGATGAGCTGTTCAGCAGGATACACAACGAAACCGCGTTCGTTCCGAATAACGGTAGCGTTCTTTACGCCACTTAGTAAAGGCCAACCGCAATATGCTACACTCTCGCTGGTCCCTCGTGAAGAGCAAACACTGCGTCAATTGCCTCAACGATTGTTTTGTCGCAGGAGCCGCCGCATGCAACTGCGTTCATCTGTGGTTGATATCTTTCAAAACATGAAATAAGCCTAACCCCGTCGCAGCACCAGGGTAAACCGAACGAAATCCTCAACTTTCGCCGCTCGGACGTCCGGCTACAACGTGTGCACGTTCGTATTTTCAGAAATCCGATCCCTCATTGTAGTCACTGCCAGCTCTTAAGCAACTTCCGTTTTGTTCGGGAACAATGCATAAATGACATGGTGACACCAGACACTCCACAACCGTACAATGTCACAACTTGCAACCTCCAAGTTTTGTTTGGTACATCGCATGAACCAAGGTAACCTCGCAGTATCGGTCCGCAATTGTCGTTTATCTCCTTTACCACCCGGCACTTACCGTTTTTCAGCAATAGTCTCACAACCACAGAGACTTTATCTGCACCGGGCATACACCGAAATGCTTTCATGGCGGACGATGGTTGAGGGTGACGCAACACTGAAATTCACCGCTATACAATCCCGCGTTTCGGGGCTGCTTTTGCTGATTGACAACAAGCTACACACCTGCGCTTCCTGTGCATCTGTCAGCCGCCTTTTCTGCGCCCACAGCCACGGCTTCTCTACATGGAAAGCACGCTTTTGCTGCATATGGTATAGCCCCAGCATGTACTCGCAGCCCTTCAGCGGGGACGAAAAACGGGTTTTGCATTTGTATTTACGGTACTTGTTAAGTGTTGTAACCGGCTACTACACACAACTTAGCGCGTACGGCTCAGCCTTTCCTATCACTATGAAGGTAAGGAACTTGCACCTATCAGTATTCACCAAGTATGGGTAATTTCTGACCATGCTGTCCCTCGTGGTTGTTAGCTTTCCATAGCTTAGACCTAAAATGCACGCCGCGGTAAATATCCGAAACTTCCAGAGGTCCTGTTGCTTTTGTTCACAATTGCGATACACACTTCGAACCAGGTGTGGCAAAGAGCTTTGTCATCCAACACGAAGACGGCGGTTCAAATGTGCTTGCGCATTTTAAAGCGCACTGTAAGCATCAGGTTAAACGCTTTCAACCCAGAAAAACAAATAAAGCTTTAATAAACACATATTGGTACACAAGCTTTAACAATGCACTTCTACAGCATCAACAATATGGTGTTCTATCCGGCTCACGTTCATTTTCTCTGTGAGTACTACACGAGAACTTGCTGTTTTGGCGTGGTAAGCTTCACTCCATAGGACTCGCGAAATTAACTTTCTGGCCGCGGAACCCGAACACATCACGAGCACTGTTCTGCAACCTTAAACAAATGTAACGGCACAATGTGAATAATGGAAAATAAACTGCGTATATTTGATAGGAACTGATTATTTTTTAAATTTCATAGGTTTTGTTTTGAAATAATGGTTATGCAAGGGCGATTAATGAGCGTAACTACGAAAGGCGCATGCTGAATTCGGGGGACTGTTTGATTGCACAACGGCGGGTTCTCTTAAATTGGAGCTGCATCGTGTGCTGAGATACGGCAGAGGGATGTCACAATTAAAAAAGTTTTGCAATGGCTAAAACTTTCGTACTACTTTAGAATACAAAGAAAGTTTCTCAATGTCTTAAGGAAGTTATAATACAATATTAAAGTTTTCGTTATTGCCTTTAATGGATTGAGCGTACTCGTGTGCGTAAAAAGCTTTGATCCTTCATTTTCAGAAGGATAATGATTCAGTCATGTAGGGCTGTATATCAATGACCATATTAAAACTAGTTATAGAGAGTATACTTAACGGTTGCGTCAAGGTGGTACTGCAGGATTCCTTGTTGACGAGTATTTTCACGAGGTAATGTAATCAAAGATTCAGTGTACTCCTCCCACGGTTAGCTGGGGAAATAGCATATGAGCATAGTTATGAGCATAGTTACATAGAATTTCATGCAGTAAGGTGACGTTCTACTGAATAGCAGGAAACGATGTTAAAGAGCTATGAATATACAAGCGAAATGCAGAAATGCTAAACTATGAGAATTTCTGGATAAATAAATATAAGCTTATTGTACCGTAAATACTAATGGGCAAATGTATTCTATTTTATCAGGCTGAATGAGCTTTCAAAAGTAATTTATTAACTGAATGAGCGGTAGAGAGTAAACAGGTTTATTTACTTGTATAATTTTGAAGTATAATGGTTGGACGACTAAGTGTTAAAGCGGCATTTCTGTGGCTTGCTATATGTTATACTGAGGAGTAACCGTTATAGAAGCCGGGCAGTTGTTATAAATCATGGGACACCACCCTTAACTAATCGCTTAAATGTTGACAGTGTTACAAGGAATTAATCTACCGCTTTGGCCCAACAGAATGCACTTGCTTAAATACAAATAATATAATCTGGTGTAGGTGACTGAACGGGAATGCAGAGCTTTCATACCAGTGAACAAAAATGCATTAAGTCCCATTGTAAAAATGTGAATAAAGTGGCTAAAAGAATTAAGCAGGAGCTGTTATGCAGCTGTCATTTTGCTCCCTGTAGATAGGAGAACATGTTACTTGAACGAGAGTATGAAAGCTGCATAACAGCTGCGCGAAAGAAAGGTCACACAGCAACACCACTGGGTGCAACAGATCTACAGGACAACTCTAATGTGCTTACCGCCATCAGCTAAAAGATGTGACCGGCTCTATCTGCGGTCGCACAACAATACTAATAGACGCAATAGAGCTATTGGACAACTCACTCAAGCCGACCGCCAGTAAGTAAAGATGCGACCGGCTCCATTTTATGTCATGGTTGGCGGCATCTGGTTTCGGATTTACCTGTCACTGTGGCAAGCCACAGGACGCCTGCGCCTACAGAGGGACCACGGTGGCTTGCGCTGCACCACCCACAGCTCCAACCACACACCCCATATCTAGTGTAAACCCGAAGGAATAAGGCCGAAAGGCATGCGGATGGGAAGCACATTTCATCAACGGAGCCGGCCCACACTCCTTCATAGGCAAACACAAGCACACTCTATTTGGGAATCAAGCGCACACAAGTCGGTGGCTGGACCGTAGTCCACTCCACACTGAGTGCATGGAACCACTCTTTGATCCTAACACGGCCACAAGGACCGTGCACCCTGTCCCCTCCAGCAACGATCAACTGTCTCCTGGAGCCAGTATGGATGAGGCAGGGGGTAAAAGACAGGTAGGCACCTTGTCAACATGCACATCAAGCGCATCCACACCGGGGATATCAAACAACAGCCAAACACATGAGAGAGAGAAAGAAAAAGAGAAAAACTCGAATAACGCATAAGGAAACGATGATATAAACCTTAATTAAATAGCATATGTAATAAGTTTATTACAAACAAATCCTAGCTAAGTGCACGAGGTCAGAAAGTATAGTTCACGGAATGCCACGAACACAAAAATATTATGGAAATCGAATACAATTGGCAGAGACGAGGTGTGCAAGTTAACGGGATAGAGTACAGGAAGATATTTATATGAGAAAGAAAAGCATTAACGTAAAACTGTAAACCCACCACCTGAAATAAAGAGGCTTAGCATACGAACACGCGGTTAGTAAGTAGAATTCAGCGTGCCTACAAACGCTGCACCGGCTCGCCGTACTTCTCTGCAAGACCCGTCGTCGCTTTTGTAGTGGCCCCTAATGGCGTAGCTCATGGCCCACTAGACATTTATATGAGAAAGAAAGGCATTAGGACAGAACCGAAAACCCACCGCCTGAAGTAAAGAGACTTAACATGCAAGCACACAGTTAGTAAATCGAAGTCATCGTGCCTACAATCGCTGCACCGGTGCTGCCTACGTTTACTGCGGGACCCGTCGTCACTTCTGTAGTGGTCCCAAGTGACCTTTCTCATGGCTCACTAGGCCTGCCTGACTAAGGCACTCGCGACCGCATGTTCTACAGCACCATGCACTCGACGTCGATGGAGTACAATTCATTGGTGCTTGCCGCTTCCGCACTTGCCGCTTCTTCTCTGCATGCATGAGGGCTTTCTCCCGCACTTCAGCAACCGCCTTTGTGATTAGATCGCGCCATGCACCACGATCAACCGCCTTCGATTCCCATGATCTGCAATCAAGATTAGAACGTGTGAGGCTCACTTTAATTATGTCCTGGTAACGTAACTTTGGTTTCCCCACGTGCCGCTTCACTACGCTCAGCTGACCGTATAAAAGTTGTTTCGGTATCCGCGTTGAATCCATACGGCTCACATGACCGAGCCATCTCAGGTGTCGCAGTAAAAGTATGCAGTCCACTGCATACATCCCACTTCAGCGCAGCACTACCGTGCCTGCAACTCTGGCGCCCCAACCGATCCGCAAAATTCGTCGCAGACACTGCTGATGGAACCGCTCGATATATCGCACATCCCGACAGTACATCGTCCACGTTTCACTGCCGTATAGAAGAACGGACAGTACCATGGATATGTACACCATCAGCTTCGTGCCAATGGTAAGCTGATGGTTGTTCCACACTCGGTACTCTAGGTTCCCGAATGCCGCTGCAGCCTTCGACACACGAATACGCAACTCAACGTGTAGCTGCTGAGCCGTCGACATCACACTCTCAAGGTAGCTGAAACGGGAGGTGGTTTCCATTACTTCAGCACCAATGCTGATTTGCGGCAATATTGAAGATTGCACCTCCGGTGAAGGCTGAAAGAGACAGACAGTTTTGCTTGTGTTGATGGTGAGCCCGAAGTTGGCCGCTGTCGAAGCCAGAGCACTAGTCATGTGCTGCAACTCATCGGCGCTGTGTGAAAACAACGCACAGTCATCAGCAAACAGCAACCTACGGATAGTCGTCTCACAGACTAGAGTTCTCGCACCAAAACGACGAATGTTCAGCAACCCACCATCAATACAGTGCTCCACACGAACACCGTAAGCACAAGCCGCATCAAAAGCACAAGACAACATTGCATGAAGATATATATTAAAGAGGGCAGGAGCTAAGACACAGCCTTGCTTCACACCAGAGATAACTGCCAAGTCATCCGAGGTCTCTCCACTCAGCTGCACCCTCGCCCGCATACCACTGTGAAGACATTCAATTAAACTTACAAACGTACGCAGGCAACCAAACGTACCCAACACCAGCCACAATGCCGCGCGGTTCACCGTATCAAATGCTTTGGTGAAATCAACATAAAGTGAGTACAATGGCTGGTGTCGTTCTCTGCACTTCTCCCGCAACTGACGAGTCGCAAACACCATATCTATAGTACTGCGACCCGAACGGAATCCACATTGCTCTTCCGCCACGTTAAGTTCCACAACCTGACTCACGAGGCGATGGAGCAGGATTCGGGCAATCACCTTGCCCACACCACTCAGCAAGTTGATGCCACGATAATTCGTGCAACATTGCTTGCTACCTTTACCCTTGTACAGTGGTAGCACAAGAGCAACCTTCAGCTCAGGAGGCACCTCCTCCTCAATCCATACACGCTGCACCAAGTGGTGCAGCGCAGTTAACAACGCGGGTCCACCGTGTTTCAATACTTCAGGTGGGATCCCGTCACCTCCGGCCCATTTGCCGTTTTGCAGCTGAGCAAGTGTTCTCGGCGTCTCATCCAGTGTCGGCGTATCCGCCGGATCAGCCTTCACATCGTGCTGCTTCAGGCCGTTCAATGTAGGCCAGTCGATCTCTGAACGGTTGTTCAAGAGACAGTCAAAGTGTTTCCACCAGACCTGCATTATGTCTGCAGTCTGGGTGCAAGTAGCGCCTGAACTACCATCGATCAGTGTCCACAGCGGCTCCAAGCTCGGTCCATACACCACCTTCAAGGAGTCAAAGAATTCCTTGTGTTGGCGGCGTTCGGCGCAGCATTCCATCTGCTTCGCCTTCTCCGTCCACCATGCATTTTTAATGCGACGGAGCTCTCGGGTCAGTCGCCGTCGAAGTTTGCGAAACTGACTACTCTTCCCCAAGTCACTGGGGTCTGCCACATGTGCAGCAAATGCTGCATTCTTCTCTGACACCAATGCGCCAATCGTCACATTGTTGTCAGCAAACCAATCAGGCCGTTTACAGTTTGCGCGCCCGATGGTCTCCTCGGCAGCAGCTGTCACCTGGTCGCGAATGTGGTGCCACAGGTCGCCCACTGTGGCTATGCAATCCACATCACCACACAGATGTGCAACCATCGCCTTCTCCAGCTAAGTACATTTCGCTACAGTACCGAGGAATAGAATGTTACATTTAAGCCGATTCACGGCGGAAGTGCAATACAACGATTTACGAAAATATATGTACAGTTTGGTCCGCACCAACTTTTGATCAGTGCCACACTCAGCTCCACGCAGTACACGTGTCATTCGCACTTCACCCATGGCACGCTGACGTACGATGACACAGTCGAGCAGGTGAGCGTGACCACTCCGTGGATGCGGCCAAGTTGCCATATCACTCGCACTCAGTGCAAACCGATTGTTCGTCATCGTCAGGCCGTGAGTGGCACACAGTGAGAGCAGCCTGTCACCGTTCGCATTCGCTGAACCAATGCCATGCGAACCGATAACATCTGTCCACGCTGATGCATCACGCCCAACGCGCGCGTTGAAATCACCCAGCAGAAATAGTCGGTCGCTCCTTGGCGCAGACCGTATCACAGAGGATAGCTCAGTGTAGAACTGCTCACGCGTGTCACCAGGATAACACATGGTCGGACCGTACGTTCTTATAAAAGTAGCAAACTTACCTCTTCCGAGTCGTAGGCAAACAGTCATCAGTCGCGCGCTGATGCACGTCGGTTCACCCACCAGCTGGCCATGGAGACGATCGGATATTGCAAATCCGACCCCATGTTCACGTGGTGCTGAGGCGGCGTTCCCCACCCAGTAGAATGTGTAGCCAGCACCTGCTTCATGTAACTTACCTTGCTCAGCGAGCCGAGTTTCACTGAGCGCCGCAATATCGATGTGGTAGCGCGCCAGCTCCATTGCGACCAGTGCAGTGCGTCGCTCCGGGCGCCCGCTGGAGTTTCGGTCCAGTAGTGTGCGCACGTTCCAGCACCCGATGCTGAGTGCTTTGCGCGCAGGCATACGATTGCATTGGTGGGCAACCGCACGCGAGGTGGTCGTTGTGTTTCGGAGGTTTGCTTGAGGGACTCCATTTGGAGCCTTTACTCAATAGCCTGACCCACAAGGCAGTGGGTGGTTTGGAGGTTTGCTTGAGGGACTCCACCCGGAGTCTTTGGTTCAATAGCCTGACCCACAAGACAGTGGAGAGCAGATCCAGCACGGGAATGTGATTGCAGATACAGATTGGGATCTGCTTGACGGCCGCAACACGCAGCATTTGAGGTTCTGGAACAATTATCATATGTTTTGCGACCGTAATTGGATACGCACCTGCGACCACGGCCAGACGCAGGTGGGTTTTTGGCGAGTTTGTACCAATTTGACCAGGGGCTGCCTGGCTTGAGGAGGGCAGTAGCAAACCATTGAACACCCGGAGGTGCACTCCCACCGTCAGAGACAATGCGTGGCCCTCGTGCTCTATGCCAATCGAGCTGTGAGATCATAACCCGTAAACCTGTTGTCTCCCATGGCTAGGTTTTACGGGAAGAGGGCCATCGGCCACTTCCTTACCTCCGGAGAGGATGGACTAGGATACTGCCAGGGCGCCCACACCTGACAGGAGAACGATTCGGGTCCTCGGCCAAAGCCTTCGATTAAATAAACACCCGAAAGGCAGCGGGTCTAGCACATGGTCAGTTAGCTGACTCATGCGGATTGGTGTCCTGGATCTTAGCAGAGAGATGGGCAAAACCCAACTTCCACCCAGCGGTCGCCACGAGGAGGCGTCCAGGACATGAGCAAATGGCGCAACAGTAGCAGCAAAGGGCAGATCATCTGTCAGGATCCAGCCACCACCAGCCTCAGGGCACCATAGGCCCTCCCGCCTATTTTATATCATACAACAGTACTAATAGACGTACTAGAGTTACCGGACTACGCATATCCACTGCCTACCATTAACTAACAGATGTATCGTGCTCCGTGTAAGGTCGCACAGCAGCACTACTGGATGCAGTAGAGCTAAAATACTATTCATGTACGCTGACCGCCACTAGTTAAAAGATGTTGCCGGCACTAATGAAGAGCTCACGGCAATACTATTAGATGCAATAGAGCTATCAAAAAGTTCACGCTGGCGGCTACTAGTTAAAAATGTAATCCGCTCCATGTAAGTTTGCATAACAGTGCTACTGGAAGCATTAGAGCTACCGAACTACTCAGTTGCATTGACCGCCGCCAGCTAAAAGATGGTACCGCCTCAAGCTAATACCGAGGTGACAGGGAATCTAACCTGGTGTAAGTGTGGCGCAGGCTCATGCGAACTGCTCACGCTGCGGTTAAAGATATGATTAGTTTGTCTCGGCAACACAGTAGATCACTGTTTTCTGGGCTATATTCCATGTTTTGTCATAGCGGTAGGAATTAAGGGATAAACTCACATGCAGTACCATGCCATTGTGAGCGTTTCATACAGAAATCCGCTAAGGGGCCATCATAATCAACGACAGCAGTTCATCAGCCATTTAAACTGATGCTTCGCTGCCATACAAACAGGAAGGCCTATGGTATAAAGAATGTTAAGAGGAAGAGAAGGAGGACTTACCTGAAACCCTCACTGGCCTAAGCAAATATTCAAAATCAACGCGCTTACACCCAATGTCAAAAGTATCCCGGCAAAAACAGCTGACCATTCTGCAAACATAAGGCGGCATCAGCGAGGCGGCTCCCTCGCGGCTTTCACTGCCTCGCTTTACAATCATCCATTACTCCGCACATAACCAACACTAACACACTTTAACCAAGCAGCCCCACTGTGAGACGGCAACAGATGCGCCACTGGTGTCGGGTGCGAGCCATGTCCCCCACCCCGAGAGGCTGCTAGACTCGTCACCCTCAATTGTTCCGACCCTTTTTCCTACCTTTAGTGAACATGCTATTCCAACGCGCCGACTAATCCAGTCTCGCCAGGTAGGCCACTTGTTATCCGATTTCACTCAGTGTTCTTCGACGTTTTAAATCTTGATTCGGCTGAATCAACGTTCTGTTTACCTCACCTGGTAAGGCTCGTGGGTTACTGCACGCTTTATCAATAAAGCCTTCTCACCTCGTTCCTAACCTTATCTTATCTCGCTTTCTGTTATCATTTTTTTAATTGGACGGCCAGCTTCACTGCCCTGCATTTATCTTGTCTCACTGGACTAGTATGCTTCTCTCTGACTGCTCGCTTGCTACCAGGACTTAAAGGGTATAGGCTTCGCAGACGTGGCTCTGTTACCCTTACCTTGCTGGACTGCTAGACTTCTTCCCCATTGTTGTTATAGTCATTTCCTTACCTTCATCGTAGGTCCTAAGCCCAAAGCGCCGCTTAATCCAATCCCGCTTAGTCGGCCTTCTATCCTCGGAATTTATTTAGACTTCTGTGCCATCACTTATTTTGGTTTGGCTGACCTAATGGATCTGTATACGTTACCTGGAGAGCCTCGTGGGCTTTTCCGTTAATTACCAATAAACCCTTCTCAACCCGTCCCAAACGTTTTTTATACCTTTTTGCTTTCATTTCGTTTTAAACTGGACGGCTAGCTTTACTGCCCTGCCGTGATCTTGTCTCACCTGACCAGCCTGTTTCTCTCTGACTGCTTCCATACTACTAAGGCATAAGCGGTATAGGATCCGCAAACTCAGCGCTAGGTTGCCTGTACTTTTGGATCATGCTAGACTTGTTCACCCTTTATTGTTATAGCTTTTATCCATAACTTATTATTAAAAATTTAAAAAATTATTTAATTTGTTCTCGAATTTGTCGAGACACACAAAACCAGGCAGGATCTACCTTTACATGCAACTTTGTTTCGCAACAAACACCTTGACATGTATGTAATCGGCCATAAGCCGAAAGTTGTAAAATCTGCGGAAATTGTACAAGTAATCATGAGGAAAACCGTCGTCAATGAATGACAGTATGTTGGGTTCTAGCGTGCGTAGTGTAAACAGTCAGGACACTATATGTATAGTAAATACCATACACGTAGGCAGGGAGTATCTTATTCTTGAAGGTGTCAGGCAAATATTGAATATGATTCTAGTCGACTTGCCAGCAGGCAGTTGTGGGCAGTGACTTTATTCAGTAGCGGGTCACATCCGCCACATCGCAGTATGGTTAAACGGACATCCGTGGTTATTTCTAGGAAGAACGCTTGCCGGGCGCAAACCCACCCCGTCCAAGAACACTGTCAGAAATCTTTCCGTACACTAATGTATAACTGGCAGTGCAGCTTGCCGACTGATTTCACACTCAGATATTTGCAGTCGAATGTGCTCCAATTTCCTCTGTCAGCTGATCAGGCATCTCGGTTAGGGCCGTCATAAGGGCTCCACGGAGAATCATTTTTGTGATTGTCCAGGTGAGCAAAACCTCAGTTTCTTGCGTCTAGACTAGTCAGATTATGTATACTTTTCAGGAGTGTGAAGGCCTCGTGTCCAGCTATCGTTACTGGACAACGGTCGTGGTAGTGCGTACAGTTGTATCCATTTGTTGTACAGCCATGTTCTTTGTAGGTCCTTGTGGGCAGCTATGTCCTGTCCCGGGCGTAAACGGTTGCTCGGTCCAATCCCGGATTCTCAAGAAGTTCCTGACCTCGGAGAAAAGGGAAGGTGAGAGACAAACAACACCGCAAAGAACAGGCGTGGAACCAAACATTGTTAAGGTCCTAGGTTGTAACATTTAGAGTGGGGACAAATGATGTACTATGTGCAGCAATTATTGTGCTGAAAGTGTCGTTTGAATGCTCTACGAAAGCAATGGACGTATAGGTTAGTTGCTGCCATCCACATGGAATACAAAGCGTTACACCGTTAATCAAATACGCAGTATCGGTTTGCTGTGATGCAACTAGTGCGTGGGAAGACAGGAATCAGAATACAAATACCAGCGGAGTTTGAAGAGTGGATAAACAGCTGGTAGCCAGCCTACTTCAATAAGGAGCGCGGAATAAGTAATTGAAGGTATTAATGGCTTGCAAGGAAAGCAATTCAAAGTTCTATTGGTAGTGACTTAGCGGATAGATAGGCCTGTAGCGCGGAGTAAAAATCTTCGGTGCATCAAGACAGAAAGACGACACGAGGGTACTAAGAGTATAGTGCTATGGCCGATTGACATGGGAAAAGCCTGTGAGAGAGCTAACCTCCTACCAAGGTGTGTCGAAACCTTTGCTGCAAGATACGGACACAAAACACTAAGGGAGAAAAGCTTGATCGATAGAAGGGAATTAATAAAGATAAGTTAAAGGAAAGCGTACGTGCGGAACCAATGTATACGTAGCGTCGCTCAGAGAGGCGAGTTATTCTAGAAGATAAGAATATGGTACTAGGGGATGCTGATCCAGGAAAAGCCAGTGAGTATTTGGACGCTTTCATGATTCACTGTCGCAAACATAGCAGCGAGTAAGTGAGAAACCAACATCCAGAAATAAAGGGCTAACGAGCGTCTGGTTGCTGACCAGATGCGAGGAGTGAGGAACTAAAATACTAAGAAATGTTAATTGAAGGAAGAGCAGCGAATGGCCGGAATACAAACGTGCATTTAGGTTGCTGCTGATATCAGGACACGAGGCCCAACCGCAGCAGCTACGGTGCTAAGATAATAGTACCAAGGTGGATAGGGCCAAGGAATGCTAGCCAGAGTGCTGACTTGTTGCAGGTAAAAATAGTCTAAGACAATACAGCGAGTAAGAGATAAATGAACATCTTGAAATGGGAGGCAAAACCGCGGCTTGCGCTGAATACACGGATACGCTTGCACGACTTAAGAAAGCTGAGAGAGGTTTCGCGATGGAAGGACAGCGAACGGGGCAAGCGCAAGCATACAATGAGGTTATTAAATAGTTTAAAGCATAAGAGGCTAAGGCGCATCGACGCGCAGGTAAGTGAATCATCTTTTCGACTAATCCAGTCTTAGCTGGGCTGCCTCTCACTCATCGATCGCACTTAGACCGCTACAACATTAACTCTGTCGGTACGGCTGACCAACTGGTATTTTTACGTTAGGTAAAGAGACTCGTGGGCGTTCCCAAGTTTTAACAATAAAGCTACTCAGCCCGACCCTAATTTTTAACGCGCTGGGTTCTTATACTTATTCAAACAGGCAGCCAGCTCTCTTTGGCTGGCTGTGCTCAAGCATAACTGGGCCTCTCTGTTGCTGTCCAACTACTTCTTTGTAACTGAGCCTCCAGCGGTGCAAGCTGTGCAGACTCAAAACAATGTTTTCCTTACCTATAGGGCCTGCTAGCTTTGTTCGCTGTTCATTGTTCTATCCTCTTGCTCACATTTATTGTACGTCCCAATTCCAACGCGCTGACCGCTCCCGTCTTGCTTGATCGGCCTTTAGCTCTCCGAATTCAGTCAGATTTATGAGAGGTTAACTTTCCTTGTTCGGCTGTTTTAATGGACTGCTTACTTCCTCGAAAGCTCTCGACCGCACTCTGTCTTCTCCTACGCTCGGTCTCGGCTTGCTTTTCAAAGGGATGGCCATCACTATGCTTGGCATTGATCTCTTCTTATCTGACAGTAGTTGTGCATTCTTACTGCATCCATACTACTGCGAGTATAGGATCTATGCTGCCAACCGCGATCATTGCATCCCCAGAGAACTTTTCTAGACTTGCCCACTCTTTATTCTCACAACTTAGTTCATTCCTAGCCATGACCCTAACCATTCGTCTTCCCTACTTAATTAAACGACTTAGGCTCATTCATCGGACTATTCCAAACTCTTCAGATTGGCCTTCCGCTTTTCGACATCACACAGTCCACTGAGACATCACTGTTTACGGTACGGCTAACCAACATTTTTTATGAAACGCATGTAATTGAGATAGTTAGTTTATAATTATACATATAAGGTGGGCTTTAATGGTAAAAGCACTTTTGCGAACGTTCGTTTTCTTTGAGTTCCGGATACGTCTTTGGTATTTGTTTGTGTGGCTGTCTTTGTTCGTTGTCTTTGTCACTGTGCTTTCCGCAGAGCCGGTGGCCAGCAACCGAGGATACGTCCACGGCTATGACTACCACATTTTAATGGAGCACACTATTCCTGTATATGGAAATGGATGAATAATTATTACACTGTCTTTGTACTCACCTGATGGACAAATAACTTACTTGTCATCTTGGATGGATGCAATTATATTGCGGCTTGAACAATTGCGTTCAGTTTGTCTCTTCTTCACCTAATTCTTATTCGGAGTGCACTCGCTGACATTTATTTTCCACTCCGACATTTCATCTGAACGGAGGGCAACTTTTTCTGCCTATGCTGCGCATCTTAGTTAGAAATATCTCAACACAATACTGCTGGCT
Source organism: Dicrocoelium dendriticum (assembly GCA_944474145.2). Classification (NCBI taxonomy): domain Eukaryota; kingdom Metazoa; phylum Platyhelminthes; class Trematoda; order Plagiorchiida; family Dicrocoeliidae; genus Dicrocoelium; species Dicrocoelium dendriticum. The sequence goes on from CALYDF020000029.1 coordinate 44,536, forward strand.
AGCCGAACAGGTTGGCTAGCCGAATAGGCTGGCTAGCCGAACAACCTCCTCGTGGTGTCTGCTGGGTGGTTCGGGTTTGACCCGTTGCGGCAAATAGTTCGGTGACAGTGTTCCAGGACGTGGTGGGTTTTCGCCTGGCAAGCGTTCTCCCTATAAAAGGCCACAAATGTCTGCTTAACAACACTGTGACGTGGCGGTCGTGACTCGCCACAAAATAAAGTCAGTGCCCCGTGGGTATCCGAATAATCCTTTCCAACGCACGGATATCCATCTTCTACTCGAGCATTGCCGACGATATGAGACGCAAAATTAGAGCAGCACAATTACAAACAGGAACCTCACAGTTACACACCCACACACACAGTTACATAATTACATACCCCCTATATAAACATACACTGCTAGGGCGAATATAACATATTCTTGCACATTCTTGACCACGCATTGTTGTCATAATGCTCATGCCTGTAAAGGCGTGCCTCGCGTTGTCGAGAATAAAAGCTTTATTTATTTATTTATCTTTCACTATGGTAAGAACAAATGGGCTTGGCCATCTACATTACTGAAATTCTTTTCACTTATCACATTTGGAACCGCCCACACTGCTTTTGCCGTCCACTTGGCCGTGGATGCCAGTGTCCTCAATCAACAGAACCTACCCTGGGAGGAATTTCGGTTTGTTATTCGGACACCTTGTGGCTTTTTCGGGCCTGAACAATTGCGTTTTGCCTTCCTCTTTACTCTACTACTTGATTCAACATCATATTACTGGATACCCCTCGGAGACATTACGCGGTTCTACGGGCGACAAATACAAAACCAGCAAAACGGTTCAGTTTGTAATATACCCACTGTAGGGACCGTGCCATTCCGTCTGTAAGTGGCAGGAACCATGGATGATACAGTCCCGCGCCCATCCTGCATCAGCCAGTGAAAATTATGGATGTATCATGACTGCGACTAACAGAACTAATAACGGTCAAGAAGAAGCATTGCCATTTGCAGCTTGTAGTTCGAATGCCTTGATGGCCGTGTTCCAGGACGTGGTGGGTTTTCGTCTGGCAAGCGTCCGCCCTACAAAAGTCCCAAAGTCCGTTTGGCAACACTGCAACGTGGCGGAGGTGACTCGTTGCTGAATAAAGTCACAGGCAATAAGTTCACAAAGACAAGCTGACCAGGACTGCGTACTACTATGTTTGATACGCCCAGCCACTTTCTTATCTGCATATTTCGTTCATATGACCTGTTGCGCATCCACCTTTGTTCCTTACACTACACGCGAATGAACGCAGTGTATGGTGTAGTCACGATTGTACGTGTTCTTCACCAGCACATTTCTGATTGATCAGTTCTAGTTCTTGATTTATTCCTACCTGAATCGTTACTGCACTTCATGGCAGACCGACTTTGCCCATAAGAACGTGCCGGAACTCACAACAATGGGCTTTCTTCATTTTGACTTCTGTCATATATGTACAGGTTCAAATAGGAACGGCTGAACACTCTCCCATCGTCATTGTTACAATTGCCATGACATGTCAGTATAATTGCACTCATTTCATCATGTCCTCGCGGGCCTGCCTCGCATAGCTGAGCATATATGTTTATTTATTTATCTAAAGTCTCGAGCCAAGCACAAAGTGAAGCAACTGGACTCCATCCCGGAACGCAAGAAGGACAAACAGCACCCAGTTTGGTCCTGAATGCCTACACTTCTCACTGCCAAGTAAAGTTCGGTCTACCTCATGCTTTGCGCCATCCTAAAGTAGACAGACAAAACAAGGCCCCTAGGTACGCGGTGACTAGGCTTGCGTAGCACGTGCCCAGGCCAAAGCTGCTTATTCCGGGCTAGCTGTTGTTCTATGGAGCTTACATGCTTATCATTGCCCGGTACTGGCCTACGCACTTCGTTACTGCGGACAAGCTGCTGCCATCCGACAACAGCAAGGCTTCGCAGACAAAGATGTTCAAAGACTTGAAGGTGCTTCAGACCTTCAGAACGAAGTGGCCGGCCTTAATTACAAAAGAGCACGACGGCTCTCACTGTAGCCTTGTATACACGGCACTTAAGACGGAGTGAACCTCCCTTCTGCCTCCAAACATGCCGCAGGTTCAAGCAGGCAGTCCCTGCCTTTGCAATGCGTTAACTGAGTTCAGTTTCTGTGGGCCCACCGCTGCTGATGCAACTTGCAAGGTATGTGAATTGCGCAACCACCTCGAGTTCTTCGTTAACAGGAGTCAAGAGATCATAAAGCGGCTGGTGGTCCTGTAGCAACAACTTGCCCATTGATGGTGAGTAAGCATAACTAAAAATGGGAGTACACTAGACAGGCTATTCAGGGTCCATTGTGCCGGCGTAGCATCATCGAGAAGCAAGATAATATCGTCAGTTTACTCAAGCTAAACTAAAGTTTCACCAGACTGAACCTCAACGCCTACATCTTGTGATTCCGCAAGGAGCCAATCTATGTTAGAATCCACGCGAACTGAAAAACAATATGGAAACCGGAGAGCCGTTGCAAAAGCCGCTTGTAGTCTGAAAGATAGCAGGCAGCACAGCGCAGACCCTGACACGGCCTGTAGTGTTCAGGTAGGGAGCAGTAAGGTCTTCACATATTTAGTGGGAAACATTTCAGCGCAAATCTTTCAAACCGAATGGATCGATTGACTGAATCAACCGCACATATGAAATAAATGCACACGGCTATTGTCAATCTGCGACATGCGCGGCGCTGCTCTAGCACCTACCGCAAATCTATGGTCTATACAGCCACATCTTAGGCGGGAACCCGCTATATAATCCCTAATCCACGAGTTTCGCTCTGCAGCTAGGTGACGAGTGAGAATTTTGGCCAGTACTTTTATCACCACTGGGGTTCGGATAGTGCCGCTGTGGTTAGAACGGTCTGTGCGACTGCCCATCTTGTATACTGCTACTATAATCAATTCACTTCGATTAGACAGAACACTCTCATACTTCCAGCTACGTTCAAATATGGAGGACAATGCTTTCCAGAGGAGCTCACCTCCATCCTTAAATAGTGCAGATTGGTGGAACTCCGGGTCAGCCGCAAGCAAACATTTGAAGGCTGTGATCGCGATTCGAACATAGACCTTCGACGGATGCTCTAAACTAACCGTCCATGACTCGTCTTGTACCATCGGAGTACGAAGAGGTCCGAGAGCAGGGGGCTGGTTGAACTGGCCTTGAACGTGTACGGCCCACGGAGCCATCCGGCCCTCTTTATTGTCTTTCAGTGCACTCGCACTGTCTCTGGTTGCCTCAATGACGCCTGGTTACCTGTTTTAATAGGTGCGGAACAGCTGAAAAAGCTTGCGGTAATAAATAAATAAATAGATATTTTATTCTCGGCAAAGCGAGGCACCCCTTTTGGGCATGATCAACATTCTCGCCTACTGCTCCTGCCTCATCCATTTCTTGCGCCCGGATGGTCCACCTGGCTTCCTTGTCAGCAACTAGGCTCCTCTTTAGTTCACGCCTGATATTTCGGCTGGTCTTGTTGTGCTCCAAGCCAGCCAGGTGATTGCTTTTGGATACGCACAAGTTCACCCAACGCTCGGATATCCAGTGACTGTTGCGGTGACGGCTGCTAGTGCCACAAGCAGGCGCTCTTGCGACGTGCACGGCGGCCCTGATTCTATTCTACTAAAGCTGTGTCATTAGGACAATGGAGGGTAAGTTTCGTAAGCAGTGCTTCTTGGTAGCCTTGCCTAACTGAGGGCTGAAACATTTCCTTCACCATCGGAAGAGGCGCTTAGTACGCTTCCTGTTTAAGTGCATGAGAAAGTGGTATCGGACTAAAACCTTATTGGAGTCCATGCAGGCACTGCAGCACGAGCTGCAATCCAGGATGAAACCACGCTACGTGTAACTTACGCTAACCTGTAACTTACACCACCTTGTCAAGTTGGGTCCATCGCCTGCTAAATCCAAAAGTATGCCAGGTAGAACTTCGGCGGGGAGGTTGTCTTAAAGCTTTGCTACTAAGTAACAACTGGTGCTCCGCACACAGTTGCATCAGACGCTCGCCGTTATCAGTTCGTTTGGTGTCAAACCCATAATTGCGACTTAGCTGAGTTTCTGAAGTGCTTAGTCGCCATACTTGTACGTTCCTATCCCCTGAAATACTAGCATATCTGAAACAGTAGCACTGCATACTAGCGCGTTCAGTTCCTGGTGGCCTGTGTCCTTGACCGTATTAGAACTGCAGTCGGTGTGAGCATAAGCGGAAACCACAAACAAACAACGTTTTTTACTACATCATGAATCTACCATAGCTGATGGCAAACGAGCTGCATGCAAACGGCTCTTCACCGGAATACAAACAAACAACTATGGCTCAGACTTGGAGCAAAGACTGATACCCACACCAGCTTGACTCGTGAGTGCTGCATCGGCGTCTCCGGATGCGTGCAATTAAGGACGGGAGCACAAGCCAGGTTAAGTTAATTCATCAACCCCATTAGGGACATTGATCCTAGTTTCGGACACACGACCTTTATCAATAACACACATAATGGCGGAAGCCACCAGTTGCTCTAAGAGCACCGCATCCAAGTACCTACGTCTTCGCTCTGAACTGACCCATCTTTAATGCCGCAACTGATACATACGTTTTCATTCTTGCAGGCAAGTACAGTATGCCTTGCTCCGGCGCGACCACTTGCATTCTTGTACGCTGCAGGCGTCAGTATGGGGATGCGTCTGACGCTCAGCGGGTGCATTTTTGTCGATAGCTGCTATGTTTTCACCGCCCTAGTTAATAGAGACGTCTAATTTCGGTCGCCTTGGGACAGTCACGCTGTGGTATGGCGTCGGCCTTTTCAAAGTTGTCAAGTAGGCCGTTTCCAACTGACAACAAGCTTTGTCTTTTTAGTACTGCATCCAAGCTACCGCAGCAGAAGTGCTCCGCCTCCAGGAAAACGGCTGTACCCATACTCGCCACGACGATCGTTATGTCACCGAACAACCTGTTAGCACGAGAACATTTACTCGCACGTCAAGACCACAGGCGTAGTGGCTGAGGTAGATGGCGTTGGTTGAAGTGCGGGTGAGGGCGTTTTGCAATCAGAAATAGTTAGCTGCGAGTCCCGCGTTCACCACCGGCTTCTGCGCATAAGCGAGCTTACTTCGTTGGTTAGCATACCAGGCGCAGGCACAATGAGCGCGCATGGAATATCTCAATGACTTCAGAACGAACAATGGCATTTTGTTTTCGTACCCATCACAGCGGTATGAAGGCGGTCCTTTCACCTAAACTTTCCTACCTAGTGACGCCACGGCGTATTGCTATCACCGTCTCCGAAAAACTTTGACGCATAAATATGGGCGTAGCATAAGCCAAGCAATAAACCAGCTCTTTTGCTTACCCGGGGCCCGGAATGCTTCGCGTATTCGAAATCGACAATTTGGCTGGCGACATAGTCCAACGCACATCTGCACCGCGTGCTCTCCGAATAACCACCTCAAATAGTTGCAGTAGGGTTGTTCCCACGCTTAAGCCCACCTTTAAATGCTTATGCTCGTTCGCCACACTGTTTGTGTTGAATACACCCAACCCATAGCCCTTGGATACGCAAACATAAAAGCCTTCATTTACCCCGGAACAAATCCGTGACTAGTATGGTTACTCAGTGGTGGGCAAATTTCGGATAACACAAGAGCAGCGTCCCGGTAAATACCTGGCGGCTCTTTTGTAACCAACGAGTAGAACACGTTGCGACCAACGCCGAAACCGTTACTTGACAAGCAGCGCCGAAGAATATAATCAGCACAGTTCAACTGATGCGCGGCATCTGCCGGGAGTACCACCCCGTTTTTCACTACGATGGGAGTAACCGATGCAGGAACGAAATATAGGACTCGCACTTGCGCATCGTCCCATTCTACACGCATATCGCTATCCTTATAAAACCAATCTGCAATCCCGTTTACCTCGTTTTCCTTAGAGGTGTTACTTAAACCATGCCGGATAGAAAATGTCTGGTCGGTTTAACCGTTTTCAGGCCTTCCAATACATAGCCACGCAATTCTCCAGTATTACGGAAAGCTTGCATCAAAACAAACGCCTGCTGCTCTGCTTTGAGTAGCAGCAACCAATTACTAACGTATAAACTTGGATTATTTAGGTGGAAAATATGAGTATGCACCAGACAATGTGTGTCTACCCCAAAGTAAATGCCCTTAACACTGCTGGCTATGCTCGCCACGCGACACAGGCAGACATACCTATACCATCTGCAAGACAGGTAAAACAACTTTTGCACAAACGGACTGCCATCTTTTCCTTTTCCGTTGCACTGCACTTAATGATATCGTACCCAATTGTGCCGTATTCCTTCGTATGGCTGTTGACATGACCTCTTCTTCTTATAGGATGCAGCCGTTAAAACGTCATAGATGTAAAAGCCGGTTGCTGCTTGCACTTGCACCCTCTTCAACTCCTCTAATTCTACAACTAACATAACACTGGCGAAAATGATTGCGAAACGGAACATTGTCATATACAGCCAAAGCAGCCATTGTGACTAAACCGGAACAACCTCTGCGCACTAAAACCAACACCTTTCCATACTTCGTCCAAAAATGTACGCCCATCTCCTGCTCCCCTGAAATAATGTCGTTGGTAGAACCTCATCAAGCGTTCATAATATACTTTATAACCTCCCTTGGTAGCGGCCAGTACAACAAGCATTGCGGCTCTCAAAAGACGGGCAACTCTTTTTGTTTAAGCCGACGCGTTTCTATGCTGTTCGCGCTTTTTGGCTACAATGTTGTGGAAAACAGTGCTTGAATAAGCACATGAAACGGAATTCCACTACTGTCAAATGTTCTCTAATTCATGGTATAGTTTTACAGGTCAATTGCGTTGTAGAGAACCAAAGGGAAAAGCCCTGTGTCAGCTACTATATCCCTGCATTGGCTGCGTGAAGTGTGTTCTTGATAACTTGTGTTTACCAAGGAATCAGCACGGCTGCGGCAAAAGCAGTGAGATCCAGGCGTTCTCAGCTTATACTTATCCAACCGCTGCTTGAAAGATTCCTCTGAACTAACATTGACAAGCTATATAAGGTAGTTGTTTCAATTATTTACTACCCGGGTAGATAACGTGACGTCGGCGCGGAAGCAGAACCACTGCTGCTTACAGAGATTTTAACTGTAACCCCGCGCCTAATTATCTACAATGGGTTGGAATAATTCTTACACCTCCGTCTCCAGGTCTCCTTTTAGGATGCCCCATGTGCACACCAGATTCCCACGGCGATGACGACAGTCCAAAGAGAACAAGTTTATTTGTTGAAGTCTAAAAGGAAAATGCAAATCAGCCAGCGCTGACACCCCCTTGGATCCAAACCAATGACAGCTCGATTAAAGCGCATGCAAACTTTGTGTGAGGAAGCAAAGCGGGTAGTCCCCGGTTCAATATTGGACAACCTTGAGAGGGAAGCAACAGCGTGCATATCGCATGCGTTGTTTTTGAAAATGACCTCCTTATCCGCCGCTTACCCTGTTGGCGAAAAAGACATTTCGCATCCCATCCGAAAGGGGTGTTTAAATTAGAGGATACAATCAGATCCAAGTCCTTTACACACTCCTCATGGCTCAGCAGGAAACCATTAGTGTGGTAGATGCCAAACGGTTATGAAGAATCTAATGGAAGGACACAGTATTTTTCATGGTTAATAGTTAACGGCCACTTCACAGACCCGTCGTACAGCGGATTAAGCGTCAGTTGTTATTTGTCCGAATCTGACTATAGTTTAAGATCAACAGTGTAAAGCAACATGTCGGCTTGAAACACCTATGAAGGTTCCTTGATGAACATTTTGAAATGTTCGGAACCAAGGACGGTGTCCTGTGGAACCCCACTGATCATGAGGACAGGCTCTAAAAGAACCTTGTTGGCCTTCAGCTTCGTAGTACGACCAAGCAGGAAAGCAGCCATCCAGGAGAGAACATCGCTAGCAATGCTAATCTTTGGGAACTTGATAAAGTGCCCTGCATAAAGAACCCTATCAAATGCTTTGCTGCAATCAACAAATAACATTCAGGGGATTACCGGACTTCACTGAATTTGTTCAAGTCTCGTGAGTAACAAGTAGGTTAGTAGTATAAGAGCGGGAGCACTGGCATCCATGCTTAGCAGGAGTAATAAAGTCCAGCGTCTTGAGATGACTCTGAAGGGCTGTTTTAAGAATACTTTCCATTGTCTTACAAACAATCGACGTCAGGCAGATCAGCCTGTAATTCGCAGGATACTCACGGTATCCTCCCTTGTGGAATGGCTGGCTAGCCGAACAACCTCGTGGTGTCAGCTGGGTGGTTCGGGTTTGACCCGTTGCGGCAAATAGTTCGGCGGCAGTGTTCCAGGACGTGGTGGGTTTTCGCCTGGCAAGCGTTCACCCTATAAAAGGCCACAAATGTCTGCTTAACAACACTGTGACGTGGCGGTTGTGACTCGCCACAAAATAAAGTCAGTACCCCGTGGGTATCCGGATAATTCCATCCAACCTACGGATCCCATTCTCCTACTCGCATATTGTGGACGCTATCAAACACTGAAGATTGGAGCAGCACGATTACAAGCAAAGCTGCACAGCTATATACACATACACACACAATGACATAGTTACATACCCCCTACATAAACCCTCACTGATGTGGCAAACATATCGGATTTTTGCTTATTCTTGATCATGCATTGTTATGCCAAAATGATCATGTCTGTAAAGGCTTGCCTCAGCTTGTCGAGAATAAAAGCTTTATTTATTTATTTACAATACCTACTCCAATCAAGATAGCTTGGATCGCTTAAATTTGGGTCACAGCTCAGCTGGTCTGTTGACCTATTATATGCCACCGTAGGATCCACTAGTAACTGAAGGCTAAATCCGAACTCTTTTGCTGGCCATTCATCTTAGTCCTAGCGCGCCGTTATCCGTCGTTCATCCTACTCGCGTCAACACTTCTTGACAGTAGCTAGACATTGTTGGCTCCATGTAGCTTGCAAGGAGCCACTTCTTGACTTTCCAGCCTTCATTTTCCTCTGACGTTTGTCTCTCTAATCTTCGCTCGCATGTTGATTTCTTCATCGAAACTGTAGGTATCCAGTAGTTGTCAAACGTCTTAATTATATAGCTACACCAGCCATCCTTTTCTAGAGCTACCATCCCTGGTTAGCAGCAGCTAGTCGCCATAGCTTCCATTTAACTTTGCGGATATCCGGAGCTCGCTCCCTTCTTACAGTGTTCATTCTCTTGGATTGTTTGCGTCACAGCTCAGCTGGTCTGTTGACCTATCACCTAAACTATCACTTACCTTCACTGGCCTGTTGATACACTGAGCGACCCTATAGGCATACGCTAATGACCAAGCGTCTGATTGGAATGGCTACATGTGGCCACTGAGTCTCTCCTAGCGCCACCATCAGTCGGTCGTCATAAATTCGGCATCTCTGTTCATAATTAGCTGGTGGCCATTGGCCCCATGCATATGCGATGATCTAATGCTTGTTAGGAGCCACTCTGTATCTCAATAACCTTTATTCCTCTGGAATATCTGCATCCAATCCTTCCGCTGCCCTGCCACCAATTAATCTTTAGGACTCTCGCGGCAACCTATGTAATTTCGCCTATTATGCGCTCCCTCTCGGATTACGCTAACTACGTGCTGTTCATGCACCTGACAATCACTACCACTATTCTAACTCTCTTTGCTCTATCTCCACGCAATTATTGGCTCCTACTGAACGGATACTTCGTACTTTACTTACTTGTACGACGATCTTATCTCTACGCAGGCGTTAGCGATCCACCCATACGGCTAATAATTCTGTAGAATATTCAAAAGACATTTTCAGCATAATTATTGTTGCACAGTGTACATGCTTTTGTCTCAAGCCCAAATGCTGTACCTTAAGACATTAACAATGTTCAACTCCGTGCCTGTTCTTGTGGTCTTCTCTCCGTTGTCCCTCACGTTCCCTTTTCTCTGAGGTCCGGGACTTCTTGGAGATCTGGGATTGGACTGCTGAAAAGTTTTGGCCCAAGACGGACGCAACAACCCACATGAACTTACCTGGAGCCTGGTAGAACTCCGAAAGGACCGAACTACAATCACCATAACCCTTGTCCAGTATGGAGAACTGGACATATCCTCATACTCCCATACATTATACATCTTAAAAATCTGGACAGCGGAAAAGTTGAACTTTTGCTCACTTGCACATACAACAAGAAGAATAATGGCGATGTCCCTCTCCTCCACCGACCTCAAAAATCATGGCGACCCCGATCAAATTACCTGTCCAACTAACAGAGGAAATTAGATGCCATTACGCTGCGAAAAACCGAAGGTAAAACCAGTCGTCATGCGGCTCTGCCAGTTCAACAGTAATGTTCAAAGTGCTTTACGGCAGTGTTGCAGGACGTGGTGCGTTTTTGCCTGGCAAGCGTTCTCCTTATAAAAAGCCACAAATGTCTGTTTAACAATACTGCGACGTGGCGGATATGACTCGCCACTGAATAGCGTCACTGCCCACAACTACTTACTGGCAAGTTGACTAGACTCACATATCAACTCTTCCCGACACCGTTTCAACTACACACAATGGAACCCGATGTATCGTCGTGATACACATCTGTTTTTAAACCTTGATCAGGCCGGCGCTGGTGTGTCTATGCAACTGAGAATAAACTATTTATTTATTTATGTACCTAAGCCCTATTATCCTAAGCCTATGCTAAGCTGCCTGGTTACTCTCTTCTTTATCTTGCCTCACTCTAACCTATGAAACTAAGCACGGCGCCTTGGACGTACTCACTATGACCTGCTTCTCTTACCTTCTGACTGCTCTGAGACTACTGAGCTCGAAGAGCCTTGACGTCCTTAGCTATATAACCACTCTCGTCTACCAGTCTACTGTCTGGTGGTCCTCCACAGTACGTTGTTTCGGAATTTGAGTTTCAATGCACTGTTCGCATCCTTTTTCTCTCACTTTTACCTTGAGGAGGCAACTTGCCGGTTTTTCATATTTATCTGCTGTAGACACAAACCGCCATGAAACGTAACTTCTGGGCAGCTAGTACGTATACATTTAACCCAATTCCCGGCTTCCTAATTAGTTGTGCATTTTTACTTTCTCTTGCCACCGTCTTCTCTATGTCCACACTCATCCCCTCATTCCTGGTTCTACTTAGAAAACAACTTATGCCCGCATAGATTATTTAGATGGATGTTGTACACAAAATCCTGAATAATTTCTCTGCTCTTTATGTATAATTTTCACCTATTTGTAACAAATATGACTTTTACGTTATCGACACATGTTGTCATGTGTTTCCTTGGTGGCTCTGCAGCTCTCCTTTTCTTTTTGCTTCTCTTTTTCGAGGTCTGAACTTATCAACGTAAACTTACAAATGGTTTAACCCGGCCTGTGGCTCTGCGACCGAATAAACTTAAAAGACAGAAGCGGATTATATCAGACCCCAACACACTCACTCCCTTCCTCGTCTACTAACACTACTCGATTGGATCTGGATGCACCTATCCAAAGGACTGGAGCAGCAATGTCCTACCTGCAAAAAAGGTTTCATAACAGTTGCTAAATCAATCCATAATTGCCTAATCTGTGGTCCCGTCTGTCAAGCGTCTAATCACTCGCTTATGGCTTGTCAGCAACCTTAGGCTACTCAACCGACAACGAACATATCACTTCCACCGGGTACCAGTTGGGTGGTTCCGGTTTACGCTGTTCCAGCAAATTTCTAGCGACAGTGCTCCGGGACGTGGTAAGTGTGCGCCTGGCAAACGTTCACCCTTTAAAAAGCCACTACTACCTGTTTAACGGCGCTGCGACGAGGCGGATGTGATTCGCATCAAAATAAAGCAGTGGCTCCGTGATTACCTAACTAACCCCAATCCCACCACGGACGTCACTCAAGTGTTTTCACAATAGCCACGCGATCAACTGCAATTGGTGAGGCTCATATTCAAACTCTCATAACAGATAGACAACTGCACTTTCAAATGCATGTATAACCTTACAGCTCCAAGGCCCGTGACTAACGCACCATCTTTTATACCTTCCCTGTCCTTTAGTTATACATCGGACACAACCATGCGTGCATATGCGTGCCTTGCATTGCACTTGAATAAAAGCGTTAATTTAATTTAGCGTCTTATCCTGGTAGCACAGTCTAGCTTCTGTCCTGGTCAGGGTACTAAAACGTACCGGCTAAACAGAACAGAAAGGTGACCAGTGAAAAGGCAACACTTCGTTTTATCAGTTTAGTTTCATGAGCGGATTTCACCGTTTTGCGGACATTTGTGTACGCGTTATTTATCAAGCTAGCTTGACGCCGCGCGCACAATAGCTCTCCACTAGCTCCTTTTGCGATTTGCATCATAGGCGTTTCTGCAGAAGTGTTTAAAATATGTGGCTAAGCAGGACAGGAACGTGCCCCTTGAGGCAACGAAAACTGAATTTTGTCCAGTTTAGAGTGTTCAGTGTACCGGAAAACACACCATTTCAATGTTTTGCAATATTGGATTTTACCGTTGCTTTAACTTTCAAAACGTCCACTGGTTTTACTGACGGCACTTCCGTTGTCACTTATTGTTTTTTGTGAGTACCTTGACGTGCGGCAATTTTAAGAGACTGCTCCCGGTTTTCGTTCGGCCTCATCTGGAATGGTGCATCCAGGCTTGTTCGCCTTGTCCTGGACAAGAGGGAGCTAGAGTGGGTTTTCGCGTGTGGGTACAAAGTTAGTCATGTGATAACGATGACTGACGTATCCCAAGCGGCTACTTAGTTCTGGAATACATTCAGTGCGCTAATGAAGGCTTAGCGGAGAATTAATCCTGACCTACCGTAGCTTAAATAGAAAGGTTGGTCAAGGTTTATCTTGGCTATTCAATACCGTCAGCTTGTCCGTTCTACGTGGTCATTCCTTGAAGCTGAACAAACCGCTGTTGGGTCGGCTTAGGGCCGAAATCCGGTGGTCACTCTAAGGCATCGAGCGCCAGAACGTGTTTCTGGAAAGTGTTAGCAGGTAAACTATGGTAAATGGGTTTGAAAGGCAACTTGAGGTTGTTTGGTAACAATACGAAAACTCCATTTTCCCGAGTAACTCGCATCTTCGTACTTCGAGGTTCTTTTCTCTACTTTTCTTCATGCTTTGGTATTATTTTCTTGCTTCAAGTAAACCTCCTCATTCTGTACGTTCAACTTCTCTTCCCATCCTTTGCTTACTTCACGTAGTTGTCACAGCAGGGGCTGCTGGGGCAGGGAACGTGGACACTAACCAGTTGGCCAGGTTCCAATAAACGTGTTCCGTTTTAGAGCCATTAACAACTCTGAGACTTTCATCAATTCCTGACCATCGATCCACTCAAGCTGGTACTCCCACGGGACTCTCCTAGCGTTCCAGTCCCACCCGAATTTTAACTTCAACTTGCTGCTCCGTGTCTATATCTGGTTGATTTGCCACTTAATGTTATAGCCTGTACCATGCACGCTGCGTTTATTCTCTACCAATTTCTAAATGGTCCTGTATCCGACACGGCTCATAAGCGTCCTGGCTTACGGATTATTGTCACAGGCGCCACCCGACAGTCGATGACCCCGGTCCAGAACACGCCGTCCGCCATGTTGAAATCTTATCCTTGTGTACTCGGGTAGCCCTTAACTGACGGATCAGCGGAAAAGGTTTTGAAGTTGGCGCTCTCAGGAGCAGCTGAACGTTCGACGTTGGATATAAGGGGAAATGAGTGTACTAAGCAGAAGTCACGTGTTAAATTCCGCACCTAATCGTCAGCCCTCGGTAGCTCAGTGGTAGAGCAACGGACCGGAAATTTGTGGACCGGGGTTCGATTCCCCGTCGAGGCAGATTTTCGTGTGGAGTTTAATCGTGACTTCTGCCTTCTACGATACTTACGTTACTCACAAACATCCTTCAAAATAAGTACTTACTTTGAAGGTAAATTCTAAAGCCACGTTAGCTAGAGTTTAAATTTAAATTTGAAACAGCAGTATAATGACAAGCTACTACTACGTGCCACGTAGCCGCACAGTATAAGATGCGAGAAATGTGGGCGATAAAATATAAGCTCCATAAATTTCGACATCTAAAATTTGACTACGTAAGGCATTTTCTAACAAAGAACTGAAGTCGCTAAAAATGAGGCTTATTACTAGTTTAGGTGAGGTCTAATAAAGTAGGTCATTTTTGGCCGTTATTTGAAATTGTGGTTATGGTGGCGGACTTCAAGAGCAGCTTTCTTAGGCATCCCTTCCATAGCTTTGGTGCATTCTATTTGCCCTTTACTTCATTTATGCATTGCAATAACTTCAAATTTGTTCGCTGTAGTAGCAAAAGGGTAAGTATTCCAGCGTAAAGTACGAATTCATTGTTTATGAATGCTTGCGCTGTAAGCGACTAACACCAAGAAACAACAGAATACCGCCAGCCTTGTATGCGCTTTATAATTCCGTTGACCGTCTTAATTCTGCTATCAAAACACCGATTGCGACGCTTCTGTCGAAGTTGTTCGCGATGGCCGTAAGGTAAAGGTCCTATCATTAAATCCGGTCCACAGTTATCCTTTCACTTGCCGCCTTTTCAAAAAGCACTCGCTAAACCCGAGACAAACAGCGAAGGAATTCCATTAATTTTTTGCCCTTTTTGATACAACACCCCTTTGCGCCATATAAATCAATATATCGAGAATACATTCGGAAATGATGTCATCAGTTACGATGTTCATAATGTGCGCCGCCAAGGGAGCTTGCATTTCTCAGGCATGTGAAAGTTCGTGTTATTATGGCCAATCCATACGTGGCAGGTCCTGAAGCTCATGAAACTAAACGGCTTCGTGCATACCCCTGCTGAAAAGGGCATTCTTACTCCCGTTTGCTATGCTGGTAAGCAGCAAGCGCAACTGTTTCGGCGGTTTTCACACGTTGACTTGGTAGATGCAACGCATGGTACAAATCACTTTGGGCACATGTGATCGTCGTTAAATTTCACTACAATTTCAAGTTGTACCAGTCCTTGCTAACAGGCGGCATATGATGCGGCAGAACAGTGTCTCATGAATGCGTGCGACAGAAAACGTTTAAATCAGTAACAACCTTATTCAGTTCACTGCATGGTACCATGGGCTACGATTTCTCCGGACGCACTTTCTTATGAGGAAAATGGTTGCTCAAATGCGAGAAGCCCAAACAATATTCTATGAGGACATCTGCTGTTCCACTTTGATATCAGTGGGGCCATTCAAAAGCGCGTGAGTAAATCGAAAGTTTTATTACGTTTTCTTGACTAATAGCTCCCATACATGTTACTGGTTTCACAGTATGGCTGCAATGGATACGGAGACAGAGTATGTTACCTATCCAACCTTCACACTGTTCTTAGTTCCTGCAGGATGTTATCCTACTTAGAAAGTCGGGTCCTTAGTTTGTACGCTATCTAATCTCCTACTGGAGGTTCATCCAGTGGTCGTGGGCGAACTACGCTCAAGCGGGATTGGTGCATTTTGGGAACGCCACCAACGACCGCGTCGAGAATGCTAACTTTAGACTGAAGGAAGGCACGCATGCTTCCGACCGCCTTGTTTTGGCTGTGTGTAAAATGTGGAAACGGTGGTCTTACTGAAAGCGTTTCATATGGTGTGTACACACTCCTGTGCCAGACACCAGGTGTGTGCAAGTGAAGCTACTGCCTGCGTGAAGATTCTAGTAGACCGTCTCAGAACGTAAGCAGGCAACCTGGCTATGCGTCACTTGGCAATACCCAAGTTCGGCGCCACGTACTCAGACGTTGGAGCAGGACTGGCATGCCATCTTTTATTTTTCTACTTTTACAGCTCGTTGTTCATGATCAACACCATGGCTATGACATCGACTGCGCAAATGGCAAGTGAACCTGCGCATTTTACGAGCATATGTGGCTACCTTGCGGCCATTTAATGCAGGATTGAAGCTGTACCATGTAACGAGGTTCTCTCCGGCTTGCTTGCAATTTGTTCAGGCATTCAAAGAATTTCGTTGTCTCTAGTGAAATTCTGGCGTGAGTTTGGCTTATTCTTTTTCTTTGAACTTCAGTTTTGTTGCCGTTCTCTCTCTTTTATCACCACTTGATTTGGACATGGTCTGTGGACCTCCTTTTAACGTCACCAGCAAGGGTCTTGGACTAGTGAAACGCTCCCCGGCCAAATCTAAAACTACCAGCGAGACCTCAGCTGGCACAACTATAAAATGCACCGTTAACCTAACAGAAGTCATTTGTCTACGTTCCCAAATTGCCGAGCTTCCAACTGATGTGGTGAAGATAAACTTATATTAAATACAATAATACCTTTTACTGATGGACTGGCAGCAATGGCGCTTATGCATCACCCCAAGGACTGAAAGGTGGTTAAGCAAGCGGTGTTGGCTGGGAGGTTCCTTAACACGATTTGCACCGAAGTGAAGAATCTGATAAAACTTCTTAATGAAGTAGGGGTGTATAATGTACAAGAACGCCAAAAACTGCACAAAATTCGAAAAATACTGATGAAATTGTGTGGCATGGAACATAATCTTTTGAGTTTCACAAGGTTGAGAAAAGGTGTTACGAAGATCCAATGTCCCTTTTTATTCACGCTCGACAATAAGGGTCCGCCTCTCAAGTTTTTCAGCTATCGAAGCGAATTTAGAACCCGCACAACCTCCGTTGACGTAAAGTTAGTGTTAGCAAAAACGGTGTTGAAACACAGCTATCATAGTCTAAAAGAGAGTTCCGCACGGACCTGGTTTGTTCAGGCGAATGGTGCCAACTGTACCGCGCCTTCAACCAAAGTGGCTCACCTACTGTGGACCTTGACGTTTCTTCTAATATGGATGCTGGATTGCTTGCTTCCTTGGAGGAATCAGCAAACCCTGGGAACAGTATTATTAGTAAAGCCGCATCATACATTGATTAAATCATCCAACCAGAGAATGCAATAGAAAGCTCCACAGTTACTGCTACGTGTTCAGCCTTGGTGAAACTCGATCCACTATACCGAAAGGCAATCTTTACGTACTTTACTAAAGTCAGACAGGTTAGATTAATTCTACGACCATCAAAACAACCCCAGCATGACCTACACTCAGCAAACAGAGCCGCTGGCCCCTCGAGCCAAAAGGCCCGTGTGTGGACCACACCGCCGAGTTCACCGCAGCCGCTGGGGTCAACGACACCAACATTGAAAATAAGAAAAGCAGCAACCCTAGCACCAAATAACGCTTGTTGGCGGAATGGATTTGGTAGCTCACTAGTGTTCAGTATTCCGGAAGCTAAATCGCTGGAAGCATTTAGGCGTGCAAGCATTGCGGTTAATGGCATGGCCGAGAATGCACTGCAGGTTCAAAGACTAACCAAGCGTGTACCCAAACTTGCGGCTCCTAACAAACTTTTTGTAAAGAATGACGCGGTATTGCGTACTCGCGTAGCTAGCAATGAACAAGTTTGCCGTGTAACGCTGCTTAGAAAGTTTAGTTTCGGGCCGCTGAAAAAGGCATAAGTTGGGTTGCGACAAAGCCTAACATCAAAAGAGGCTTTAGCCAAAGCGCGCATAGTGCAGCCGAAATCGTCGAGCGCCATGTAACCTCTTTGGTAGTACCATGTCTAAACTACGAATGTTCCTATTGCCCAACAGGCTTGCGGAGGGAACACACCTAGACACCCACTTACAACGGTTATGTCACCTACATAGTCCTCAAATATATCAAGATCCTTAGGCAAGCAGTCGCCGCAACTCGTTGGGACAATGTGGAGTTCAGCGCACTTGTGTTTAATGTTACGGATAGCATAGCAAACGCCACGTGTAACAACACAATCGTTAACGTTAAAGGTGTTGCGGAAAACTGTACAAGTTGTGAGGATGGTCCATAGAACCAGCAACTTCCCAACCCCAAGCAAACTGAGGCGAAGAAAATAGAATAATGCCTACGCTACTATTAACTTGTGAACAACTCCGCAATGATAACAAGCTAAAGCATTGCTACTTTTACTTGCCAAGGCGGACTTTACCGTATCATACCCCAAATGCTAGTGAGAAGGCAGCGCATACCGCAACCACAGCCACTTCACCTACGGCGAGCACCACGCTTGGCAAACCGCACAGCTCCGCTCAACCTCCCGCGCATCCAGGTTGCTGCGCACCTGCAGATTTATGCCCCTGGTCTAGATACATAGGCCAAATAATCCATTGCTTCCTATCCCGCACCCTGCGAATGGTTTAGATCAGGTGGGATGAGCCGCGACAGTTTTATCCTGGCACCAGACGCCTCGTCGTCCAACGACCCACTGCAACTTTTTCGTACACACTTCCTATAAACACTGCAGATAGCAAAGTAGCTATCAATGGCTTCAGCTTGCCATCCGTGAAGGTAGTACACCACAAGTGTCCCTACTCACTCCTACTTAAAAATGCTAGGTTCCTGAATATGGAAACGCGTATTCCGCCTCATTTGTCTTTCCTCGCCGACTCCGATGCAATATTTGTCAGGGAAATACGGTTTTCTCTTATACTTCAGAGATAGTTTACTCAATTCCTGACTATCCGTTTTTATTCAATTTCGCGTGCATACAAGTGGGGCGGGTGTGCCGCTTATGCTAAAAATACTTACCAAGCATATGTGTCCAAAAGCATGAACACAGCTGAGGCGATGGATGCAGTGTGAATAACGGCTGATATCTAGGGAGCGGAGGTAGTATATGAGTGTTTATAGATCACCCGATACCTCCATTAGCGTGACAAGACACTTGTGATCACTTTTGCGTAGGCATCAACCCTTCCGTCCTAATACAATATGGTTGCAGGGGATTTCAACCCACCTGAGTTAAATTTGTTCCCACCCGCTGCAACAACAAAATATGAGGCGTGCTAGCGTGGATCAATGTAGGCGGCCGGACGCAAAATATATCTACTCCAACTAGGGTAAAACCTATACTTGACTTAACATTTACGCTCGGCATCCCTTCAACGCGAGTGTCCATTGGCCGGGAGTTGCCGGGTAGTGAGCAGAGATTAGTGCATTTCCCGGTTTATTTAAAGCAACATACTGCCTACCCAAAAGAAACAGACGCAGTCGTAGTGTACCGCCCGATGCACTTTGTTAACGGGACAACATTTAGTGTACTCGTCAGATCAAACCTTGGGCGGAATTCCTAATTTCTGCTTCTGTGGATCGTTCGGCTAAGTTATTTTATAAAGAAATATACTGTATCTAAGCCCTATCTCCAGTGTCACATTTAATAAGGCCGTCAACCAAAAGTGTAACTCAACCCAGTATGCATAACGGAATGTGTCAGCTTAGATGATCCGACTACAAAACCTTCAAATTTGCCCGCATCATGAGTGAGAATGAGATTGCAAATCAGTTTTCTTTCAGTAGCAAACTAATCAAGAAATAGCCGCACTAAATAGTGCAAACGCAGCTAAGAAGCTCAGCTGGCCGCTGCTTTCTTGGACCCTTAACTATGAAAGACAGCTCTCTACCCTAAAGATTAGTCCCAGGGACACTTCTAGTGACCTAAGAACTTTGTCCCAGATCTTCAGGTCATACTTTAAAACATGGCGGTGCCCAGGAATAACTTCAAGTTTTCAGGCGTTGATAGTGCCCGGTAGCCTGTCAGTGTCTTCGGTACAGTTT
This sequence comes from Dicrocoelium dendriticum, assembly GCA_944474145.2. NCBI lineage: Eukaryota > Metazoa > Platyhelminthes > Trematoda > Plagiorchiida > Dicrocoeliidae > Dicrocoelium > Dicrocoelium dendriticum. The sequence continues at coordinate 64,242 of CALYDF020000029.1, forward strand.
GACATAAATAATATCCTGGGTGCGATTTCAACTAACAAGTTACCCTCGAACAATGGTCAAGAAGGAATACCGCCAAGTCTAATTAAGGGTGGTGACGAAGAGGTCCCTATTCTGCTGTTGAAACATTTCCCTTTATTACTGTAGGCTGATCAATACCCGACAGTTTGGAAACATTCCATCTTAATGCCATAACCGAAGGGTAGAAGCCAATAGGTGCTTAGTAACTATCACCCAATTAACCACACTTCTATATCTCGCAAGTGATGGGGTACTTGATTAAATGAGCACTTATGCGTTACCCTAATGCAGGGGAGCACATAAAGGAATCACAGCACGGATCCCTAAGTGATCAGTTTTGTACAAACGGCCAGCTAGACTTCCTCAATTTATTCACCTTGGCCATTGACGCTAATGCGCCAGTTGTCATCCTTTGCCTCAATATAAAAACGGCGGTGTAAAAGGTTCTACTCAAGCACCCGATCCATAAGCCAAAGACTTACGGAACAGACAGTGCTATTTTAGGCTGGCTGATCCTATCTAATAGGGGCAAGCAGTCTGTTAAGTTTGAGCAAACTGTATTCACCCTGCGTCACCGGTGGTGTAGTGCAGGGTCGCGTCCTTTGACCTACATTATTTTTGCTTTATATCAATTACCTCCTTTGACGTTTTCAACACAGTCACTCCTACATCTTCGCTGACGACGTAATAGTTTGGTACCACTTTCATCCTGGTAATTAAATATCCGCAAGTAATAGTATCTGTGAGGAGATTAAGTCACTTGAAATGCAGTGCCAACGCTGGCAAATGACGTGCTCCGCTCAAAAATCTAATGTCATGACCCACCATTTACTATACCTGCTGGGTCCCTAACAATAAAAAGCATCATTATCAAACGTCACGCCATGACAACAGCTCACGGTTGGCGCTAATCTGAGTCTTAGCTTTGCATAGCAAGTTCATTATCGAGTGGCTAGGGTAAGATATATACCTTTCCACATATCCCGTTACATAAAAATCCGCAGATGAAATGATAGAGGTTTATAAGAGGCACGTCAGTCCACATCCGGTATGTTGCTTCATTATTTGCAGCAACCTACGGATGTCGGACCGTCGTCTGCTTGAAACAGCTCGGCGGCGCTTAACAAAGATGTTGACTCCATCACAGCAAGCGCTGTTATCGACAAAGGAGCCAACAGCTTAAAATTCAGCCCCTTTGGCAAAGGCGTATTATCCTTAACCTGTGCTTCTTACATAAGCTAATTCATGAAAGCTGCACAGTAATTCCACTTGTCTTAAACTAAGGAGCGCGCCTTGAACTAAACTCGGAAACAAGGACCATTCCCTTACCCCGCTAAAGTCAAAGAGGCTGCGAGCTCGTTTCCTCTAAGCTGTGTACGCAAACATATGGAACAGGTTGACTTCCAGACTAAGAGAAATCCAAGGCTGGCAGACATTCAGGAACGAGATATAAAGATTCCTTTGTGTTGACAATATTCAAAGAGTCTTCCGTATCTGCGATTCGCAAGACTACTTCTTCAAAACTGGCTCTGACGTAGCTTGAGGACGTCCACAAGGAAGTGCCTGATATCTAAGCACCTTGAGCTCACAACTCATCAACCTCCATAGACATTAAGGTATTAGCACCTAAAAGACATTAGCGGCATTCTAAGCACTCATTCTCTGGATTTTTAGAATAGCAATCAGAGTAAAAAACGACTTTATTCGTCAAGGATCTCCACTTGACCTGCTTGAGATCTCCTACGGACAACTCCACCTTCTGACTGCAATATAGGAAGAGTAGACGTTCCCACGAAAGCACCCTGTAAGGGATATATTCGGTGGCCTAACCCCATGCATTGTCTGCATCAATGACTTCCATGATTTCATCAGCATTAGCGCAATCGCAACATCGACGAGGCCTCAGTCGGGTCAGTCGCACGCATCATAGAGGTGCTGACATTAGCATTCTGCATACAAAAGGTATTTAGCCATTACTAATTAGTTCCTGACGTGAGTCGATCCCCTTACTGACCCATTGATCCAAAGTTAGCATGGACCAATTGGTATCCACAACCATGCGGCTTCCCTTTTTAGTGGTTCCTTCGTCCATGTTTAAACATTTTAACAAGCCGTACAGCTTAGCCTACTGATTGGCAGGTTTGTTAATCCGTAAGCCTTCCTCAAATAGGATATTGCAGGGCACTAACGACGTCATCTGAGCGGGCAAAGTTCAATCCTTAAATCTTATCTACACCTTCACTTACTGTCTTCAGCTTTACCTTCATGCACTTTCCAAATGCTTGGACCACTGGGTCCGTGAAAAAGTAGTAGGCGTATGACCGTTGAGATGCACCTACTGACGGCATCCTACCAGACCTAAGCCTTGTATGAGATGCTGAAAGCTATGGTTGCTGTCAATACACCTAAGGTTAGCATTAGGATTGTCCAAAACATCGTCTAATTACCAACTTCAGTTGTATCCCTAGGTAGGTTTGTAGATGTCAGTTGCTTGTGGCACTTAGTTAGTGCGTTTTCATTAAGCCTGAGTGCCCGCTACTTTACTCCGCCGTCTTCAACTACATACCGCAAGGTAATATATATATATATATATATATATATATTCCACGTTGTTGATAAAGAGACCACCTTAAAAGTTATAGGCTTAAGTATCAGGCATGTTGCTACCTAAGTATCCTCTCTTGACCGCATATACTTAAATGTATTTGTTATACGTGTGCATCTCACTATTAGCAACACTAATAGACGTACGTCAAGAAAACCAGGTCATCCACTTCGACCACTTTTGCTAGTAAAACCTTCGCATGTTCAGATTTTAGTTCCCTTGCACGAAAGTTAACCAGCGAGAGTTAGGCCCCTGGCACACTAGTTGGCTAGACATCCGGAAAATATTGATCACCAATTCGCCTCTCCTCGGCCGCCCGTGCGCTATTTATCCGTTATCTTGTTCCATAGTCTAACATTCTTTATGTGCAATAGTGGTGAACAACCAGCTCCCATTATTTTTGTTACTTACTATCCTACTCTAGCTTTACCTCATCAAGCTTACTTAAGGGTGCTACAACAGCTCTTGCTGGGAAATGCACCAAGGAAATCGCTGGTGCTACTTTCCAGTATTAGTTAAAATTGCCACCTAGCTGAACACGGCTGGCACTTGTTTCCGAACCAAACATTAGAAAGAGATAGATCGAAATTAATCAACGAGCTGCACAATAGCGTATGCCAACGTATGGGGTATAATAATTCCTCATGTTCAAGCAAGCTCAACCCCAAGAAGTAGAGTTGTTACTGCACCACCAAAGCAGCCCAAATAGACTTAAGGCCCCGAAGGCTTTTGCTGGAACTTGCTAAATTTTTCCATAGCCAGTTCTTCATTATTATTGACAGGCTCATTTACCTCACTGGTGTTGGACACATATCCCTATGAAAATAGCAAATCGATTTTAAGCGATAAAACGCGATAGCTATCTAAGCAATGTGTGCATTTTCGGGCCAGGCCTTGTCAAATGATGCTGAAGAACTCCTGCATTATGCATGTTGGCATAGCTTATGCAGCCTAGCTATAAACTTTGTAACAATTGGAGGCTAAAGAAAGCCCGAACTCTATATTCCTAGTGGTTTAGGTGACTCAGTATCCAATGAAACTGGTGCACTGGGGCCTTCTTAGCGAGGGGTAAGTATAATGTGTCCTGAAGCCTCTTGCATACATAACTTTAGTGACTGGATTCCTAGTGTTTAAGCAAAACATTATAGCTTATTTGCCTATATTTCCTGATTGTGCTAGAAAAGCTTGCCTTTCGGCCACCTATGTCGCACCTAGTTGTTGCGGTATTACGGGCTACATAGAATATTTCTAGGTAGCTTTGCCTATTTAGAAGTTATACCGCTTCACCACGTTTTGCCTTTTCTTTTCTTTTTCCTGGCACCTGCTTGCAAAGCAGAAGTCAGTATTAGCGAAAAAGAATAATGGCGTTATTCCTAGACCGCCATTCAATTGCGAATGCCTCATGAATTACGGCCCGTATTGGATTGATTTTACTTTTAACGTAATCAAAGTTGAAAACTAGTTCTGTGCAACTTATTTTTGTACTACTTCTTGCAATATTCTAGCCTTAGGGAAGCTGTTGCTTTTGATCCGAGATTTATCCCGGTTGAAAGTGAGCGCAAGTGATCAAACGGCGAAAGAAATTGTGGTTAGACTTTTGGTTAATTTGTATTTTTATAGTGAAATACGCCGCCTCAGTATGTCCCTTAACAAACTTGTTTCACTTTTTACATTTCTGGAAATTATTTTTATCCTTTTCATGTTCCTTATAACTCCACCGCTCTTATTAGTTTTCATGTAAACACCAGTATTTGTGACGACTGAGTGGGCCGAAACAGTCCAAAACATTATGGTAGTCGTATGGAATTGGATCTTGTTTCCAAAGAAAACCTGAACAACTACAGCTCTGTGCATTTTTCACTGCAAACAAAATCAAGAAGCCCAAGTTCGCTTAAAGCAGCCAGAAGAAGTTTACGGCGCGGGAAACCTATCTGCTCTACATCTAAAAGAGGCAATGCCGTAGTAATTAGCAGCCATGAACGTATACTCACACTATTTCTACTCCCATGCAAGCGCATACGATTAATGTAAACATTGATCGGATCCCATACGCGCGCAGCCTCTAGACAGGCTAAAAATGTACCTACTTTTTATTTATGTTACATAAGGAAAATCAGCACCCGGCCGCAAAACAGCATAACTGTTCACTCCTTTCTAGGAGACATGCCTATCCGTATTCGCCAGCTGGCGAAGTGCAACACAACTGGGGATTCCACCTTGTGTCGGATGTTATAGGTAGTGCCCTCAAAGCATCACTATTCCAACATAGGGAAAGGTTTTTCTCAGCTTAAGTGCCGCAAATACGTTGACCCCAGTGCGGTAGCCGGGTTCATCGACAGCCTAACTCAACAAACATATGAGCTAATCGACGTAGCAGCAGGTGCATCCTTCGAAGGTGATAAGCTACACTGCCAACCATCGCGTAAGCAACCACGTTGGCACTACGCCCGTAGGTAGACTAATTTTCCTTTGCTTGCAATTAACCTGTTGCGGGTACCGGCGTTCATTACGTGCACGGCCGATTACTGTACCATCGTATATGTTTGGTGGAGAACACAAGCGCCGGTTGCGACGTTTGCTCCAGGGACATAGCATCCTTTGCAGTTAGCAAGAAACCATCGTGTAGCACGCTACTTGGTATCACTTACTTTAATTTTGACTTCGCGCCATAAACCATCTCCGAATATAACCATACCATATACCCCTTAAATTTCCATCGCGTACGATGGCATGTGCTTTTAAATAGTTATTTACCTCAACGCAGCTAGTTCAAATGATTGCGATGCGGTACCCGGTTCCAGCTATCAATATGTTACGTAGTACAGACAACGAAGCCGGTATGTCTGCACGCTAACCAACTCATTTACTGTCAAAGGAAACGAAACCAACATCGCCTCGGCGGAACTCCAGCTTATCTGCAAAGATGTAGTTGAGCATGTCATAATATTTTGTTCTTTGCATCCCCTCAGTGTAGAGCTGGATACCATCACAAAGGAACCCTTTGCAGGAAAGACCACCGTCTCACTGAGGGCTTTTATGCTTTAGCTACCAGGCAGTAAGTCGTGTGCCATTGCCATTACACCACTCCAGCCGGGGAATACAACTTTGCCAAACTGTTGAAAGGCCAACCTGTTAGAACGCAAACTTGGCCCTACTTCGTGTCACACGCTGTTTCCTTTCTGTGTATCCCCTTGCCAACCCGATGCAACTACGCGGTGGACTACGTTGATTGGAACTTTCGGCAAGTGGAGCGGGCGGGGACTCCGTAATCCTTGCAGCTATAGCTTGGTTAGGGTTTAACTGGGCTTTAGTTCCATTGTTGTCCTTGTTCATATTGCTTTTAGTTTTATTACTTTTACTCCACTCCTTATTGACCCGATGGGTTGACGTGACACATATGACTTGTTCGGCACATTTGTGTGAGCAGTTTGCATAAGTCTGAACAACGGCACTCCAGCAAATTTTATCCGTGCCCATACCACGCTTGACAGTTTGGTGGTTGTATACCTAGGATCATTTCCGCATCGTATAAGTGCTGTTACCCATCTATCTATAGAGGCTCCGCGACGAACATTTGTGTTGCTATTGCAATGGGGTTAGTGTCCCACTGTCTTAACGGGTACACGAAGCCTGTGGTGCTCTGTACAGAGGAACGCTAGCGCTAGTACAATGAGCCCTTTGTTTTCTACCGCGTCAGCGGTACACGCTGCCCATGTTGTTAGGTACAGATGCTCGGTGGCCGTGATTCTTTGTGCTCTTGCAATAAGAGAATGTGAAGGATAAAGTATACACCGGCAGAGGATGAGTGTACTACGACCTTTAGAAGCGTCGTTACCTACTTTATTGGTGCACTTTCAACGGGAGCTATGTAGGCTACTGTGTCACCGATGCACCATCCCTGTGCTTCTATACACCGTGACCGAGTTTAGTGGCGCTTATGTAATAAGCCCTATGTCTTTTGCTACGTCCCAGGTAAACCAGGTCTGTGGATCTACGCATATGGGCACCGTGGCCGACATTCTTGACACTAATGTAATGAGACCTAGCTACGGTGGTATGTGCTCCAGTACTGAAAGCATGTGCCCTTCTGAATGGATGTTTGTCAACTGGTATTAATAGAGCCAGTGCAGTGACTTAGGTAGGCTGCAGTATCACCGGTACACCGGCCCTGTGGTGATGTGCATAGAGGCTCCGTGACCTATAGCTTTGGTGCTAGTAAAAACACAGTTATGTAGGCTAGTGTATCACGGCACAACAGGCTTGTGGTGTTATGCATAGAGGCTTCGTGACCAACAATAACGGGGCGGACGTAAGGAGACCTGCTGCATACGTTGCAAGTTTAAGATCTTGCGGCCACCAACAGGGTTCAACGGCTCAGATAGCGACCAAGATAATGTCCCGCTACGTTGACATCAGGGGTGCTCGTCTTGGTTTCTGGTCCGCCATATGTCAGGCTCACAGACAATGAACAATAGGAGTCTCCGCTATAATTTATGTTTGTAGCCACCTAGCTGGACAGGAAGCAACACAATGCTTTTGCTAAAAAACAATTTGCTTTATCAATACCATCATTAAGAGCAGCGTTTACCCATTGCAGCAAACTTACTATTGCGTTTGCCTAAAGTTAGACAGGTTTTTTGACAGAAATGCTCGGCCTTATTATTCTCTTCCCAGTCAACTAAACAAAATTAATAATCAAATAAAAATATAAAAAGCATGGAAAGAAGACGAAGGCTGTTAGATGCATGCATTTTGTATTGGCTCCTCAGAACCATTAACAATAACTGACATGCATAGATTTAGCCAACAGTGGGTGCAACCGGACAAGCTTAAGGTGCAAAACAAATGACGGAGGTTTACGCCTACTTCCAAGTCAGCTTTAGTCTGACAAAGAATGGGTGCTGAACGCACAAGGCTGGCTTAATTCAGCTTATAACGACAGCCTCAGCAAACCGAAGGAAGCGGGGATTAGTGTGACGTAACGAAACTTAAAACGCTCTGCCCAGCCATAATTGGTGACCCGAGTCTAATAGGGGTTTGTCCATCAAAAAAGCCGGCAGTAGGCGCGAACACTGAGTCTGACGAAGGTAGGCAAGCTGAGCAACTTCACATTGAACGCATCTTGGTACATTTTTCTTTATCCGGGAAGTCAGCGTTCTGTTGGTTCCCTCTATGTAACTTTTCCGCAGTCACATACAAATTGGTATACACAGTGTGGGTTGGCCCCAATGGGCTGAGCATCCTTCGTTGCAAGTATCGGCGAATTTCGGGTTCGGTTGATGACGACAATTTGTGCAGCATAGTAACTTACTTGTGTAGCCGAAATTAAACGTTTAGTTGTCTTCGGCGTGGCTACGTCAAGCTTGAAAGGTAGCTCGATTTGCACTTTCTTCTTGGCTGCAGCGTGCAACAGGTGCTTTGGCCCTCGCGGTTGGCTGTGTTTCTCGATGGAGCCTCGTGGGTAGCCGTTCGTCGTTAGTGTTGCATGATAGACGTGAATACATTTAATAGTTTGAAGCCGAGTGGTAACACTATTCCACAGTTGTATGGGTCCCCAAAGACACATAATTTTGAAGTGCAACTCAGGCTAACCCTTCCAATGATGAACGTGCCACGGCACAAACTCGCTTGTTGGTTAATGAAGTTGCTAGCTCTGCTGAAACCACAGTTCAATCCGTACTGTCTTAGAGACTCTTTTCAACCCAGCGCTGACCTGGATGAACTCAGTCTGTCAGACCAAGTCGTATGTCCCTTGGATGTAGAATCCCTATTTACCAACATGCCGCTACATCAGACGGTTGCTTACGTGTGCGAATTAGCTGAAAACGGTGGCTGTTCCCTACCAGTTCCGACTGAATCGCTAAGACAATCTCTACTATTGTGCACGGCGAATGTGAATTTTTACTTCCGTAATACACCATACCGTCAGCTTGACGGCGTAGCAATCGGTAGCCCATTAGGTCCTGTGCTCGCTGATTTCTTCATGTTGATGATAGAAATAAGCATTTCGACAAAAATAGCCCAGGCGCCACACTACAAAAATATGTCGATGACATCTTGGCTTCTTGTTGGTCGCAGCAGCGGCTCACACGTTTGGTAGAACGGCTCAATGGTGTGCATGGCAACTTACGGGTTACATGCGAAATAGCAGAAAACAATTGTCTGCGCTACCTGAACACACTCCTAGCGCGCAGGGAGGATGGATTGATTAACAGGTCCATGTACCTAAAATCAACTTGGTACGGTCAGTACCTACACCACCTGCTTTACACTAGGGCGGTACAAGCGGACACTTGTGAAGACTCTAGTTACTCGTGCCAGAAGACTTTGTTCGGCCGACTGTCTGGACGGTGAGCTAGTTTAAAGTACAACAACATTAATGGCGAACGGCTGCCTACGAGGCTTCATCGAGAAACACAGCCAACCGCGAGGGCCAAAGCACCTGTTGCACGCTGCAGCCAAGAAGAAAGTGCTAATCGAGCTACCTTTCAAGCTTGATGTAGTCACGCCGAAGACAACTAAGCGTTTAATTTCGGCTACACAAGTAAGTTACTGTGCTGCACAAATTGTCGTCATCAACCGAACCCGAAATTTGCCGATACTTGCAACGAAGGATGCTCAGCCCATTAGGGCCAACTCACACTGCGTATACCAATTTGTATGTGACTGCGGAAAAGTTACATAGAGGGAACCAATAGAACGCTGACTTCCCGGATAAAGAAAAATGTACCAAGATGCGTTCAAGGTGAAGTTGCTCAGCTTGCCTACCTTCGTCAGACACAGTGTCCGCGCATACCGCAGGCTTTCTTGATAGGCAAACCCCTATTAGACTCGGGTCACCAATTATGGCTGGGCTGTGCGTTTTAAGTTTCGTTACGTCACACTAATCCCCGCTTCCTTCGGTTTGCTGAGGCCGTCGTTATAAGCCGAAGTAAGCCAGCGTTTGGTGTTCAGCACCCATTCTTTGTCAGACTAAAGCTGCCTTGGACGTAGGCGTAAACTTCCGTCATTTGTTTTGCACCTTAAGCTTGTCTGGTTGCACCCACTGTTGGCTAAATCTATGCATGTCAGTTATTGTTAATGGTACTAAGGATCCAATTCATAATGCATGCATCTACCAGCCTTCGTCTTCTTCGTGCCATTCAAAGTGTTGTAGCGAACTAACTGCTTTAAATAAAATTTTATTCTCGGCAATGCGAGGCACATTTTTATTGGGATGAGCATGTTTAGCTAACGTTGTGTGATCAAAATATACATAAATTTCCTGTTTGGCATGCCAGTGTATGTAAGTGTTAGGGCGTATATACGTATGCAAGTTGATATGTATCTAAATATCTGGCGGGTGAGCCTACGGTGCGCTGAGGCTGGTGGTGGCTGGATCCTGACAGAGGATCTGCCGGTTGCGGCTACTGTTGCGCCATTTGCTCATGTCCTGGACGCCTCCCCGTGGCGACCGCTGGGTGGAAGTTGGGTTTTGCCCTTCTCTCTGCTAAGACCCGGGACACCAATCCGCATGAGTCAGCTAACTGACCATGTGCTAGACCCGCTGCCTTTCGGGTGTTTATTTAATCGAAGGCTTTGGCCGAGGACCCGAATCGTTCTCCTGTCAGGTGTGGGCGCCCTGGCAGTATCCTAGTCCATCCTCTCCGGAGGTAAGGAAGTGGCCGATGGCCCTCTTCCCGTAAAACCTAGCCATGGGAGACAACAGGTTTACGGGTTATGATCTCACAGCTCGATTGGCGTAGAGCACGAGGGCCACGCATTGTCTCTGACGGTGAGAGGACACCTCCGGGTGTTCAATGGTTTGCTACCGCCCGCCTCAAGCCAGGCAGCTCCTGGTCAAATTGGTGCAAACTCGCCAGAAACCCACCTGCGTCTGGCCGTGGTCGCAAGTGCGTATCCAATTACGGTCGCAAAACATATGATAATTGTTCCAGAACCTCAATGGCTACGTGTGACGGCCGTCAAGCAGATTTCAATCTGGCTCTGCAATCACATTCCCGTGCTGGATCTGCTCTCCACTGCCTTGTGCGTCAGGCTATTAAGCCAAAGGCTCCGGGTGGAGTCCCTCAAGCAAACCTCCAAACCACCCACTGCCTTGTGGGTCAGGCTATTGAGTAAAGGCACCGGGTGGAGTCCCTCAAGCAAACCTCCGAAACACAACGACCACCTCGCGTGCGATTGCCCACCAATGCAGTCGTATGCCTGCGCGCAAAGAACTCAGCATCGGGTGCTGGAACGTGCGCACACTACTGGACCGGAACTCCAGCGGGCGCCCGGAGCGACGCACTGCACTGGTCGCAATGGAGCTGGCGCGCTACCACATCGATATTGCGGCGCTCAGTGAAACTCGGCTCGCTGAGCAAGGTAAGTTATATGAAGCAGGTGCCGGCTACACATTCTACTGGGTGGGGAACGCCGCCTCAGCACCACGTGAACATGGGGTCGGATTTGCAATATCCGATCGCCTCCATGGCCAGCTGGTGGGTTAACCGACGTGCATCAGCGCGCGACTGATGACTGTTTGCCTACGACTCGGAAGAGGTAAGTTTGCTACTTTATAAGCACGTACGGTCCGACCATGTGTTATCCTGATGACACGCGTGAGCAGTTCTACACTGAGCTATCCTCTGTGATACGGTCTGCGCCAAGGAGCGACCGACTATTTCTGCTGGGTGATTTCAACGCGCGCGTTGGGCGTGATGCATCAGCGTGGACAGATGTTATCGGTTCGCATGGCATTGGTTCAGCGAATGCGAACGGTGACAGGCTGCTCTCACTGTGTGCCACTCACGGCCTGACGATGACGAACAATCGGTTTGCACTGAGTGCGAGTGATATGGCAACTTGGCCGCATCCACGGAGTGGTCACGCTCACCTGCTCAACTGTGTCATCGTACGTCAGCGTGCCATGGGTGAAGTGCGAATGACACGTGTACTGCGTGGAGCTGAGTGTGGCACTGATCAAAAGTTGGTGCGGACCAAATTGTACATATATTTTCGTAAATCGTTGTATTGCACTTCCGCCGTGAATCGGCTTAAATTTAACATTCTATTCCTCGGTACTGTAGCGAAATGTACTTAGCTGGAGAAGGCGATGGTTGCACATCTGTGTGGTGATGTGGATTGCATAGCCACAGTGGGCGACCTGTGGCACCACATTCGCGACCAGGTGACAGCTGCTGCCGAGGAGACCATCGGGCGCGCAAACTGTAAACGGCCTGATTGGTTTGCTGACAACAATGTGACGATTGGCGCATTGGTGTCAGAGAAGAATGCAGCATTTGCTGCACATGTGGCAGACCCCAGTGACTTGGGGAAGAGTAGTCAGTTTCGCAAACTTCGACGGCGACTGACCCGAGAGCTCCGTCGCATTAAAAATGCATGGTGGACGGAGAAGGCGAAGCAGATGGAATGCTGCGCCGAACGCCGCCAACACAAGGAATTCTTTGACTCCTTGAAGGTGGTGTATGGACCGAGCTTGGAGCCGCTGAGGACACTGATCGATGGTAGTTCAGGCGCTACTTGCACCCAGACTGCAGACATAATGCAGGTCTGGCGGAAACACTTTGACTGTCTCTTGAACAACCGTTCAAAGATCGACTGGCCTACATTGAACGGCCTGAAGCAGCACGATGTGAAGGCTGATCCGGCGGATACGCCGACACTGGATGAGACGCCGAGAACACTTGCTCAGCTGCAAAACGGCAAATGGGCCGGAGGTGACGGGATCCCACCTGAAGTATTGAAACACGGTGGACCCGCGTTGTTAACTGCGCTGCACCACTTGGTGCAGCGTGTATGGATTGAGGAGGAGGTGCCTCCTGAGCTGAAGGTTGCTCTTGTGCTACCACTGTACAAGGGTAAAGGTAGCAAGCAATGTTGCACGAATTATCGTGGCATCAACTTGCTGAGTGGTGTGGGCAAGGTGATTGCCCGAATCCTGCTCCATCGCCTCGTGAGTCAGGTTGTGGAACTTAACGTGGCGGAAGAGCAATGTGGATTCCGTTCGGGTCGCAGTACTATAGATATGGTGTTTGCGACTCGTCAGTTGCGGGAGAAGTGCAGAGAACGACACCAGCCATTGTACTCACTTTATGTTGATTTCACCAAAGCATTTGATACGGTGAACCGCGAGGCATTGTGGCTGGTGTTGGGTACGTTTGGTTGCCTGCGTACGTTTGTAAGTTTAATTGAATGTCTTCACAGTGGTATGCGGGCGAGGGTGCAGCTGAGTGGAGAGACCTCGGATGACTTGGCAGTTATCTCTGGTGTGAAGCAAGGCTGTGTCTTAGCTCCTGCCCTCTTTAATATATATCTTCAAGCAATGTTGTCTTGTGCTTTTGATGCGGCTTGTGCTTACGGTGTTCGTGTGGAGCACTGTATTGATGGTGGGTTGCTGAACATTCGTCGTTTTGGTGCGAGAACTCTAGTCTGTGAGACGACTATCCGTAGGTTGCTGTTTGCTGATGACTGTGCGTTGTTTTCACACAGCGCCGATGAGTTGCAGCACATGACTAGTGCTCTGGCTTCGACAGCGGCCAACTTCGGGCTCACCATCAACACAAGCAAAACTGTCTGTCTCTTTCAGCCTTCACCGGAGGTGCAATCTTCAATATTGCCGCAAATCAGCATTGGTGCTGAAGTAATGGAAACCACCTCCCGTTTCAGCTACCTTGAGAGTGTGATGTCGACGGCTCAGCAGCTACACGTTGAGTTGCGTATTCGTGTGTCGAAGGCTGCAGCGGCATTCGGGAACCTAGAGTACCGAGTGTGGAACAACCATCAGCTTACCATTGGCACGAAGCTGATGGTGTACATATCCATGGTACTGTCCGTTCTTCTGTACGGCAGTGAAACGTGGACGATGTACCGTCGGGATGTGCGATATATCGAGCGGTTCCATCAGCAGTGTCTGCGACGAATTTTGCGGATCGGTTGGAGCGCCAGAGTTGCAGGCACGGTAGTGCTGCGCCGAAGTGGGATGTATGCAGTGGACTGCATACTTTTACTGCGACACCTGAGATGGCTCGGTCATGTGAGCCGTATGGATTCAACGCGGATACCGAAACAACTTTTATACGGTCAGCTGAGTGTAGTGAAGCGGCACGTGGGGAAACCAAAGTTACGTTACCAGGACATAATTAAAGTGAGCCTCACACGTTCTAATCTTGATTGCAGATCATGGGAATCGAAGGCGGTTGATCGTGGTGCATGGCGCGATCTAATCACAAAGGCGGTTGCTGAAGTGCGGGAGAAAGCCCTCATGCATGCAGAGAAGAAGCGGCAAGTGCGGAAGCGGCAAGCACCAATGAATTGTACTCCATCGACGTCGAGTGCATGGTGCTGTAGAACATGCGGTCGCGAGTGCCTTAGTCAGGCAGGCCTAGTGAGCCATGAGAAAGGTCACTTGGGACCACTACAGAAGTGACGACGGGTCCCGCAGTAAACGTAGGCAGCACCGGTGCAGCGTTTGTAGGCACGCTGAATTCTACTTACTAACCGCGTGCTCGTATGCTAAGCCTCTTTATTTCAGGTGGTGGGTTTACAGTTTCACGTTAATGCTTTTCTTTCTCAAATAAATATCTTCCTGTACTCTATTCCGTTAAATTGCACACCTCGCCTTAGCCAATTGTATTCGATTTCCATAATATTTTTGTGTTCGTGGCATTCCGTGAACTATACTTTCTGACCTCGTGCACTTAGCTAGGATTTGTTTGTAATAAACTTATTACATATGCTATTTAACTAAGGTTTATATCATCGTTTCCTTATGCATTATTCGAGTTTTTCTCTTTTTCTTTCTCTCTCTCTCTCAAGTGTTTGGCTGTTGTTTGATATCCCCGGTGTGGATGCGCTTGATGTGCACGTTGACAAGGTGCCTACCTGTCTATTACTCCCTGCTTCATCCATACTGGCTCCAGGAGACAGTTGGTCGTTGCTGGAGGGGACAGGGTGCACGGTCCTTGTGGCCGTGTTAGGATCAAAGAGTGGTTCCATGCACTCAGTGTGGAGCGGACTACGGTCCAGCCACCGACTTGTGTGCGCTTGATTCCCAAATAGAGTGTGCTTGTGTTTGCCTATGAAGGAGTGTGGGCCGGATCCGTTGATGAAATGTGGTTCCTATCCGCATGCCTCCCGGTCTTATTCCTTCGGGTTTACACTGGTTATGGGGTGTGTGGCTGGAGCTGTGGGTGGTGCAGCGCAAGCCACCGTGGTCCCTCTGTAGGCGCAGGCGTCCTGTGGCTTGCCACAGTGACAGGTAAATCCGAAACCGGATGCCGCCAACCATATTTGTAAATATCTAGTGTCTAGTAAGCCATGAGCGAGGCCACTCGGGACCACTACAGAAGCGACGACGGGTCCTGCAGAGAAGTATTTAAAACCGGCGCAGCGTCTATAGATAATGTGCATTCTTTTTACTAACTGCGTGCTTGCATGCTAAGTCTCTTTATTTCAGATGTTGGGTTTTCAACTTTGCTTTTATCCTTTTCTTTTTCATATAAATGTCAACCTGTACTCTATTCCACTAACTTGCACACCTCGCTTAAGCCAACTGTATTCGATTTTCATATTATTTTTGTGTTCGTGTCATTTCCGTATAGTATACTTTCTCACCTCGTGAACTTATCTAGGATTTGTTTGTATACAACTTATTTCATATGCTCATTATCTTAAGGTTTATGTCACGGTTTCCTTATGCATCAATCGAGTTATTTTCTTTGTCTCTCTCTCAAGTGATTGGCTGTTGTTTGATATCCCCGATGTGGCTGCGATTGAGGTGCACGTTATCGAGGTGCCTACCTGTCTATTACCCACTACCCCGTCCATACTGGTTGCAGGAGACAGTTGGTCGCTGCTGGAAGGGACGGGGTGCACGGTCCTTGTCGCCTTGTGAGGATCAAAGAATGGTTCCATGCACTCAGTGTGGAGCGGACTACGGTCCAGCCACCGTCTTGTGTGCGCTTGATTCGTCAAATACAGGGTGCTTGTGTTTGCCTGTGATGGAGTGTGGGCCGGCTCCGTTCATGAAACGTGGTTCCCATTCGCCTGCCTCCAGGTCTTATTCTTTCAGATTTACACTGGATATGGGGTGTGTGGCTGGAGCTGTGGGTGATGCAGCGCAAGCTATCCATGGTCCCTTTGTGGGCGCGGGTGTCCTGTGGCTGGCCACAGTGACAGGCAAATGCGAAACCGGACGCCGCCAACCATATATTTTTGTATGGAGCATGTGCTTTTGAATGTGCCGCAGCAGTTTAGACTGTTTGGTGTCGTCGGGAATTTGGGACTAAGCGATTGATGTCAGTGGGTTGGATGGCGTTCTCCGGGTCTCCACGGGCCAGCGCCTTTAGTTTGCTGCGAGTCAATCCCGCCACGTCACACTGTTGATAAGCCTACAATTGTGGCTTTTGATAGGGAGAACGCTTGCCAGGCGAAAACGCATCACGTCTTGGAACACCGTCACCGACCTATTTGTTGGAACGGTTTAAACCCGAAACCTCCAGCTGGCCCACGAGGAAGTTGCTAGGCCGGCCAGCGAAGATTCTCTAAGAAGGAGTTGCCTGCAACCCACCTGGCCCGCGCGTCAACCGCCTGTACATGGACATGCAAGCATTCAAAACACACTAAGACCTCCAACTCCTTCCCAAACTGCCGAAAGTTCTTGCCACATTCGCTTGAACGTTGAACATACTCGTGAGTGTCGCTGTGCTCTACCATGCACGGTGGGTCTTGACTAAGCCACTCTGTCGGCGAACGAAAGTTATCGGATGGAGCGTTACTGCCCATAGCTAAGGGATAAAACGGTCAGAATGCGGTCTTGCCACTGATAGCTGGCTCAAGTTAAGATTGATGGCATTTCTCCAGGGCGAAGTGAGTTTCCGCCTAGCAAGGCTTCTTGCCATAAAAGACCGCAGATGTCTGCTTAACAACATTGCGGCGTGACGGATGTGCATTTCCACGGACTAAAGTCAGCGCGATGGGTCACAATGGCAAGTCCCCTACCTCGCGTCACTAATGCAGATGCATATGCTCAAGGTTGTTTACGTACCTTTGTTAAATATATTCCATCCTTCATTATCAGCACGGCGATAACTATGCTACTTCTTACAAGAAGACTTTACCTTTTCACCTTCCTACGTTTAATCTATACTGGATTCGGCGAAATGCCATTGCTTGTACAATTTAGATCACGCTCGAGTTGGCGCGCCTTGAAATATTCCAGACTAAAATTTTATTTATTTATTTATTTTTGCTTTGTATCTTGCGCTTCATAATTATAGGACTCTTAGATTATGTTCCATAGTTAGGTAAAACTCCGTTCTATCTAGGTTTTCGAACCGAAATGCGTATTGCAGATACTCCTTCTGGACTGCAAATTTTGCTATCTATCTGCTTCCCCAACCCGGCTGCATCTAGTACGATTGTCAAGACTGAAAGCAAAATATAGCCCCGTCCCTTCTCTGTTTTATCAGAATGGCCTTCCATACAAACTGAGAAACCTTGGTGCCCAATACCTTCGGAACCACCGCCGTTCTACTCTACTCACCACATTCTGATTACACTTTTAGTCTTTTCTGTCGTGGGTAGCAGCCACCAGATCCTGAATGCTGGTGTCTTCTTATATATCTCCCACATCTGGCGGCCTGGAGGAACCAGCGTCTGGCTAATCACACCATCATAACGGCCGGGAGGCCGTAGTGCTCTTAACCTTCCGAAGCTTCAGTTCCATCCTAGCTGCTGGTTCATCTCCACTTCATCCCAACGCAGGTCCATTGGGCTTGTGATGCCTTACCACGCACAACCTGCCAACGTGCCAACCTGTTCATTCCTTCGTCATATGCTTGAGGTTCCTATGGCAGTACATACTTATTATTATCTTCCCAAGGCCACGCGTTGAAGCCTGCAGTTTCCTAGCTCCTTCTGGTTAACACCAGGAAGGCTGCTTGGCCTAAAAGAGCCACCTAATTCCATCTCCGATTTTGATGCTACGACTATACTACAATAGTCCATATGTGGAATCAAAGGCCAGCTCCATGCTTACTGTCTACGATAAGTCACCTGGACCATTCCTATACAATTTTACCTATTGTACCCGTATACCACAGACCGTGAGGTACTTTTACCTGTCTATGCACTGCTTAGTGTGCTCGCTTTGTTTGTCGCCAAAGTGGGGCGTCGCTATTTAGGTGATCTGTACACTTGATGGCTTAGGAACCTGTTTTTTCCAGTTGCCCGGTCCAACTGCTGAAGCCCTGTCAACTATGGTGTGCACTTCTTACAGTCAGGTTAAGGTTGTAGTGGTATATCGTGGTCCTGCGGGTATCTGTAGGAAGGGTATGGATTACATTCGTACTCAGGCTGGGAATGGGTGTCTAATAACTGGTGACTTCTACCTCCATAAAGTCATCTAGGGTAACCTAGCTTGCAGTTTGGCGGTGGGCAGTTTCGGTTCCGAGCTCCACGAACTAACCTTGAAACCGCCTTTGCCTCAGTTTGTTGCCCATCCGCGTAGATACCTGAGCAAATAGCTTCGGTCTAACTTAGAGCCCGTTTTTGCGAGGTCACACTAGACCGTAAGTGATATTACAAACGGTTGTCCGCTATCAGTCAGTGACCATGGCTGCGTATCCTTTGGAGGGGCTCTAACAAAGTTTCATCAGGTTACCGCTAAAGCATGTGCAATTATTTAGCGGGCAGAATTTAACGCAATGCGAGGCAAAGCTACACTTCTGGGTTGCGTGATCACCATGGCTGACCCCGCTGAGATACCGTAGTAGAAATTTAAGGCCTACCTCCCGAGGTCTCTGCTCCCCACATACTACTCCTTAAAAACAGGCGACACGGCGCGGCCACCTTGCGTAGGTCCTTCAGGTGTGTGCCTGCTCAAGAAGCGCTCCATGTGCTGGCGAACTTACCAAGCGTCTTCATCAAGCAACATCTACGAAAGCCACTGAACAGCTAGAAATAAATGCAAGCAACCTGTCAGGACTGCTCGTCTTCAGTAAAAAGAATTTGGCTGATGCAGCCGCGAAAAATCCAAAGACTTGCTTTAAATAAATAAATAAATAGTATATTATCGGTAAAACGCGACACACCTGTAAAGGCGTGATCAATATGCATACAAGCATAGCTTCTGTGGAAAGTTAAAACATTTCGTTTTAATGAAAAGTATAGAAGAAAAATGTTGTCCGTATGAGTAAGCATACTGTCAGGTAATAGTCAGACCCAGGGACATAATGGCGTTGTGGCGCGCAAAAATCCGTCAAAACACAAGTCGGGGGTAATTTCGGCAGGTAGTGATCCGTGAGCACAGGAGCCTAAACCAGGTTTTGTTGCAACCAATAACCGTTATGAGATAAGGATGATCTGTGCTCCAACAAAGCATCCTTCATAGCAGAATTAGTTGCACAGGTTCGATGTAGAAGGCTGAGGACTGCGTCAGTGTGAAATGCTTAGCTGTGACTTTATTGAGTGACGAGTCACCTCCGCCACGTTGCAATGTTGTTAAGCGGAGCTTTGTGGCTTTTTATAGGGAGAACGCTTGCCAGGCGAAAACCCACCACGTCCTGGGACACTGCCGTAGCTTTCGTTGAACAGTAGGGCAAGTCGGTTATGCATCATATAGACCGATTTTGCATTCTATTACTCGCACTCGGTTGACAGCCAAAATTCTTCGTTGGTTGGCCGAATGGCTTAGTACTTATACGGCAGCAGTCGTTGAGGCCGGACAATGATGCAAGATTCGAAGAGTCGAATGATAATGATGCAGGTGAGTAAACACATTGTTAATAGAGGCCGGCTCTTCTATTATATTCTTGTTCGGCTTGCAAACCGTGTCCAGCTATCCACGCTGGACTAGTCATGATGTCGGTAAGTGAAGTTGTTTCTTGTGGCTGAATATGTCCTTAATAGGTAAAAACGCCATTCTCTGGCGTTTACTTAAAGGTGCGTAACAGTACAAACACACCAATACCAGCTATACAACGAGCGGACGGGATTAGTGCGAATATCGACTGTCATAATGCTTGTATACTTAGCCAACAGTATACTGGTGACTTATCCTGTGTAACCACTTTAGCTAAGATTTGGCTTGTTACAAATTGCCGGGGATGCTTGCGTAACCGAAAGCAGCATAAGGTAGACAGAGATCTTTGTACTGTTGCAAGAGATAACTTCTGCTTAAGCTTCTGAGCCTGATTCCATTCATTAGAATCTGATGCATAAATTGGCCGTTGAGCTGTGGCCATCACACTTGCGTGTTCACAATATTGCGCAACAGCTGTGCCTTACCTTGGGAATGGAAGGAGGTAACCATCTGTCCGGTTTTTAAGGCGGAGACAGCGCAACACCCGCAAACCATCCTCTTGCCAGCTTGAAAAGCATAGTAGGTAACTTGTTTGAGAAAATGCTCAGGGTTTCAGTGGATTACCACCTGATTAAGTTTAAGCTTCTTAGCGCTGCAAGCATGGATTCCGTAAGGAATTTCTGTGTCGGACTAACTTAATTATAGTTCGTGAAGATTAGCCTGAGGCCGTAGACAACGGCCAGGCTATTGGCGTGCTTCCGTTAGCTTCTCGAAAACCTTTGCCACCCAACCACATCGACGACTCTTATTAAAGTTTTGATCACATGGAATACCTAGAGGCGGCCTTAAATGGATGTCTGCTTTCATAGAGGGGAAAGAACAGTGTGCACGTGTGGAACGTAATCTTTTGTTTAGACTAGCTGTTCATAGTGGCTTTACGTGGGGCTCGGTATTAGGACCGTTGCTGTTCGCAAGTTTATCAAGGATTAACCCCAGTAGCTTGCAGTACCATTGCTATTGTTCGCTGATGACCACAAACGCCGGCACCTGTTGCAAATCTCTGGGGTTCGGGGCAATTCAGAAGGCCTTGGATAGGCGCGGGGATTGATAAAACTAGGGTTTGTGCCTATAAAGCAGGCGCAACATTCCGCCTTCCGCATTGCAGGTGCCAGTCCCTTCACACGCTAGCTAAAAGATTGGAGGTGATAAACCTGCTGTCACACAGCAGGTTCATCCAGGTATCGTCCATACCTTAGTGTTGCTCCCTGGTGACAATTAGAGAGAGGCTGCTTATGGTGCATTCCTTTACCTGTGGGTTAGTCGCCGCTCCTTCGGTGTCCTAACAGCCGATAGCTTTGTAAAGCTGTTCTCAGCTTTTGTACGACCTCACTTAGTTGGCCAGCCAAACGGTCTCCGCTTGGTGCCAGCTGAGCGGTTCTAGTTATCCCTTGTTAACAAATGGTTTGTCAACAAGGTTCCAGGACTTGGAGGGCTTTCGCCTGGCAAGCGTTCTCCATCTTAAAGGCAACAAACGTTCGTTTTAACGACCAGGTAACGTGATGCATGTAACTGGCTACTAACTAACGCTACTGCCACTGCCCTACATTTTGTTTTTCCTGTAACATGAGCATGCCTGCATAGGCCTGTCTGGCGTTGTCCGAGAAAAGGAGTTATTTATCTATTGTATTTGGGGAGAGTTTGTCAGATGTGAACTTCAGTTCCCAGCGTTTGCTCATTGTTTTCAACAATATTTGATTTGATGTCTGTGTTTAGTATTGTGCTAATTTGTTTCACCATTGAGCAGCAGTTAATGAATGCTCTTTATTAAAACAACATTCTCCACGGTATATATCTATTTACTTGGCAAACACCACTGGCTACTTACCTCGCGTACAGTATCCATGGTTTTCTTTTTCTTCCGCAACGATCTGGAAGTGACGTAGCTGCCAATGGAACTTACTTCTGCTCTAGATTATTCACTCATCCAATGCTCCAATAAATCGTCACCACCGTGACAGTTGATGCAACTGCGGCACACCATCCACACAATCAGGGAGGGGACGGAGCTGACAAAGCGTCTCTGTTCCACTCACCGCATTCCAATTAGTCCAATGAATGCAACGGACACTGATTTTCTGAAGGCAACTGCTACCAGTTTATTGGCGTGAAGGTGGTCACTGTTAATACTGTTGTACAACGTCAAAGGATATCAAACTTCATATTTAGAAAGCCCGCCAACTTATGCTGCGCGGTCATGCTGTGCTTTGTTCTTCCAAGGTTTTCTAACCGACCAACATATGGCAGGCACGTAAATTGAAGTTCCAGCAAACTCGATTTATTCAGCTCACGATGACCATTATTTTTCTAACGGTAAGGGCAATTAATCATTGAGTTCCTTGTTCATTGGGTGGTAGAAAGCAGCAGGGTGGTCCCGCCTCAGCTACTCCAATTGCCGAGCTTCTAAGGAGTGCAGGCATAGTAGCTGTGGCCCAGCTCAGGATGTAGTATTAGTCCTGCAGTATCCTGACGTACTGCCTAGGAAGGTGTCTAGCAAAAGTTTTAGTCTCGCTTCTGTCTGCGCATTGGCACTCGGGCCTGGCTGTTGGTGCCCGTCATTAATTACTCGAGTAGAGAGAGCAACACCTGAACGGACTTTAGGCCTCTTCGCTGGCATTAACCCGCTAAACAGCCATAACTGTGTTTACTTTTACAACACTCCTTCCGTTTCCACTCCATGTGTTATGTAAAACCGCGAGTTATCCGCTTCAGCTATGTAGTAGAACGTGAATCGGTATAAATTTCTACTTTCGGACAGCTGGGTATTACTTTCATTACTTTCCATTTCACTGTTACTTTTCACCCTCTATTATCTTACAAGTTAGCTAAATAGAACCACAGAATGTGCTCTGTGCTCTGTGCTCTGTGCTCTGTGACGCTGTAGCAATCCACTTGTAACCAAATAGGCTAATGGACTGGCTACATCAGGCCACCGAAATTTTCTCGCAGCGCCATGTTCTGTCGATCCTCTTAAACCTAAGCACTTCTGCTTAGCATCAACTAGTAATCGTAGGCTCCAAGCATTTCTGGAGCTTGCTAAGAGCTGCTCTCCTCTATCTCGAACATACTTTGTGGCTGTCTGCGTCACATACATCCGCTTTTTACTCACACTTACAGCGACCCTAACTGTTCCTCGTCTTACCTCTGGCTCCCGTGTTTAGCAGCAGTCCTTCTTCATAAGCTACTATCAACGTTGCGCATATACTGAGCTGCCAAGGTCCACACTTTATCCCTCCAAGCTTTAATCCCTGGGACTGCGTGCATCACATACAATTGCTGTCTGTTGCCCTAATCAGGTGTCCACCAGCAATTATAAGGCCACACCTAAATGCCATTGCTCATCCGCGACACCTAATTGGCCGTAGTACAGCTCTCTCACTGGCTTCTCCCGGCCCAGGCCTCCTTAATTATACTCCGTTAGCACCACCGCATGATTTGATTAGCTGCACGTCGATGCGTCGTAGTCTATTATGCTCTAACTATCTAACAACCTCTTTGTATGCTTGCACTTTACTTGTCCGCTGTCATTCTATCACGAAACCTCTCTTAGCCTTCTTCTGTCGTGCAAACATATCCAGGTATTCAGCGTAAGCCGCTCTTCTGCCTCACATTTCTAGACGTTTATCTACCCATTACTTGCTGTATTGTCTCAGGCATTTTTTACCTGCAATACTCCAAGTCTCGGGCTAGCAGTCCATGGCTCTATCCAGCTTGGCATTATTACCCTAGCACTCTGGCTGCGGCGATTAGGCCTCAGGTTCTGATATCCTCAGCAACCTTAATGTACGCATGTATTCTGGCTGTTCGCGGTCCTTCCGTCAATTAGCCCTTCTTAGCTTTTTAATTCGGCACCCTCTCACCTGGTCAGTACAGAGACGCCCCTTAGCTTCTCATTTACAGGTGTTCCTTCCTCAATTATTTGCTGCTATTTTTGCGAAACTTACCCATGTATGAGTCCAAAAGACTCACTGGCTTCCCTGGGTCAGCATATTCTAGGCTCTCCAGCGAATCTTCCCACGCAACGGTTGCATCATAGCAAACCGGTCCTGTGTTTCCTTTGCTTAACGGCGCAACGCTCTGCACCCAAGGTATACGGTAGCAACCAACCTATAGGGCTTTGCTTCCGATGAATATTCAAAAGACACTTTTAGCATAATCATTGTTACACATTGTACATCATATGTTTCCTCTAAAGGTTAGACCATAGAACATAAATAATGCTTGTTCCCACGTCTGTTCTTTGCGGCCCTGTTTGTCTCTCACCTTCCCTTTCGCCGAGGTCTGGAACTTCTTGGGGATCTGGGATCGGAACGTGAAAGAGCTTGTGCCTGGGACAGGACATAGAAACCCCCAAGGACCTACATAGAACACGGCTGTACAACAAGTGGATAAAAATGCACTCACTACCATGACTGTCGTCTAGTAATGGTAGCTGGACATGACGCCTTCATACTCCTGCGAAGTATACATAATCCTGTAAATTCTAGAAGCAAGAGTCGGAAGTTTTGCTCACCTGGACACGAAGATGACGAAGGTCTAACCCTCCATAGGCCTCAACCATTATGGCCGCCCCGAGCAAAAATAACCTGTTCAGCTAACAGATGAAATTAGAAGGCAATTGACGGCGGTTAACCGAGGGTTAAATCAGTCGACGAGCTGCTCTGCCAGTTTTACATTAGTGTACAAACGGATTTCTGACAGTGTTTCAGGACGTGGTGGGTTTTCGCCTGGCAAGCGTTCTCCCTATAAAAAGCCACAAATGTCCGCTTAACAACACTGCGACGTGGCGGATGTGACTCGCCACTGAATAAAGTCACTGCCCACAACTACATACTGGCAAGCCGACCAGAATCCTAATGTAATATTTTCCTGACAAGTTTTCTCTACAAACGGAATGCCCAGCCTGTTTACACTACGCCCACTATAACCCAACTTGTCGTCATGTTTTGACGAATTTATACCTCAAGATTAATTTTACAATTTCCAAAGCTTGGACAACTTTCGGCTTACTGCCGATTACATACATAGCAACGTGTTTGTTGCGAAACATAAATTGCTTGTAAACGTTGATCATGCCTGGTCAGGTGTGTCTCGGAAATTCGAGAATATACTATTTATTTATTTATTTATTTACAATGGTGGTA
>CALYDF020000029.1:88959-109369 GCA_944474145.2 Dicrocoelium dendriticum
CTTGGGGTTTGAGGCCGATTGCGACTAGTAAGCTGATTGTTGTCAATAGGCAAGCAACCAACAGAATCAGGCTTATAAGTCTGGCCTACAAAGCCAATAGTAGACTCAACACTCATGTCCGAATCGCTGTGTGACATAGCACTTACAGTGTCCACGGTAATAGCAGAGAGTGAGGGTGAAAACGACCTGTTCAATGCAGGCTGAAAGAAGCTTCCTGTTATGGTGGGTTTCGCGGTGAGAGAGTGTTGCTGCTTAGGGTCAGTGGCAGCAGGCAGTGGAGTATCCAAGTTAGATACCCAGATAAGAATGCAATTAGGTGATTGACCAGGTGCGCATGAGTAACATGCATGTCTGAGTAGCCATAAGTCACATCGCTAGAAGAATCGATGGTTATATCAGCCAGTGGAGACGAGGATCCTTCATTGACTTCAGTCCAAAGCAAGCTTCGCGGTGTTGCAGATTTCGCATCCGAAGTGAGATCATGTTTTGGAGACAAGTCGAGGTCTATCGCTGGCACGATGGTCGGTTTAGCCGATGATTTTGCAGATGAGTCAATAAGAGCATTTTGCTTACCCTCTGGCTTGCTTGACGACATTAAGGATCTTTGAAGTGGGGTTTTGTCAGGTATAATGATAATCGGCCCAAGGTTTGCCACCGTGGACACAATCAGCCTACGGCCTATAAATGCTTCAGCAAGTTGTGGAGTAGGAAAAGTCAAAACTATGGGGCAAGTGCGAATTTTACCAGGCTTGCGTAGCCGTTTGCACGCACAGCAATCTGGTGGTGTGTTGCATGCACTTAAATGAGAACCCTTCACTTTTTCAAGTGGTAAGCGATCAGGTACGTTGAATATGACGGCGTTCTGGGAACGACGTACACGTTCCGTTACTTCGACGCTAAGTACTGCTAATAACGCGCCAGCGGCGTTCAGTACATTTGGGTTATCAGTTTTCAGTAATCCCGACAGCACCGACAGTGGTTTGAGGTTCTCCAAAGTTGCAGTCATCTTAAGCAGCTCATTTTCAAGCATGCTAAGCTCCTTTTCTAATTGGTGAATTTTGACTGGAGCTGCGCTAAGTGGGTCATCAAGCATGACCCTGCAATTCTTCACCACAGATGAATATGCTGAGGGTGCGCTCGTTGTTGCTGTCTGCACTGCTCTCCTTGAGGAAAGAGGGATTAGAATGTTTAGCACGCATTGGTCAGGAGTAAACAACGAATGACCAAGCAATAGATAGCGTGAAAACCGTAAAAATGGGTAAGACACGGAAAGCGACGGAGAGTTGCAAAAGCGATGAGGGAGGTAGTATAGAATATATTGTGCTACTGATTAGTAACACAAAAAGACCGACAAAGTGGGTATACGCAATTTTCGGAAGTCTGAACAGCAACGCGAAAAATGCGCACCGTTTCAAATTCGCGCCCTACGCCGATTGAAGATGGAGTCACCCGTAAGAACTTCATTGCGCAAACCAGTGTGGTACGGTATACATTACCCTGCGTATATGTTAGGACGTGGTCGTTGGCCGTCTTCCCGTAAAAAATAGCCACGGGAGACTGCAGTTCTACGGCTTATACTGTCACAGCTGGATGGGCGTAAGGCACTAGGGAGACGCATTGTCTCTGACGCAGGGAAGGCACCTCCTCGTGTTCACTGGTTTTGTACTGCCAGCCGCAAGCAAGACAGCCCATGGTCAAATTGCTGCATACCCGCCAAAACGCACCTGCGGCTGGCCCTGGTCGCAGTTGTCTCCAGCAGCGGTCGCAAAACCTATCCATATGGTTCCTGTACCCGATGGGGGTAAACGAAAACAGTGCATGGTGCAACAAATGCACGCGAAAGTAGGAATGCGAGGTTCACAATAGGTTATTAACCTTTGTTAGCAAACTGGGTTTCGTTGAGGTTGATGGACGCAACCTAACAAACGGTAATAGTACTCCGGCAGGCGTGTACCGCAAGCCTCCTTGCATCATAGATACACCGTGACATCATCCTTCATAACTGTCAAAAAGGGATGGTTTCTTAAGGCCGCACGACGAAACGTTGATGCACTGGTCACATATGATGTCTAAAGCCTTCACAAATATTCCCGACCTCGCGGGTGAGCTTCTTAACGGCTCGTTACTTGCGAAGTGAGAACACTGAGAAATGGTTGGTTGCTGCTTCAAATACGTAGCGGTAAATTTCCGTGGAATAGCTTTACGAGGTACCTGCAATGTGACGACGCACCATGGGTAATAGAAAGTTGATGTTCATGACTAGCAACAGCACCTACGTGAGGACTTGGCTGAGACGGCTTTGTAGTTGGGGAGGACAGCGGATATATGGATACGGTGAACTAACATGCTTTGCAAGAACAACGTGACATCACGGATTATAGAGGACAACTGGGCGGCATATAAACCGGATGAGGTACGGAATTGGGTGAGGAGGGTGCATGGCAGTGACGTGCGTGAGAACCTTGATGGCGTAACGGAACTAACGGTGTAACATTGCTGAAACGTACTGCTAACGGCGTGCAGGAACAAATAAGGGGGCAGTGGAGATACAGTTTGCGTACATCGGGAGGTACCTTATCGGGCTATTCCCTTTTCCCGCGTCATTATCTGATGGCATTCCACTAAGAAGGATGTACCAAGCGCAGGTGCAACAAGTGCCTGATCCTTGTGCAGTGAGTAGGGGGCAAATACTACAGAGGTTGCTGACTAAAGCTGTCCCCTGAAGCCGCCGACAAAGGCGAATGCCGGGTAGTTCGGCAGCAGGGTGGAATGGTAGGCGGGGCCTAATTAATCTCTCCAGTAAATCGTTTTCCTCCGATGAGTGGCCTGTTGCTCACCTGTTGCCCATTAACAAATGTAGGACGTACCCACAAATGGCCAACGCAGGAGATCCCAGTCAATTTTGGAGAAAGGCGTCGCACTTACATTATGAAAAGCGAGGCCGGAAGCGGCTGACAGCAAGTGTACACCGGACATCACGTTACGGAGCCCATATTACCTATGCCGGGTGTGGTATTGCAGCGGCACGCATCCACTGAACGCTTAACATCTTTGTGTCTAGATTGTCCTTACTCAGCACCAGGCTCTGCTTCGGTACGCGCAACGTTGCTCCACATTTATTCCGATCACCTGTACCAAATAATGCGGCTTGCCATTACCGACGGCGTCTCACACAAGGCTGGGAATGTGCGAGCAGTACCGCCTTCCTTGAGCGTTTCTTTGAACCGGGAAATGATAAGGTGCAAGCAGGTCTTAATAGATTTAAACGAAACACCGGCCACGCATCCTGGACAACTAATTACTGCCCACGTTCCTGCACTAGCAGGCCCCGCTGTGTAGGTCACGTGAAGTAAGAACGAAGTAGAAAGAAAATGAAGACAAAGGGGTAGGAGTCATATAAATGAAGGATAACACCAGAGTAAAGATAAGGACAGAATACCAACTAACGGTTGGAAGCTGGATATGCTCAGCAGAAGGGTAAGGTTTCGTGTTGCCAGCCAAGGGCGTCCCACTGACGCCCGAAACCCTTAACTGTAGGCTCACGGACTACACTTTCTGGAAGCGTGTTCCAGCGCTCGATAACCCTACACGAGAACCGAGTTTCCCCTGATCCGGTCAGAACGCCGCTTGTGTAGGTTCATGGGATGACGACGAAGCCAAGCACCCTCAGGTACGCTGGGGACTAGTTCAACTCCAGTCAACTAGGCCTCAAGTACAAAAGCCCCTGCATAGGGCTCCCCACGTACACGAGCCTTATATGAGTCCGCATACGCAGGAGTTCCATCGGCCCGCATCAAAGTTGGGATTACTGAATTTGGACCACAGCGTCTCTTAACAGAAGGGAAAAACTTCTTCAGGTTTTCCGAAGCTTCAACAGCCCATTCCTTTTCGTACAACAGCCGAGCTTTCCTTCAGTGTTGTTTACACCTATTTCTAGCCTCGCGGTATCTATCATAGGTGCCAGTTGATGGAGCCGCACGGTAAGTCCTCCAGCACCTAGAACGCCTCTGGTGCAGGTACTTACCAGTAATGTCTACCCACAGCGGCTGCGCACGTGTCACTTTTCTCCTCGCAAGCGGGGTTTAGGGAGTAGACATTTCCTTGGGATAAGACTTAAATTGACTCCAGGCCGCCTGAACCATATCAACCACCGAGATTTCGCAACGCAACCAAAAAACCTTGATACCTATTGCCGGATAGCACGCCATATGTTTGGTAATGTCCTAGAGATGCTCTGTTGACCCCTGGTCGGATTTATCCTGAAAGATAAACAAATATGATCACTAGCACCTAAGGGAGAGCTGTAAGTCATGTCACCTAGGAAGGCCAGTGACTTGGCAAACACTAGGTCCAAAGTAGACGGGAATTGAACATCCATGTACCTAGGGTGGAGGTCCACGAACTGATGCGACGGTAATTGTAGCGTAAGCTAAAGATGCACGTACCGCAAGTACTTACTGCCCAGTTGCAAGAAAGATCCGCCTAGCAAACTTTGGTAGATTGAAACTGCTGTGTAGCAGCACATAAATGCAACTCGCCATGTCGTTTCACGAGGGCAAATGTAGAAAAAACGTGCGGAATCTGCTTCCACTCTGACACCAACCGGCAACCTCTAAGGCGTTCCAACCTCGAAGCCAGGTCCGCAAACTCACATGCCGTCTTACTCCGATGACGTACCTGCAAATTACTAAGTTTCATGCGAGTGACACGCTTCCCGTATTGGTGAAAGATAAACCGTGTCAAATCCGGTGTGCTGTGGAAACTGTCCATCAAACGTAGTACGTCCAACCATTGTCCTGATGACAGCCGACGGTTACTTGCGTATAACCACGGGTTTCCTAGATGAAAATCATGATTGTTTATCATGTAGCGCGTTCCAATGACATACCTTCCCTCCTTCATAAGCACGGAAAACCGCGCCTTGCAATCATACTACTTGTAGCTACATGCATACGTTAAGGTAATGGATCATTATGAACTTACCATTTGCCACGGGATTCTGCACCTTTACGATGCACGCAACGGTCAGGCATTTAACCCTAACTAACTCCATCCGGCAGGTACGTTCCGCTTCCACTTTTGTATGCTGCGACGGAAACCGATGTAACTCGGAGAAAAAAGTCGTCGTTTCCATTTGGAAACGTCCCACATGAACCACAAGTTTTCCACACTGTCATACTTCGCCACAGCTAAATACCTGAACCGCTCTCCGTCATCAACAATCATAGCAGCAGCTGCGCCGCCAACTATGGCCACCGGAATAAGAAAACAAACTTAATACACATCCACCCTTATCCTCAACCCTTTATATAGTATCACAATTCATTGCACTAACCAACTTCATGAACAGTTTCCAGCTATTGCGCACTTATCCTCCTTGACCCCGTTGCTTGGTTAAACCGCTGCTAGGTACCGATTTCATCACAGAATTTCCTCAAGCAGCGGATTTTCCTCATAGTGCAACCAAACGGTCCCTGCGGACTCGGGCAAGGCTCTCTTAATTGGTAAGCAGTATACAGGGGCTTTCTAACATAAGGCCGCGTTGACTAGCGTTGAACTTGTCCCCATAGTCTCTGAGGCGTCTTATTTAGCTGACTTTACTGTGGTGGAAACGCAAGCCCACAGACTGCTACAAGTACTACACCCTACTAAAGCAGCTGGGCCTGATTCAATGCAGCCGAAGCTTCTGCATAAGTTGGTGGTGGAATTAGGTGGAGCGTTGATGATGACGTTTCATAAGTCACTAGGCAGCGGTACAGTACCTTCTAAATAGTAGGAGGCTGTCGTCTGTCCTATCTTCAAGAATAGCGGCAGGAGTCTGTCAGCCAAGTATAGGCCAGTCAGTCTGACTAGCGTCGTCGTCAAGCTGCTAGAAAAGCCGGTGCGTGATTCGTTGGCAATTTACCTGAGTGGATTTAATCTACCCGGTAATGCACAACACGGATTCCGGATGGGATTTTCGTGTCCGACGAATTAGTTGGTTGCTCCTGAAGCTCGGGCTGCAGCAGTGGAAAATGGCCACCTAGTGGATGTGATTTTCTCCGATTTCTCGAAAACAGCTGATAAGGTATTCCACTTAAGGCCATCACAAAAGCTGAGCTCCTACGGCGGAGCCGGCCACGCCCTTCACTGGGTGTCTGCATTTTTGCAGGGGAGAGAGCGGTGTGTACGTGTGGGTCACAGCTTATCCTTTAGGCAAGCGGTCTTTAACGGTGTCACAAAGGGCTCGGTACTTGGACCGATGCTGTTCTCCAGCTACGTAAACGATCTGCCTTGGGAGCTTGGGCTATCATCCCCATTGTTTGCTGATTATCTTACGCTATGGAATATTGTGAATGTCTGGTGATTCTGAGTCCATTCAACACGCCCTGGACAGACTCTGGGACTGGTCTACATTGTGACTACTGCTCAGTAATCAGGCTAAATGTTCGGTCCTTCGTATAGGAGCAACTTCCCATCTTCGAGGCACTTGATTGGTGGGGTCGAACTGCCTAGGTAGACCTAGACTTTGTCCATACCCCGTGTTTGCAATCCGGTGCCGACTGTAATAAGCACGCTGGTAGGGGTGTCAGAAGGTTGTGGTAAATACGCCGTTCTTTTGTGGTCATAAGTGCACACATAGTCGTGAAGCTTTTCTCAGCTTTCCTTCCGCCCAGCTGGCTGCTGCGTCCAGACTTGCTCTCCTGGTTGTCTTCTGACGTCACGGACAGTGAATTATACGTTCCGGGCTACGCAATACCGAGATCTGACCGCCCATCTGATCGCCGTGGCGGTGGTGTAGCCATGTATATCAGATGTGGTGTAAACATATCCAAAACACATACCTTTAACTCAGCTGATAAAACTGTGGAAGCTCTTTCAGTTGAAGTTTGTACCGAATCAACGCAATTTAAAATTGTGCTGCTGTATAGGAGCCCTGGTAGCGCCTCTAGGAGTTTCATTGACTTCATCCGCACTCACTCTGCGAACAGATGCTTGATAATGGGGGACTTCTACTTCCCTGAGGTAAATTGGCATGACCTATCTTGTGCGGCAGCGACAACAGGGTTGGCTGCCGAGCTTGTTGACTTGACACTAGAAGTACCCTTACACCAATTTGTCGATCGTCCCACCAGGTACATGGTGGCCCAAGCTCCTTCTCTGTTGGACCTAGTTTTCGCAAAGTCGGTTGACTTTGTGAGTGACCTTGAGTACGGCCCCCCATTGCTAGCCAGTGACCATAAGTGTTTGGCATTCACTTGTGCTCTCATTAGAGACTACGATTCACGCAGGGTCCCGACTCAGAACATTTGGTAGGCCGACTTTCCGTCTATTTGAGCCAAGGCAGTAAGTTTCCCATGCATCATCTTGCCGGATGATGATATACAGGCGGCTTGGGATACGTTTAAGTCTTTCCTCTTTAACATATCCCACCCCCACATCCCTCTTTTGCGAAAGAACGGTGCCAAAGCGAAGCCACCATGGTTAGACTCAGTCGCACACTAGCTAATGGATATACGGGCAAGATGCTGGCGGATCTACCGAACAGTTCTCTCAGAATGAACTTTTCGGCGTTATCGGGAAGCTCGGAATGCTTGCAAGTCAATTACGAGCTGCTAGACTTAGCTATGAGATGGAGCTGGCTAACTCAGCCTCCGCGAATCCCAAAAGATCCTTCGCCTACGTCAAAAGGCGTAGTAACGTTGGCTCATCTATACCAGTGTTATTAGGCAGCGATGGCGCCATTGCCACCACTGATTACGAAAAAGCTTGTCTACTGAGTGCGCAGTATGCCGGAACTTCTGTTCAGGATGAGCAATTGCCGCATCTTGACCTAGCAATGAGAGTCCCCCAGGACTTCTGTTTAACACACGTCATAATTTCGGAAGCAAAAGTTCTCCATCTTCTTCAGGCTCTAAACCCTGTTAAATCCGCTGGGATGGATGATATTCACCCTAAGCTTCTGTACGAACTAGCAAGCAAGCTATGTGGCCCAGTGACGCGTTTGTTTCAATTGTCGCATCGCAGCTGCTCCTTTCCTAAGGACTGGAAGGATGCTATCGTTTGCCGGATTTTTAAAAAGGGCGACAAGCATCTTCCTGCCAATTATAGACCAGTAAGTTTGACAAGCGTACTGGTCAAGATATTGGAGAAATTGGTCAGTGATGTGCTTGAAGACCACCTGCGGGAGTATGGTCTGCTCAGTCCACTGCAACACGACTTTCGCAAGGGTCATTCCTGTATGACTAATTTGCTAATTGCACGCGAATGTTGGGCGGATGCTTTGGATCGGGGTCATGCAGTAGATGTCGTGTTTATTGACTTCTCCAAGGCGTTCGACACTGTATCACATTCTCGCCTTTCCTTGAAACTTCGGTCCTATGGAATATCCGGGGGTGTACTTAACTTGATCACCACATTTCTGGAAGGGATAGAGAGGTGTGTTCGTGTGGGGTCTAGTCTGTCTTTCCAACAGTCAGTCCTCAGTGGGGTCCCTCAGGGTTCGGTCCTGGGCCCGTTGTTATTTTCCTTGGATGTCAACGAGCTGCCCGAGCTGCTGGAGGTACCATCTCTTATGTTTGCAGATGACCTTAAGTTTTGGCACATAGTGTCTGACTTCGATGAACCCCAAATTCTGCAACGGGCCCTCGATCAACTGGGACTGGGCTGCTCTGTGGCAGTTGCCCATAAACTATGCAAAGTGTTCCATCTTAGGAGTACGGCCAAATAGCCCCCAAACACGTTATTTTCTTGGCGGTAATGAACTCCACAATGTTACCCAATTGGTAGACCTAGGGGCCACATTGCCTTCAGAACTTAAATCCAGTGAGAACTGGAGGAAAGCTACGTGCAAGGGTTTCAGAATGTTGTGGATAATCCGCAGGGCATTTGGGACCATCACGGGCGCTATGTTTGTTAGGTTATCCTCAGCGTTTGTAGACCACACTTGGAATACTACACCCAGGCTTGTCCACCTTGCTTAGTCAGGAACAGGATGTCAGTGGAGAGAGTGTTGAGAGTTGGAACCAAACTGGTCCATGGACTGCGGAACCATCCTTACACAGAAAGACTACTTGCGCTGGAAATGTTCTCGATGCACTATCGCCAACATCGAGGCGACCTAGTCTTGACCTATCGTATACTTACGGGTAAAATCGGACCCGATTTATCCGGGCTTTTCCAACCGGCTCGGATTCCATCGCTCCGAGGTCACTTGCTGAAGCTACACAAAACCCGATCGGATGTAGTCCGGGCCGACTTTCGTTTATCACGCCGAGTGGTGGATTCCTGGAATGCACTGCCCGAAAACGTGGTATTGGCACCTACAGTGAAAGAGTTCGAACACCGACTCGACGCTCTCGGCCTTCAATTCTTAACATTCCCTTTCACGGCCTAGTTTATTCGTTTTATTGAAATATTAAATCTATTTTTCTCTTGACGCTCTTATTACTTTCGTACTTCTCTTTCTTATTTCACGTGCCCGGAGCGGCGGGGACTGCCAGCGCAGGTCGCGTGGGCATCAATTGGTTGACCGTGATGTGATTCTTTAGGGGGTCGCCTGTACCGGGAGCCCAGAGAGCGATTCCAGAAGACAGGGCGAGTTGCAGGGAAACTTTTATTGGTACAGTAAAAGATTCCCTGTTATCTAGCTATAAAAGAACTACACCGTGTACGCTCTAGCTAGGGGAACGGAGCAAGCACAGTACACAGGGCAGTCGCGCGCGGCAACCGAAGCGAGCGCCAAGCAAAAATGGCGATGAGCAAGTCAAGCATTCGAACTCAGCAATCAGTTCAACAAACCACACCGGTTGCCTAAGTGTACAATGAACTAATTTTAGTTAGAATTTTACACAGGCAAAACGGGGAACCTCCAGACTGCTACATAGCCCTCTCCCAGAAGGGACTGTGTAAGCAGTCCTTCGATCTACGTGAGGACTGTTCGTCGCGGGCTAGCATTCTGCGGGACCAGGTTGTGAAAACTGATGCAGCTGCTGGGGGAGAACCATGCAATCGGACCCTAGCGGGCTCCCACCCGTGTCCTCCCTACGGTGTCGAAACAGTAAAAAACTGTTTGTGGGGGGCAGTTCGTAAAGTTCACGTAGGCAGTTTAGCCGGAAGGTTTTTCCACTTCCAATTGACGTGCGGTGATCCAGCGAAAAGTGCAACCGAGGTGCAACCAACCGACAGCGTATATGGAAAGCAAAATGAAAAAGCAGCATAAATGCATAGCCATATACAAAAGCGTGCAAAGCGGAAAACGTGCAATGCTGTTTTGGGTTTTTAAAAGGTTTTGCTCTTTCTTGGTTGTTTCAAAACGTTTTGGTCTGTTCTTGGATTTTCAAAAACGTTTGGTAAGAGCAGAAAATTTCGAAGGCATGTTCTACGTAAAATAGTAAGTGCTAACGAAGTCCGAAAAACCAACAGGAGGCTTGAGCTTCCTACCTCGTCGATTGAGAGTAAGGCGAGTAGGAGTGCTGTCGGTGGTGGTTGTCGGTTCTGCTGGAGCGGACGGACTCGTCTGAGGTTGCGGTGCCAGCTGTGATGGCGTAGGCTGTGAAGGTGCTTGTTGCACCGAAGAGACAGACTTGTCGAGGAATGCTGGCTTGAGTTGATCGATGTTGATCGTCTCAGTCTTACCATTGTAGTCAATGGTAAAGGTCTTGTTGCTTCTGCGTATGACACGGTACGGACCAGAATAAGGAGGTTGAAGTGGTCGGCGTACGCTGTCAGTGCAAACGAACACTTGCGTGCAAGTGGTTAAGCGTTCATCCATGTTGGTACGCAAGCTCTGTGCTCTGGGTTGCACAGGCTGAAGCTGTCGCGTGTGATGAGATAGGCGAGCTGCGTAGTCGCCATAGTCGAAGGTAGTTGGCGCTTTTGGTGAGATGAGATCACCAGGTAAGCGTTGTGTGCATCCAAAGACTAGCGACGATGGAGTGGCGTGCAAGTCCGCTTTAAGCGGGTTTCTTATGGCTAAGAGAACGAGCGGAACTGCTTCGTGCCAGGATGTGCTAGATTGGGCACAGAGTGAGGCATTGAGTTGCCGGTGGAACCTTTCTATCATCCCATTAGCTGCAGGATGGTATGCGTTGGTTCGGTTATGTTGACATGCAAGAACGTCGAGCAGTTTGCTGAAGGATCCGTCAAAGGGTGATCCTCTGTCAGTGATGACTATGCTTTGGCAACCGAATTGAGCTACCCAGCGTTCTAGGAAAGCTTGCGCGACTGTCTCAGATGAGCAGTTGACCATCGGAATCGCCTATGGCCAACGGGTGAATCGGTCGACAAAAGGGAGCAGGTACACGTAGCCTTTGCATGGAGGCAAAGGTCCGACAAGGTCGACATGAACGTGTGCAAACCGAGAGTCATGAGCGGGAAAGACGCCAAGTGGGCTTTTGGTATGTCGGTATACCTTGGCGCGCTGACACTCTAAGCATGCGCGTGCCCAAAGGCGGACATTGCGCTTGACGTTGGGCCATAAGAAGTGTTCCGCTACGAGCTTCTGCGAAGTCCGTATGCCGGGATGAGACAGGTTGTGTAAAGCATTGAAAACTAGTCGACGCATCGAAGTAGGAACTACGGGTCGGGGAGAAGATTGTGAGACGTCACAAAGAATCGTCCCCTCAGATGAAGTTAGTGGAGCTTCACGTAGTTTTAACGAGATGTTGCGTCGTAGCTTGTCGATGTCGGGATCAGCTTGTTGGGCAGCAGACATGGCGGCTAGATCAATGTTGGTGCCAAGCGATAAGCTGATCTGCTGAATGCGTGAAAGCGCATCCGCGACGGGATTAAGAGCACCTGAGACATGTCGTACGTCTGTCGTAAACTGAGAAACGTAGTCTAGGTGTCTAGTTTCCCGCGGGGAATACTTGTCTGTTACGCCATTAATTGCGTAGATCAGTGACTTGTGGTCGGTGAAGACTGTAAAATTTCGACCTTCGAGACAATTACGGAAATGTCGGATACCTAGGTAGATAGCTAACAGTTCCCTGCCGAAGGTGTTGTAACGCGATTCGGCAGATTGTAAACTTATCGAGAAGAAACCTAGAGGTATCCATCGATGGTCGATGTGTTGCTGAAGAACTGCACCGACGGCAGTGTCGGATGCGTCAGTCGTCAGGGAGAGTGGTGCTGATGTTTCTGAGTGGGCAAGAAGCGCTAGGTTGGAGATAGCGTCTTTGTGCTTCTCAAAAGACAGTCTAGCGTCGTCTGAAAAATGAAAAGACCGTTGTTTACTGCGCAGCAAGTCAGTCATTGGTTGAACAATGCTCGCGCAGTTTAGGTATAAAGCGTCTATAATAGATGACCAGGCCAAGCAATCAGCGTAACTGTTTGAAGGAACTGGGAGCAGGCTAGTCCTTCATTACCTGGATTTTGTCTGGCAGAGCTCCAATAACAGAGGCATATATGCGGTGGCCAAGAAAGTAGATGGAACTTTGGCCAAGCTCGCATCCATCGGGGTTGACGGTAACCCCATGCTGTGTTAAGCGTTGGAAGAGAGCGTCGAGGTGATGAAGATGTTCCTCGTCAGAAGAGCTCGCCATAAGAATGTCATCTAGATAAGGATAAACGCCTTCAAGTCCTCGCGTTACCTCATGAAAGAAACGCTGAAAAGTTTGGGCAGCTTTGCTGAGGCCGAAAGGCATTCTCAGGTACTCGGATAGGCCGAATGGCGTGATGACCGCGTTTTAGCAATGTCGTCTGGCGCCACAGGTGTCTGATGGTAGGCGCCAACTAGGTCGACTGCTGAAGATAGACTTGCCAGCTAGAGCTGAGGTCAAGTCGTGCATGTGCGGAATAGGGTATTTATCCGGGACGGTAACTTTGTTAAGTGCCCTGTAGTCATCATAGGGGCGCCAGTCACCGGATTTCTTCGGTACCAAGTGTAATGGTGATGCCCATGGACTTTTGGACAAGCGGATGATTCCCATTTCGAGCATTTGCTCGAATTCCGCCTTAGCAGCTTTGAGCTTGTCCGAGGTTAGTCGGCGAGGGCGGGCCGAAACAGGTGGGCCCTTAGTGCAAATGTAATGCATGACGCTTGACGTCACAGGAAGCAAGTCGTTCAGGAGGCGAACGAGTTTAGGATGCTTGTTGAAAAGTTCTATAAAAGGCTGTGAAGCTTGAGGTAGGACACGAATGGGCGTGATAGCAGCCACGTTGGCGCTGGTCCCGATAATACTGAGCTGTGTCCTGGAGTCGATAAGCTTCTTTCTTTTAGCGTCGAGGATGAGGTCGAAGCGTTGAAGAAAGTCAATGCCTATGATAGCGAAAGGCATGGCAGCGATTATGAAAGGCCAGCGAAAGATTTGCCGGAGGCCTAAATTGAGTGTTAGCAACTTTTCGCCGAAAGTTGCGATTAGTGTACCATTGGCTGCACTCAGCTTGGTCGGCGATGGTGAGACGACCTCATCTGAGCTACGGGGTATGACGCTAACTTTGGCACCAGTGTCGACTAGGAACTCGGTGCCGGAAGTTAAATCCCTAACGCGGATGAGGCGACTTTAGTGTTGGCCGGTCGCCTCCGTCGCCGTTACGGACCGGCCGAGAAGTTTTCCCTGTTTCTCGGCGAATTTGCAAGGCTTTACACATCTATGAGCTGCGGTACCAAAACGCTGATGGTACCAACAGCTAGCATGCGTGTTGCTAGACTGTGAACGTTTGAAGGGTGATTTTGAGCGGCTCGGACGACGACGGTTCGTAGTAAGCTGTTGGGCTTTGCGACTAAGTGTCGCAACTTGTGTTTGCAGGGCTTCTATGGTTGACTGTAAGCCAGTGATAGAAATGCCCTGGGACGCGCCGGCATTGATCTTGCTGGCGTCGGCTTGTGGCTGTGATCGTTCATAAACTCGATCCGCTAATTCTGCTAGTTGAGTGAGCGAAACGGAGCTTACTGTAGCGAGAATCGCTTGCGTGTTTCCCGGTAGCCGTTGTAGCCATAGTTCGCGAAGTAATGTCTCGTCCATGGTGGAGGAACCAAGGAGTTGCTGCATCTCCCGTAACAGGGTTGAGGGCAGTTTGTCGCCCAGCTGCAGATCCCTGAAAAGCCGCTGCAGGCGAACTTTCTCAGAGGGCATAACACGCTTGATCGTGGCCTCCTTGAGATCCACATAGCGGTTTTCGGTCTGAGAAATGATGGCGTCACGAACCTGTTTTGATATCTCCTTGGGGAGATAAGACGGGAGCTTGCGATACTTCGCGTAGTCGTAAGTGATTCTGGGGTTATAAAACTCAGCCTCCAGATGAGCGAACCACAAAAGAGAATCGATGTCCCAAAAAGGTGGAACTGAGAGAGATACAATGCTTAACACAGACTCTACCTGATGGTCTATAGAATGCATTGTTAAAAAATAATGAAGCAAAAGGTAGGCTACCGGATGGAAAAATAAACCGAAAAATTTGAGAAATAAATGGAACGAGCTCACCAGAGAAAAGTTCCAAATATCCGGCGCTGAGGTTGTTCCGGATTCGTGGTCACCAATTTAGAGGGTCGCCTGTACCGGGAGCCCAGAGGGCGATGCAAGAAGACAGGGCAAGTTGCATGGAAACTTTTATTGGTACAGTAAAAGATTCCCTGTTATCTAGCTATAAAAGAACGACACCGTGGACGCTCTAGCTAGGGGAACGGAGCAAGCACAGCACACAGGGCAGTCGGAGACCGTGCTCCACAACGGTCGGTGATCAGCTGGCGACTGGGAGGTTGCGGTGGCGGACAACAAGCTACTTTGCCTTGGTGAAGGAAAAGGAAAGATTACATTGTGATGGAAGAGGTATTAATGTGGAGAAAAATGCCATGGGTTGTAACGCGGACCTAGGTTGATATGAGTATGATGATAGTTTGAATGCACCGTAAAGTGTTTTGGCGGAATCAGTCGCTGGCATGGCTGTCGAGGATACCGCTGCTTTCCGTGCTGTCTTCCTTCAGCGTGTGTATCGCACTTTTGAACAGTTCGAAAGTGACTTAAAGCGCTTTCAAATGCGTAATGCGTTATGTTTCTACAAGTCGGATGTCCTGACATCGGTTGGTTATAAGAGTAAAACCGGAAAAGAGTTGCCTGAGGCTGTGCGATCCAAATCCGTACACTATAAATGCGTGCATTGTACACGAAGAGGATACACATGCCAGCGGTAAGTTCACATGTAATGTATGTGAGACGCTTATTAACTGTAGGTGCAAAAGTTACTACGGCAAGGCACATATAGCCGTACGGCATAACGACTGGTACTACGACATGGTATCCTACAGCCGTCTGCACAGCCACAATTTCCATGTAGGTAAGCGGGTTCTGTATGTCACCAACAGACGGCTCCCGCGGCACGCGGAAGAGGACATCTATCGCATGATGCAGTCTTTCAAGGACACGCGCCAGCTACGGAGGTATGCGTTGAAGCACTACTGTAGAAGGTTGAACCGTTATGACCTCCGGAGCATAAAAGATAAGATGAACAGAAAGGTAGAGGGAAACTCGGTTTACGCTGTCATACAATTGCTGGAGACCGCCGGTCGATGTAATGTAGAGTATGAGGAGTCCGAGGTACGCTACATCTTTTTTGTTCCCACGTACGTACGTGACCTTGTGGAGCTTTATACTGAGGTATTGCTGGCAGACGCGACGCACCAGATGAACTGCGGTGGCTATATACTGTGGCACTGCATGTTTGGTAGATTTGCATGGTATTGGGCGTTCTGAATGAATTATGAATTACCTCACCCATACGTGCGTGACCATTTCGCATGGGACTGAACACCTTATCCTTTCCTTTACCTTGCCTGCCCCTTCTATCTATGGTTGATTTAAGTGAACACCTTTTTTACGGTCCGACATTAGCTGCATTTCAGGCACTCCGTTCCCCCTTCGGCATTACGTGGCATCACGTTTGTTAGCGGCGTTGGATGACACATCCGCGTTCATCAGCAACTTCCGGTAGACCATAGGCTACAGGTTAGGGAGGCTGTGAAAGACGTCAACAACAGACGAGCCGCAAATGAACACCGTGCGTTTTCACTGCGAGGCTTGGTGATTATGTACCTGAAGTACATACGCCCGGTATCATTTCCCACTGTACACGGTCCCCCTTTGAAGGTGCACTAACCGAACATCGACATGTTTCTGCACAGTGTTAACAGGGATTCCGGTGTTCAGGTGTTGCAGGGGTGACTTGCAGCTTTCACGTGGTAGCACAACATTGTTCCCGTTCCCTGAGTAACTCAGATCTTCGTACCTCAACCTCCTATTCTCTACCTCTTCAGGAGCATTGATATCATTTTCCTTCTGTAATGCGCACTTATTTTCCCGTGCACGCACTTATAGGGCACGAAACGTGCGCATTAACCGTTTGCCCAGGGAGGCCTATGAGTGTTCAGATTTAGAATCACTTGCACTGCAACCATTGCAATCTCCCGTGAGTGCTCCTTCTTTTGCCCATCGTTGAGGTAGGATATGAGAAAGTGGTAGGTCTTGGTAGATCTTAAAGGAAACTCCTGAAACATCATGATCAACCCGTTACCGCCAACTTTCCCTGCACTAGCAGTCCCGGCAGTGTAAGCTACGTTAACTAGTCACGCCGTATGGGGTAACTGTTACATCAAGGGGAATGAACGTCAATAAAATGAAGGATAACAGCGAAGAGTGAAGAGAATGCCCGAATAAAAACTAACAGTTTGAAGATGGTTATGGTCAGGAGAAGAGCGGATCAAGGGAAGGGATAACCGGGAAGACAAGGCAACCTAGCCCGGCTAAATAGCCATGTAAAGTGCGGTCCAACCTTATCTATTAAAATGCTGCAAGTTACCATTACGTCTCCTCGAACCCGTCGTCAGTGCACTGAATACACACACAAGCTAGGTAGACCCACGGGGTACGAATGCCCCACGTAACACGTCGACCAATTGCGTACCTACTCTCAAAACCCTCTCGAGCGCCATTTTGTCCCGAACAAGACAGGGCGTGCAAGCCTGCACGCACCAATCCAGGTGGGTGCGGATAAAGCGGAGAACCTCTACTTACGGCCTTCTTCCAGCTGTCACCACAATGCAAAGACGATGAATGCACGACGCGTAGGTCAACGTGGTTGGAGACAAGGGGGAGTTTAACCAACCACAGTATGCACTTGAAACGCGCAAAATTTGCTGCCATACGAGAAAAGGAAATATCCGCCTGATTTATGGGCTTCCCTGCTAGCAAATACGAAGGTATACGAAGATTTTTCTTCGTTATACGTGTCCGGACACAGTACGAAGGTTTTACTTTGTGGCTTAATTAAGCCACAAAGTACACAAGTCCCAGAGTCTGTCCAGCGCATATTGTATGCCTCGGAAACTCCAGAAACATTAAGAACATACCATAAATTAACGTCATCAGCACCCGGATTAGCCACAGTATTCCAGTGCTCAATGTATTATAACCGTCTATACATGAAGTAAAACAGTTTCACACAAGCCTTGCCTGAGAATGATCTCACCTAGATAAAACCCTACACAAGCAAATATGGAGAGAAGTAAACCGTTACAAACAAGTGAAATAACACACCACAGTTAACCCGTTTACCTCCTGCAGCGACTCTCTCACGTGATGTACTAAGCCCGCTGACGAACGAAGCACACGGACTAATACCAGTTGTGGGGCATTAAAACCGTTACCGGATCAGGATTTTAATAAATACATGGCAATTATGTTTCATTAAACATTTTCATCCGAAAAATATGCCAAATAACATATTACAAGGCAATGAAAAATATAAGAAATGTTTACAAGATACCTAAATATGACTGATAAACTAAATAACATACCTATATTATCCACATATATGAAAGCAATCGATATATATCAGCATCATATATATATATATATGTATTCAATATACCATAGCAAACATATATAATATTAAAAAAACCAAGTACATCGAAATCTACTAGATAGAAATAGCGTTCAGCGATTGCATGGATGAATTATATCGCTAGGACTTGCCGTTTCCCTTAACAATATATTACAGAACTTTCCGTATTTTCACGTATTGCGTATCCATCCACCATACAATTCTTCCCAAATTAATTATCCCATACATTACAAATTACGAAAGAAAGAATTTGTTGATAAGCCGTGAAATATACCTTCGTACCGTTGCAAACTACATTTACTTTCACCCATGCTGTAAACAAATGCGTGAAATATGGCGTTTCAATCAGCACTACCCTAGCTGTAGCCGTGTGAAACTTTTAAAACACTTATATATCACACCAAACACGGCGTTATATATTACCCTTTTATTCAACTGCCTTTTACATAACCCGCACGAAGCGTTTCAAGTAAAATACTATCTTTCATTTGATACGTACATCTTCTGTGCCGTTATCGTTCACATCACCATAAATCAATTGCCTTCGAACCCTATAGGAAGATTT
This sequence comes from Dicrocoelium dendriticum, assembly GCA_944474145.2. Taxonomy (NCBI): domain Eukaryota; kingdom Metazoa; phylum Platyhelminthes; class Trematoda; order Plagiorchiida; family Dicrocoeliidae; genus Dicrocoelium; species Dicrocoelium dendriticum. The sequence continues at coordinate 107,342 of CALYDF020000029.1, forward strand.
AATTCCTTCAAAACATAGCCCAGGTACTACTGCTACCATATGTCAGTGTCATCTCTCACTATATCTTCCCTTACAGATTACATCACCATTTCACCACGCATCGACGGTGGCTGTCATGGCAACCAGGATTTCGTATTTCCTGACTAACTCCTTCGACCTTCGGTAGTCCATTTCAACACATAAATGCTTTGACGTTTAACATCACATTATGGCATTAATGATCATCCATACGTAATTATCTTTCAATGTTCACACGCGGACGTATGTTCATACTACTCGTCTTATTTCCAAGTGTCGGATGTACCTCCGGTACTGTTATTTATTACCCCTTGCATCGACCGTTGTGCAGCACGTTACCAGGGCAGTCGTGCGTTGCAACCGAAGCGAGCGCCAAGCAAAAATGGCGATAAGCAAGTCAAGCATTCGAACTCAGAAATCAATTCAACAAACCACACCGGTTGCCTAAGTGTACAATGAACTAATTTTAGTTAGAATTTTACACAGGCAAAACGGGGAATCTCCAGACTGCTACATTTCGCACGCGCTGATCTGACTCTTCTGGATTCCAGTTATCGCCGACGATTAATACCCTGGATCAACGACGCGTCACGGAAGGTACATTCACGGGGGTTTATCCTACTGTTCCGGACCCACTTGAACTTGAACTTGAACTTCAGTTAAGGGTATTCAGGTGGTTGAGAGTAAGTACGTAATTGGTCAAGTGGTTACGGGGGCAAACACACCCCGAGCGTCTACTTAGCTTCATTGTGTATTCAATGCACTACCGACGGCTTCCAGGAAACCCAATCCTTACTTACCGCAACTTAACGGAGTAGGTAGTACCGGACTTCGGTTGGCTATCTAACCCGGCTAGGTTGTCTTGTCTGCGCGGTCATCCCACTAAGCTACACATGCCGCGTTCCGACCGGATCTGGGCGGAAACTCGGTTATAAATAAATAAATAAATAAATAGTTTATTCTCGTCATTGCGAGGCACACCATCAAAGGTGTGATCATGGTATTACAGACTTTTATGATCGGTAATTGCACAAATTAGTACCTTTTTGACCAACAGCATAGGAATTTATGTGTGTGTTGAGATGAAAAACTAGGTTTAGTTGTGTATTTGGAAGGGGAAATGTTGTGTGAGTAGGTAAATGTGACTGTGTGCTTTTGTTCGTTGTGTTTGCCATCAAAGGGAGGCAGCAATGGAACGCTTTGAATCGGATGGGGTTTGTGATGTGTGAATGATCCTCCGCAAAAGGGAAGAGGCAGTGCCGAGTCACATCCGCCACGTCAGAGTGTTGTTAAACGGATACTTCTGGTTTTTTATAGGGAGAACGCTTGCCAGGCGAAATCCCACCACATCCTGGAACACTGCCGCCGAACCATTTTCTGGAACGGGATTTAACCAAACCACCCTGCTGACACCACCAGGAGGTTGTTCGGCTAGCCAGCCACGCGTTTCGATGTAATTTCATCTCATCAGGTGGAGACATCAGGATTTGAACCTACGACCATTGGAACAGCAGCCCACAATACTACCTCTTTGGCTAGAGTTTTATGCGCTGGAAGCCGCTTCCAGTAAGTGTAGTCAGTGAACATATGGTTGCATTTCTAGCGGCAGTTAGACGCTCTTGGGTAGCAACAAGGAAGCTTCTCCATCTCCTGATCATATACAAATTCTAACTGAGTTCATACCGTCATTCTTCTTACTCTTTGTTGTTGTTCCTCATTTAAATGACTTTCCTTCCTCTATACCTTCCATTTTCTTTCTACCTCTTCCTTAGTTCATGTGCCCTGCATAGCAATGATTGATAGTGCAGGGAACATAGGCAGTAAGTGCGTGACCAGGGTGTGGTACGGGTGTTTCATCTTATATCACTGGATCATTGGATGATAGAGAGCAGAAGGAAGATCCTTGGTCAACTCCTTCACAAATCAATCATTGTTGAGATGCCGTGGCGTCATCTGGGAACAACGTTCCACTTTGGACACTGTAGATGCATGAGAGGCAGCAGCATCCTA
>CALYDF020000029.1:109457-142062 GCA_944474145.2 Dicrocoelium dendriticum
CTTGTATCCTCAAGAAGCACATGCCTGCATTGTAAACCTAGGACGAGGTTTCGAACCAATGGGAGGACAGTGCGGCCCTCGCGGTATCCTGAGCAAGCTTACGACTAGCTGCAGTTGAGTGGTTGCGAGGCAACGGTACTACATATCGGCGTACTGCTCATGCTTTCGACTGCTTTGGTCGAGCATTGCATTCCTTTCGCGCTCGATTAAGTTGTAACTCGCGATCGTTCTGTGGGCTGTTGTAGCGACCTGCTATGCCCCTGCGTTTCTTAGTACGATAACTAAAATAGTATAAAGATTTATAGTTCCACATTCTACCTAGGTAGCTCAGGAAGCATGATCGTCGGAAAGGTGAGTAAGTGTGTTTGAATCAACCAGAAGTATCGTATTTTGCCCAGCTCCGGTTTTCCGTTTTGAACGGAGCTCGCGAGGTCTGCATTGGCGATTATTCTTCTTACCCGTGGCTATAACCATTTTATTGCGCCGTTAGCTAGCGGGACTTTACGCATCGATAATCATAGTACATCACGCCCATTTATTCATCTTCTTCCAACCTAAGTTGATGGTAGTCGAGCTATTCCAACATAACTGGCGAACACGAGCAAGAAGTCGGTAAAATGTTTACAATGTATTTCGGACTCCGGTAAATCTTGCGGTATCACATTACAGTTTTAGTTTCTGTGCACACTACGGGTTTTCTATCGCTTTCTTTGTAAATAAATAAATAAATAAATAAATCTTTTATTCTCAAAAAGGTGAGGCACGCCTTTACAGGCATGATCATTTTGACATAACGGTGCATGATCAAGGATGTGCAAAACTCCGACATGTTTGCCATAGCAGTTTGTGTTTGTGTAGGAGGTATGTATGTATGTCATTTTGTGTGTATGTGTATGTAGCTGTGTATTTTGTGCTTGCAGTTGTGCTGCTCCAATCTTCAATGTTTGATATTGTCATCAGTATGCGAGTAGGAGATTGGTGTCCGTGGGTTGGAGGGAATTATCCGGATATCCACGGGGCAGTGACTTTATTTTGTGGCGAGTCACGACCGCCACGTCACAGTGTTGTTAAGCAGACATTTGTGGCTTTTTATGGGGAGAACGCTTGCCAGGCGAAACCCACCACGTCCTGGAACACTGCCGCCGAACTATTTGCTGGAAGAGGTTAAACCCGAACCACCCAGCTGACACCACGAGGAGGTTGTTCGGCTAGCCAGCTTTTTTGTTATGGAGGCGTGTTAGTTCGTTCATAACAACCGGATGGATACTGTAGGTATTGCCCATTCCATTCCGCGCCAGCAATCTTAACTTTGCCTCGCGCACTTAGAAGCATTATTCGTACTAGGTGGCATCAGAGCTGCAAGCATCAAGTATTTTCACATCCTGTTCGTTCTTCCTCATAATGCCGTCCATGGCAACGACAATATCCTGGGTCTGCCAGCAGAGAAAACTTACGAGGCAAGTAAATCAGCGGTCCTCAAACGGACAACTGCATCGGATCGTCAGCTTGTTCCGTAGCTCATGAAGGAAAGCGAGTTGGGCGTCCTAAACTTGGCGCAGCGGTTGCGAAACATGGTACCGTTTGCTAAGCCCGACATAATAGACGATGCACTCCTGAAAAAAGTTTCTACATAACTTACCCCTAGAAATGTGCAACATAATTTACGCAAATACCGACGCACCACTACTCCTAATGATCAATAACACAGCACAAACCTAGAGAGCCTACTGGCAGGTTGCACAGATTCGTTCGACACCAACTGTAAGTATCGCCGAAACAAAAGCACACATTGTCGAACGTACCAATGAGTTTGCCGAGTCCACAACCATTGTGTGTGCCTGTAGGCGGCGCTTTTCTTTTGGCAAACGTCCAAATCCATATAGCTTTCCATCGAAGACACGACACAGAATGTCTACGATTTGCGTAGTAAACTAAGTTTGCCAGAGATACCAAATGTCTCTTTTCTCTCGAGTTATGGAAAAGTTCGTTACACGAGCACTTATGTTCAATCTGTATGCAGGGGACCATGTAAACAAATGACAACATGGATTGCTGAGCCTTCGCTCGTGCGCAAATTGACAGTTGAATTTTCTAATCCTAGTCACTAGAGCGCTTGATTAAGAACTAACTCAGGCTACACTCCACCTTGATATGCAAAAGTATTTGTCAGGGTCACCATTAGCGTAACACCTGGGCATAGGCAGTGTGCATTCTTTTACTAGACTGACAGGTATCCTATCCAACCTGGTGTTAGCCTTCTGCGAACAGTACTCAGGTTGAATTTGGCCCTACCACAGTCTCAAGTAAGGTCGTACCAGACAGCATACTAGGTCCGACTCTTCCTCAACGCGGAAGACATAAACGCATATGTGTGTCTTTCCACCCAAAGCTAACAAATCAGCATTAGATGAAATCAGTTAAAACCTGCAGGCCCAAGAGCCCTGGGGTCGGCAATCGCAAATGACTTGCTCACTCGGTATAGCAACTGGCAGTACGCATTAATGTTTTGTACCGGATGGAATACGCGCTATGCGGCCGTCCCAACGTACAAAATACATTGGCTCTTTCTAACTTCCGCAAAGGTAGTTCTGCTGCACTTGATCAACTTTTCAAGAACTGGATAGTCCATAACCTTATGAGGAATACATCTGGCAAAACTGGGGGTATCAATCCAATGCGGCCCCAGAGCAGACCATTATGGACCAGAGGATTGAAGTTGGGTAACAAATGGCTGGACTTAACGGCACGCACAATCCGTTTCAGGCCAGAACAACAGTTAGTTTTGACAATTACCTGCACGATATTAAGTGCATATCAACACTTTTGCTTTCTCAGAAGTAATCAGTTTTGTACTGCATTAATTTGTGAAGTCAAACAATTATCTTAGCCTTATATCCTTCCCTGGAACGCGCTCATCTCAACAAAGTGTCAAGACCAATCTCTGGTCATATTGTGAGCGGCGCGTGGTCAATGGCACATATATGATCATACCTTGTTCAAGCGTCTTGTGTCACCCAGAGAATATACAGTACTTTTTTATTTATTTACCAGTATTTACGTTGTTCCGTGAGTCTCGAGTTTTCCCAGCGAGTGCTGGTTCAACTCGCAAAATCATGGTAACCAGCATTTCACATAACCCGCCACATGAACACCGCGGACGCACGACTAGAACTTTACCTTAGTCACTTCCTCACAAACCTGGTATACTGCGCCTTCATATGCGACATGTGCCTCGCATCTCATACTGATCCAAAGTGCCCATGGACTGTATACGAAAATACTAGGCTTACAACTGCAAAACTTCAGTTGTAGACGTATGTGCAGTCATCTTCAACCTCAGCCTCTGTGGCAACGACGTAGTAGCGTACACCTGTGTTTTTTATAAAAGATTATAAGTAAAGCTTTGCACGGGGAAATCTAAAACCCGTAGCTAAGCAATGGGTCGGAACCCAACCTCAGAAACAGGCGCTGCATCATTAAAACTTTGAGAGCAAAGGGAAAACTACGATTGCTTTGCGTCTTGGCTGTGCTAAATACAGCAGCCACCAACTTTCACGAACGAAGTGCAAACTTCCTTAGATAATGCAGAAGGCCCTTCAGCAACTGTGACTCGGGCCATCACTACTTTGTGATTGGCTTGGATGTAGCTTTAAAAGTGCCTTGGCCTGTTCACGCAAATGACCCAATGTAGGCCTTACCCGTTACTACTTATCTACTGAGTATGGTTGGGGCAGCACCCATCCCGAAGGACTACGCCTTTATTACATTATATAGACGCATTAAACATGCTGCACAACCGACTAACCTTTCGGCACTAGCTCACCGTTGAGGATTGGAGGAGATAATAAATAAGGCACTGCTGTCCAAAGATTCACTTTGCACATGCGCCAACCTCATTCGTAGGTCATGTCCATGTTTCTCAAGTTTCGCTACAAGGACTGGACGTAAGATTCTTGCATCTCTGGATGTATTCCGAGCATGATATCAGCACATCCATTTACTCTCCAGTTTCGAACCCGTAGCATATAAGAACCACATGCCTTCGTTGGTTTCTTGGCTAAGTAGGTGACACTGCAGGAGTACGCTAATGGTTGGAAGGCCTAAAATTAGGCATTGCATGCCTCCATTACTCTCACCACTGGCGGCAACACCCCTCGTTCGTCCCGCATTTTGTTCCTCATGTTTAGCTGCAACGGCGGCACGTAAGCTCGACGTACTGGCAAGCTTTCTGTGTCTACTCGAGGTAACGTTGGCCTCGGTTCCTCGTTAATGCTGCGCATATTTTCCAGAGTTATTTTGCCCTCTGTAACCCGTTAAGTCACGATAAGTTCATGTGGGCTTCAAGCATCCCTGTAACTATACCGTGTCTACTGGTAGCCCGTCCTTTTTCTTTCTATCTCCTGCCCTCTTATCATGTAAACATCACTCACCACCGTTGGTTTACGGATTAACAGTGACACTGTAGTTCTCCACTATTGACTGGGAGACTCAAGCAATGCGGCATTAATGGCCTCCATTTCTCTTTCTACCAGCATCGTTATTATTTGTCCTTATTGCGTTCGGCACACAGGTTTAGTTAAAACTGCTGCTCTTAGGTTTCTCGGATCTCTGCACATATCCCGAGCCTGCTTGGAACCAAATATTAACCATCCACCTTTTAAATGGTTTCACTGTATGCGTCAGGCTGCTGGTTTGTTGGCCACATCTGCAACACTATACTTTTCTACTAATAACTTATGGACTCAGCAATTAAGATTATGCTGTCATTGGTTTCTGTACTTACCTACGCATGTCTACTTGTTGACTTTGCCTTGTGTAATCCACTGCAAATGTTTCATCCTGTTTTCGCTGATAGGACTGTAATTGGGCGCCCTGTAACTGTAATACATCTAGACTGCTCTGAATTGTTTATTATTTCTTCATCTTCTGACGCCTTAGGAGTTTGCACCAGTTTCCTTAGCTGGCTTGTTTGCTTATTGTTTGAAACAGAATGTGACCACTAATGACTGACATAATAAAACAATGTGTCATTTACGACATCTGGTACTCTGTTTAATAGCGCTTTCGTCTCGCATTCTGTCTTTTTGTCAAGCTACAACGACGGAATGTGGGCTCCTAGTATTTTCAGATATCCTGAGCATACGCTATGCTTTTTCATTTTCGCAACACCTGTCTTCGGAGCTTATATAAAGCAAATGAATCTTTGCATTAAGCTGTGACGCTTAGACATCCACATGGCTAAATCCCCTAATAAATGAAGCAGTCTTCTCCCCTGTTACACTATCAACTAACTCCATTACGCCTCGTTCCGCTTGCCTTCTGTACGCCTGCTTTCTACAACGACTCGACCTAGGCTCCTAGCCTCTACACAGACCTTGTTCCTGATGGGCATCATTCCCTTTTCTCTACATCGCGCGTTTTTGGAATGTGCATATTGTGCCTTTGTTGCTTTTTTGATTTATTCTGCGACCGTGAATGTCGCTACTATACAACGCAGGGCATAGCAATCGAGGTACTGCTGGACCCGGTTCCTCAATATATCTGAACAAATTTCCTTTTTGATTTTGCACGCTCTCAGCCTGCGAACTCACGCTAAATTTATGTAGGCTTACCGCATCCTTGCATATATTTTGTCCGCTTTTAGCTGCAGGGATGCGAAGTAGGCTGCGTGCATCTTTGCTGTGAGCCACTTATAGTTTCCCCAGTGTCTGACTTTCTGGTAGTAAGTATCGATTACGTTAACTGGTTTTTTAACATTCTGTAACACCATACCTTTCCATCAATAAGTGGCAGACCTTATTAGTGAGGCGTTGTTGGTTTCAGTTACTCTAGTTACTAGCGCAAACATCCATCGTTCTTTTGGTCCCATGCATTTCTGTGTAGCATTAAGGACTAGATGTAAGATGACTGCATTTCTGCACATATACCGAGTCTGCACTTAGCCCATTCATTTCCCCACCCATCTTCTGACACCATGTCATGTATGAATCAAGTACCTTTGCCGGTTTGTTGACATTTTCTGTGGCACTGTAGGTATCAGCTATTGACTGGAAGACTTGAGCAAGGATGCATTGCAGGCCTCTGTTACCCTCTCTTCTAGCAATGGTAGCAGCTGTTCTGCTCACCACTTCTCTTGCTTACTCAGAAAACAATAAAAGAATAAAGAATAAAAATATTTTTTCTTGGAAAAGCAAGGCACGCCTTTTAGTCATTGGCAGAATACGGCGTTGTTGTACAAAAGAGCATAATGAGCAGGTCAAGAGCAGGAGTGATACCGGTGTTGTTCTCTGTATATTTAATCACGACTTTACTGCGGCTAGCTCCTGCGACGGGATTAGCCGGCCTCATGAATGTGGCGAATTTCAGCTGTCCGAGCGCGGCGGTCGGCCGCAAGCTCCACGCCGTTCCTGAGCCAATGGTTCCTCCTGTGCCCATCACTTTTCACAACATGGAGTCAGAGAAGATCGACATCATGTTTCACTATAGTGTGCAACCTTTTCAGTGGTTCACCAGGGCAATGGCACAAAACCTGGCAAGGCAAGGGTGAAACCATAGCCTTAGTAAAGCCGGTGTCTGAACTGCGAAGGTCGTAACCAAACCACTGAAGTCCGCGGAGTTAGATGAGAGTTGTGAGCTTCAGAAGAACGTAACGGCGCTTACGGATTGCGTCCTAGGTGGTACGCTAATGCCACTGCGTTTTCAAGCTAAGCCGTAGACACCAGTGGTCGAAAGTTTCCCGCTTCCCGTTGTCTTCGGATCCTGGCAGCCATGTTTCGCAACCATTGCTAACGGTGACACTAATGGTTGCTGCGAACACTCAAACCTTTTTACTCGGACTAATTTTTGTCCTTCGCCACGATGGGTGTTTCGCTTGTAAGCACGTTTTTCCAGCGCTGTTAATGGCATTACGGATTTCGAATGCAGCTACTTGTACTTAGGAACAACTTCGATGAGTCGTCTAGGTAAGAAGGGCGACGGGGTGGACTATTTGGCTAAGGATGAGAAGTATTCCGTCCTGCTGATGTCAAGTTCGAGGCCCAGCATAGAAGCTGATTGGACGACCCGAGTTAGCCGTGACTTAAGTGATATAGCCCCTCGCAATTAGGCTGGACCTTACCTTTGCGCAACTTTTTTCGTGCCTCAGCGATCCATTGATCAACGCTGGGCGGTGCCATTTTGCACGTTTAGAGCCACCCATACCAGATTAGTCAACGGTTAGAGGCCAGACAACCCCAGCCTCCGGGTCCACCAGGTTGGGTGTTGAAATGAAGTAGCATTTTCTTTATTAAAACGGAATCCTTATAGCCCAAGGCCAAACCCGTCGCCCTGCGGTCAGGTTTTTGAACCAAAAGCTTTGGTTGAGAACCTATTCATTCTCCTTTTCAGATCTGGGCAACCTAGCAGTGCCCTGCCCGCGTAATACGGTAACTCTCGCTTCAAACAAATTGCTGCTGCTCTGGCCACCGCAGAGGCTAATGCACGGCGCTCTATGTGCTGCCTCGAGCAGGGTGGATAGCCGTTTGGCTGCTACTTCTCAACCGGTCCTATCTGCTTATTCCTCCTTTTAAGCCTTTCTCCCCTAGCGTCCCGTTCCAGCTTCACTTTTATCACCCCTGTTTTCAACTCCAGATTTTGGCCCTCCCACAACTTGCTTTACTAGGCTTTGACCTTCTGGTTTTAACTCACAGGTAAACACGGAGCGTCATTCCGCTCCTGTCAACAAGTGCATGTCCAACCAAACGGCCAAGCCCAGTTCCTCGACTTTCATTTGGAGCTTCCGATCATTCTCCAGATTGGCACGCCTCAATGCACGCACATTGCTACAGACCGGTCAACATGCAGAACTTGCCCAACATTAGAGACCCTCTCGATCGATAACTGCCACTTATCGTGGACCCGCCTGCAAGACTCGAGTTCTGTGCTCACTTTGCGTTCCCCTCAGATGACACCAACAGCACTTTCTGATTGCGCCTATCCGGTGCAAATGCAGCTTAGAGCACCAGTCAAGCCGGTGTTAGTATTGCCCTTAGTCTCCGGTATAAAGCTACTCTGGTTGACTGGATTGCAATCGGTAACCCGTTGTGTGCAGTCCGATTTGCTGGATCGCTCAAAGTTTCGCCGTCTGACTGGCGAGTGTCTATTCGTCATCGCGGCCTATGCGTCCATAAACTCTCACGATGCTTCCGTAAAAGCCGACTTCCATGGACATTTGAACGAGCCTCTCCGCCGCAGTGGAAGCGCGGACACTGTTGAGCAGCATGGGGATCTGACCGCTCAAGTTGGAAAAGTATCCACTGATGAACTACATCTGGGCGGCCAACATGGTGTAGGCTCCTGTAATGATAACGGTGAGCGGTTACTTTATTTGTGTGATAATGAACGCTTATTTCTTGCGAGCACTAATTTCCGTCACAGCACCCGCCGGAGGGTGACTTGGCGCCCACCGGCCACTAACCAGCTATGGACGCAAATCGATCACATTGCGATAAGTTACCGATGGATAGACTGCTCCCGGAACTGTCGCTGGATTTGGATCACTTGTGTGGACCCCGACCATGCACTTGTATGCCCTGACCTGCGGGTGCCTTTTAGCGGGCGCCCTGGGCGACTTTGTGAGCACATTGACACCAGCCAACTGACAGAACCAGCTGTTCCGAATGCCTACCAAAGTACGCTGTCATGAGAGTGGAGTAAGATCTCGCTGGATGCAACTCAAGCTCACTGGTCTCATATTTCTTATCCCTCAATGGCAGCAGACAGATCCTCATGTGGTAAGTCTAATCGTCACCATGAACATTGGGTCTCCCCGCAGTCTCTGGAACGTATCGATGCACGACGCACATTCCGGCTGGAAGCGAACTCAATGAAACTCGCAAAAAGCTTCGGGAAAAACTCTGTGCTAGCCGGAAGAGAGACCGCGCATCCTGGTAGTCTCATCGTGCGTCAGAGATGAAAATGACTGCTGCCCTTGGTAACCATTTTAAGCAATCACGACTGTTACGGGAAATGGGCAGCAGGAGCACCGGTGTTAGTGAAACTATGTGATGAGTGTGGGGAGCCCATACACAACATTTCAAAACGCTTGGAGCGTTAAGCTAAGCATTTAGAAAGGCAACTTAACCGGTCGGCATTGTTAGATTTCTCGCAGGCCACTGATCGCACCGTTCCCTGAGATGTCCATTTGGATCCATATTTCCCTCAGAACTCGAACGTGAGGTCTGGCTATTGAAGTTAAATAAAGCCGCGGGACCAGATGATGTACTTCCATCTCTTTTTAAATTCGGGGGACCTGCTCATGTTGATGATTTATACGGGTTACTAGTAAAACTGTGGGAGCAGGAAACTGTCCCAATCCACTGGAGCCACTCCGTCCCGGTCCTAATGTCCAAGGGGCTCACGATCGGAATGCGGCAACCCAAGAGGTAGCAGTCTGTTCTCCATCGCCTCCAAATTGCTTGCATCTGTCATCCTTCACAGACTGACTGGCGCTCGTGAAAGCCAGATTCGTGAAGAGCAAGCCAGGTTTCGTCGGGTCGTGGCTGCATTGATCACGTCTTCACTTTGCGTCAGTTGTTGGAGCACCGTCACATATATTGGCTGCCCACCACAGTCGTGTTCCTCGATATAAAAGTTGCATAAGATTCGGTGGATAGACGAACAATTTGGGATGGCCTACTCAGGAAAGGTTTACCTGAGAAATATGTAAATATTATCCGAGCATTACATGCACGTAGCCCGGGCAGAGTGAGGGCTTACGGCAAGTTGTCGTCGCCCTTTAAGATGTCACCCTTCCTCTTCCACTTCGCTATTGATATAGTCATGGCAACCGCGTTCACTGGACACGACTTAGAAGGAGAATGACTACTTGACTTAGAGTAAACTGACGATATTGCCCTAATTGGTGACAGCGCCTAGATTTGCCAAGCGGCACTAGACAGACTAGCACTGGCTGTCAACCGCTTCGGGCTTTGCTTTACACCATCAAAGTGCAAAGCGTTCCTCAATGCTTGGCCTGAACCGCCTACTTTGCTGGCACTCGGTGGAGCTCAGCTAGACGTCGTCCAAACATTCAACTACCTGGGAAGTTGTATCGGCGCTCGTGCGATTGAAAATGAGATAACCAACCGTACAGCAAAAGAACGATGGGATTTGCTGACCATCGGCACTTATGGCGCCAGCGCGACGTCGCTCGCCCTGAAGGCTATAGTGTACAATGCAGCGGTACGTTCAACCCTACTGTACGGTTGTGAAACCTGGCCCCCTAGATCAGCGGACATAAAGATGCTAGTTACGACCGACCACCGGTGCCTTCGCAATTTAGCTCACATACGGTGGGAAGACCGCGTGAGCAACGAGCGTGTTGGACGCCTTGTTTAAGGCACAGAATAAGGAAATGAACCACTCAGCACCGTTACTTCACGCGCCAGGCTCCGGTGGCTCGGCCACGTATTAGGCATGCCAGCCCACCGACTCCAGCGATGTGCTTTGTTAGCGCGCCGGGGGTGTGGATGGAAGAAGATGAGATAAATAAATAAATAAATGGTGTATGCTCGTCACTGCGAAGCACACCATCTAGGGCGTGATCATGGTATTGCAGACATGTATGGTCAGCAATTGAACAAATTAGTACATTTTGCCCAATAACATGGGAATTTATGTGTGTGTTGAGATGTAAAACTATGTTTAACTGTGTATTTGGAAGGGGACATTTTGTGTGAGTAGGTAAATGTGACTGTGTGTGCTTTTGTTCGTTGTGTTCGCCATCAAAGGGGGAATCAATGGAACGCTTTGAATCAGATGACGTCCGTGATGTGTGAATGGTCCTCCGGAAAAGGGAAGAGGCAGTGACTTTATTTAGTGGCGAGTCACATCCGCCACGTTACAGTGTTGTTAAACGGATACTTTTGGCTTTTTATAGGGAGAACGCTTGCCAGGCGAACTCCCACCACATCCTGGAACACTGAGGCCGAACCACTTGCTGGAACGGGATTTACCCGGACCACCCAGCTGGCACCACGAGGAGGTTGTTCGGCTAGCCAGCCAAGCAATGATTTGGACGGAGGGAAGAAGGTCCTTACTTTGAAGCTGGCCTCAGTTGCTGCGTCTCGGCTCCCTGGTTGGGGTCCGAAAGACGATGAACATGTTTAGGTGAATACACTTGGTGATATAGCTAGGAGCCGACCTCAATAACTTTTGTGTTTGGACTTCTTTGTCTCACCCCATCCCTCTTAGCCTTCCCACCAAACACGATCTCATTATTTAGTATTTTATAAGATGGCATATTAAATTATCTTTTTCTGCTGTATGGTAGCCTGCTGATGGCTTACCGGAAAGATGCCCATCAGTTACCGGTAGCTCAACTGGCTTGCACCCGTTGTTTTATATTTTCCTTTTTTAGGTATTGCGGCACAGTAGCTGAGGTCTTTCCCACCTGTAGCTTACATCTATAGTGTGTGTAATGATGTACAATCTTCAGCAAGGATAGCCATACGTCAACAGGTGCCAGATCTGCCAGCCAGAAGTCAGAGCTAACTTGAACACCACGCTAGCCATTAAAAGCATACTGCATAACACAGTCGACTATGCAGTAAAACAGCAATGGATAAATTGGGCAACCATACCGGACTCCAGTACTGCAGTTGAATTGCACCGTTTCTTCTCCATGGTTCCGAATCCCGGCATTCGTGCAACGGTAGTATGAGGTCGTCAAGTTAACGACTTTAACCAGCACGCCATCGGCAAGTAGGGTTCTCCAATGTGCTTCGCGGACAACTCAGACAAAGCCGGATCGAAATTAAAAGTAGCACACAAACCTGGGCTGCTGGGACTGGTAATGGTGTTCGAGCACAACGTTGAGTGCTGCATTGTTCAGCGCAGCCTCTGCCAGGACGATGGCCACCTTGGTTATGGCGGGTTCGTAGCTTCCTTGCAAGGGCAAAGCGGGAAACCTGGCTTAATGCAAAGGTTTTTGCGGCCACATCGATTAGGCTTATCCCGCGCTAATTTCTGCATACAGTTGGGTCAACATTCTTAGAAAATGGCAGTAGTATTAATATACTGCACGAGGGAGGACAAATTTCGGTCTTTCATATCGAGCAGAAGGGCTCGTGTAAATGGTCAAGGGGAACTGTTAACAAGTTATAGGTTTTTGCTGGGATACCGTCCGCTCACAAAGCTTTCCTCGGCTTCAGGTGACAAACGATGTCTGCGAGTTCTTGGAAGATGGTGGTGAGTAATCTGCGTCATTTGCTGGCTGGGTTAATGGTAAGATGGTTGCGGTGGCATGTAGTGGGCGGTTTAGTTTCCTAAAATAATTTACCCATCCTTATCGGAGATGCTTTGGTTTTCCGAATTAGAAAAAGTAGGCTATGGTTAATGACTTGCCGGAAACAAAAGGGTTGAAACGGAAAATTTAAACTAAATTGTCAGAATTTGATGCAGCTTTCATGTTGCCTGCGAGCTCAGGTTATAATGGTTAGGATCCTTCCGCATTGTGCGGGTTGTCTCAAGTCTCAAGCGACATTAGTCTGTGGAATTCGTGAGACGTGCTTCTCTCGTTTTAGCGAACAAGCGGATAGTACATTCAATGATCCTTTTCTTTACGGGCTTAACGTTATAGCCCACGTTAGATAAGGCGGCGCGTTGAACTAACGATATCAGCCTAGACCAGAGAGCGTCTTCAGATTCATCTGTAATCACCAGGTCTGAATAATTGGCAGAAATTTCTATTTTCTTGCTGCCTCAAGAGATCGGCAGAAGTCAGTATGTTCCAATGCGGCAGAGTTGATACGGTGTCATGGAATGATCTTTCGGAGCGTTGGCAAGCAGACGTGGAATTTGGTGCGCCCTTTTCAGCCCCCTGTACGCTCTACAGTTATAGATGGTGGACATCCACCGGAGCGGAATAAGGTGTATTCTATCTGGCTTGATGGACGCTTATATTTGTAGTACCACGTCAGATAATGCTTCTTTGGAATGCTGGAAACGTGCATTGGGTACACATAACAGGTTAAGTTCAGCAAAGCTGAGCAAGCGGCCTATATTATCACAGTGCTTCCAGGGACGGCTCTCCAAACTATGCGACGGGCGTGTATGCTCCTAGGACCTATTCGTGCATTCCAGTTCCCAGCAGTAGTGAGGATGTCGCGTTTTGGCACATAGTTCACCACTGCCTGTAAAATACCGTAAATTTCGTCTATGTCACTTTCCTCTAAGAGTAGCATTGGTGAGTAGAGAGAGCGTATGGCCAGGTTAAACATGTGACGTTTGAAGCGTTCGACTGCTATTCTAGCTGTTACAGTTTGCATGTAATAAGCGGATATTGTGCCTGGCAACTAAGATCTCTGGCGACCACTCGATTATCAGAAATATCCTTCGGCCCACTGTAGTAAAGCCAACATGAGGTGTGCACAAAAAATTTGATTTGTCGAGAGCCATTGCCGGGGTATTCGAGATTCGGATGGGCATGCTATATCAACCTGGTGGTCATGTAGTTTTGAGCGTGAGCAACGCTCGGCTGCAGACATCCGAAGGGGTTCTGCCATTCCAGCATCCAATGAACAGTGGCTTCCGGGAATTGAGTGACTTAGCTAGCTTACATGTCACCCTCTCCACCTGGTTAGCGCAGAGCGCGTCACCTACCGGGAACGCCGTAGCATGAGAAGCCCCGCGGGTAACTGACAGGTTATAAAGTTTCCTGCGGTTAATGGGTACGTATGATGACCCCAACCTCTTCCTGCTTTTGTTCCAGGATTCACCTCTCCTGTCTTTGCACAGCCAAGTGCTACCTGCAAGGCAGCAAGGGTCTAGGAAATTGCCCTAACTTCTGACCGTTGGATTGCGTCAATCTCTTTCGCTCAGTTGTCAGTTAGCTGGAACAATATGGCACAAATAATGAAAAAGTTAATCCTCGAACATATCGGGGCACACATTAGGGGAGTTGTATCGACAAAGTCGTTCACAGAGAACGGGTTGTAAGGACAAAAATTACAGAGGTCCTTGGTGTAGTGTATGTGTTTATGAGGAACAGGTCCGATGATCATGTCTTATTAGATGTACCCAGATACATTCGAAAATAAAAAGATGTATTTATGTATTTAGTTATGAGTTTGTGTAAAGATCGCTGGTTAGGTGCGTGCAGCATGAGGACCGAGCTGTTAATTAGTTTTAAGCATAGTTGAATCTCACTGACGAACCGTCTACGTGTAGTCATATAAGGGCGGATACATGCACAACTTGTGAAATAAAGTATCTGGCAACTTGTCAATGCGCGGCAGGGTGCACTGATTTTACTGAGTGGCGCGTGACATCCGCCACGCCGCAGCGTTGTTAAAACCAGAGTTGTGGCTTTTTGTAGGATGTACGCTTGGCAGGCGAAAATCCACTTCATCCTGAAGCACCGCCAACGGAGGACCTGACATAAGCAGTGGTAATTCCTGACCATTTTTTCTCGCCGTTATTCGCTGTCATGGTACATTAATTTGTCACCGTTGGCTGTGTGGTTGGCTTCTTCAGAGTCGACCGTAAATGACTGGAGCTGGTGAAGTCGGACAAATATGGTGACTTGTATTTAGTAACGTTGTCTTCCGAATGCCTGGTGTAACAGGGTTGCAAGTATGGAAGACTTCAATAGCTTGTACTGCATCTAGGGATAGTTAACCGTCGCAGATTTGTCCTCGGAGGAAGTTCAGGTAGACAATGCTATCTTTTAGATAGGGTTGAAAAGAAAAACAAGTTAATGTTGGTTTAGGCATCCTGTAACTCTGCATGTATCCCAAGAATTCTATATGCCCCAGCTTCCGCTCTCTAACTTTCGACGTCTTGGCATCCATGCGTTACACAATTAGCACTACTGCGTAGCTGCTTTGAGGCTGCTAGCGTCATTCTTAGCTTTTTCCTACAATTATGTTATTTAGATCTATCTGTTTCTCCGAGATTCTTCTCTTTGAAACCAACGGAGGTTATTCCTTCTTTAGTGTTCTCTATCACAAGCCGCTTGGTCTACGCCGCTATCGTCTCGCATAAAAGCCTTCTCTTACTCCCGGTGCATAAATATACTTGGCCGCCATATATTGCTGACAACCAATCCTCGTCTATCTACACTGAAATTCGGCCTCACCAATATTCTTATTCGTAGCGGTACTGGAAACCTACTACTTAGAATATGTCACAAGTTACAATGTGTTTAGATGGTGTGAAAGCCAGTTAGAATTCCTACAGCTAGTTAATAAATAATTCTAGCATGGTGCGATTATATGTGCAGGTTTATTGAATATGGATGTACGATTTTGTTTAAATATTTTCCTTGTGCTTCTTTTGGAGACCAAAGAAGGGCTGCATAAACCAACCTGACAATCGTAAGCCGAAGAATGTTCTAACAACGGGCATTAAGAAGGTAGCTTGCCTTTGCATACTTAAATCTGACGGAATTTTTGCTTGAAAGCTTTCATGCACAAAAACGTTGTCGGTGGTTTGAAAAATTTAGTTCAACTGGGATTTTAGCTTACGCGGTATTCCTTATAACAAGCCACCAATGTGTGTTTAAGAGAAATATAACGCGGCGGATATTGCGCGCCACCGAATAAAGTCACAGGTTGTCGCATTACAATAGCAAACTGACCAGCAACCGAATACACTAGCCTCGTTACGCACGTCACACAGATAACCACAACCCGAATCTACCGTCAGGCCATTTGGTGATGATCCCTGCATTACACTGCATGCCTCAGACCTGTCAAAGCATAAGGGCTTTGCTTCTTTACCAGCACATTTCCCTTTCTGTAACTTCTAAGCATTACATGCAGTACTACGTACCTATTACGAATCATTATTGCCATAAACCTCTGTGCACGCATGATGCGGTAGGCTTTCATGCATTCGACAGGAAACTATTTATTTAGTTACTCATTTATTTAACTATGCCTAGCGCAGTATTAGTAAATTCATAGATAAACAATACCGTCAGTCGAAAGCTTTTCTACACACTCCGGATTAGCCTATATTAATAGCAATTCATCCTGCAACCACTTAAAGCTTTGCCCTTTAGGTTGAGTTATTCTGGCTGCAAGCAATGCTACCCCGTCAAACAGCTTTACCTTCGACAGTATTTTGTATCCGTAGCTTTCCTTAGATTGCTACAAAATTGCTCCCGGAAAAGCTTCCCGTTTGCTATGTGTTACCCTATAGTATATATACTATATAACTAGTCAGTGCGTGGATTGTTGCTGCCTACCGCAATGCTCTAAAGAATTGCCAATAATATTCGGTGAATTCAGGATACATAGTCTCTAAGGCAAAAACCTTGGTAGCGCATGTTTCCACTCGTCGTCTACTGAGGTAAGCCGATGACCAGCCTACATCCATCAAATCTTGGGAAACCTATGACTGCTGCTAGTGCTGCTTTCGTCGAACAGATTAGTGGGAAATTCGACGCAGTTAATCAGAAGAAACCAAACGAAGAAACCATCCAGTATATCTATTATTACTTATGTTTCCTTTTCACATACAAGTTCTGAACTACGCTTAATATCAGTGTTAAACCCTTCACGAAATTACCGTAAGATGTTCGCCGCTGTGAGCATGCCTTTACGAGCGTGCCTCATATAGTCGATAATAAAGGATTTATTTTTATCTATTTTGTTGGCATTATCAGCGATTTGGTTAGCAGGACAAGTCTTGCCGCGCACTCGGTTCCTTCAATTGCAACGCTCAGGGAAACGGGCTGACCAACACTTATATACGTCGGATGTAGCTGGTAGATAAAGTCGCTTAGTATTTGTCACGGTTCAACACACTTAGTTGGTGTTCTCCTCGATGCCAGCGCAAAATTTAGCGTCCTTCTTCGGGAACCTATTGATGTAAGCGAAAATATGACTGGCGCTCTACGCGCGGTCAAGATGACTAGCCTTCGCCTATATGGTGGAAGCTTGCGTGCGCCTGACTTCGAACTACGACATTCCTTAGATGGTTTATCTTAAATAAATAAATAGTTTATTCGCGACAAAGCAAAACACGCCTTTCGGGCATGATCAGCAAATGCAACATAACACATGATGGCATGACTAGCGGGACCAAGAGCGCGAGTAGTACAGCTGGAGTCACTGGTGTGGGCCCATATGGCCCTAAGATTGTATGAAGCCTATCTTCACTATATGCGATATGAGGAGGTAAGCAGTAGCTCATTAAGGTAGTGTTGGCTGGTGGGGAACTAGTCTCATGAAGTTGTGTACACAGTGCGGGTCAGGTGAGTAAATCATGAGGAAAAAGCTACAAAAATAATTTAAGTATAATGGCATGTCACTGAGCAAACATGTAAGCGTAGTCGTACGAGAGCAGATAAATGCACAGAATTTGTGAGACGTGGTATCGAGCAATTTTGCAATGCATGGTTGGGGCAGTGAATTTATTCAGTAGCTAGTCATTTCCGCCACGTAGAAGTGTCGGTAAACAGGCGTTTGTGGATTTTGGTAAGGAGACCGCTAGCCAGGCAAAAACTCTTCTCGTCGCTGCCGTCCGGTATCCCATAACTGGGATGGATGTTCTTCAGGGCTACCATTTGCTCGCCGAAGTTAAAAGGCAATTACCCATCGGCAAGGAAACCAAAGTTTTCGCCGCTAGAATATCCAGTGTTACCTCACTGTAGTGGTTGCTACTGGTTGTATCGGTAACCTGCTGTTGACCGTCCGACACTTCAGATTAGAAGCAAAAGACCTTAGACAAAAACTATTGCGCACCCGCCAAGCAGTAAAACAAAGCAACTAACGCGGTCAAAGCAACAAGCAATAAGGAAATTGCCTGGCACTCAATAACGGGCTTCAAAGTAGACCCTCCTTATAGACAACCTTAAAGGTGAGGCTTCACAATTAGCCCTATCTCAATCGTTGACCAAGAAGCTTTGGCCTGCGTTATAAATAAATAAATATTTTATGCTGGAATGCGTGTATACACCAAATAGAGCATAGTGAAAAATTTTCAGGTACATATTTCGCAACGGACAAGTTGCGTCGGGTGCAACAGGAAGCAGGCTGAAAGTTATAGAGTTTGCAGGAATGGGAACGGTACTGCTGAGGACATTTTCGATTGCAATGTGATGATAGGTTAGGTTCATGCGTCGGCAACCTAGGGATCCAAAGCGTACGTAGTGAATAACAACGGACTGCGCCGGCAGGGAATTATCTGGTATTGGACATTTCCGTAAAGGTAAAATGTGACATTGCCCAACTTATCAGTGATAGGTTGTGGGCCGTGCTTTTATTCATTGGCAAGTCACGTCCACCACGTTTAAAGGTTGCTAAACGGAAAGTGTGGATTTCTCTTTCTATAACGCTGGCCAGTCGAAAATTTACCACGCGGTGGAAAAATGCCGTCGAACCCGTTGCACGTTGATGTTACCTGGCAAAACTTCTTGTAGGCCGATTATTATCTTGGTCGTTCGCAATCTTATTGCTCCCAAATACTTCCTTCTGTTGACCAAATAACTTAGACGGGGTCCGCCACTAGTCATTGTGGCCAAAGACGTAGTAGGGCCGTGGAGAACCTAGTGAAGAACTACGCAGTGAGTAAAGCTTGTGAGTAGTTGGAACGTCGGCTATTTCTGTTTTTGCGTACTTGTCCGGGTTGTGAAAATTTGCAATCTAGCAATGCACACTGAACTTGTGTGTTATAGGTGCTGTGAGCGGTTGGAGTCCGGTATAACTTTCTGTCCAACGCAGGACTCCCAAGAATTTCTTGGTTATCCTTTCGGACTTTGAAGAAAGGGCAAAGTGGACTAACCAGTAGAACACTTAAAAATAGTCCTACAAACGAGCAATGTGAACGTCATGGTATTCATATGTTAACCTGAGACAAAATTGTGTTAAGTGCAACAATTAATACACTGTAAATATGTTCTTGTCATACTACAAAAGGTAAGGCCCGTAAGGGTGAATAACAGTTTTATATAGAACGCTCAGGAGAGTGGCAGCTGAAAGCACTCTGTAAAATATTGCTTTACGGTGGTGCAACGAATATATGGAAAGAGAGATAAGAAACCGGTCAACAAGTCGACAGCGATTAAAAATTGACTAAAAATAAGTGCAAAAGAAACGTAGCGGAAAGATAGGGACCAGAAGCAGAGTGGAGCCGGCCAATACTTTTGTATGTTACATGTAGAAATGCTTCCATCTAGACACATTCAGACAGCAGCCATACACCCAGGAAAAGCTCTGTACGCGCGTTTCATCCTTTCGGGAATTGTCAGCACTGCACATTCTATCGGACAATACTAGGGTTCGAACCCACCATTCGGCTGTTGCTAGTCCGTGGTTGGGACCACTGAGCTACGGGGGACGGGAAGGGCCATCGTTAATTAGTTACTAAAGGTGATATAGCTCCCCTTACTATCCTCAGATTTACACGTTACTGTATGCTGCGGACAGGGTTGCCTCGCCCTAGGTGACCAGCTTAACAAATTTAAGCCGCAAATAACTTTATGGCAATATACGCAAGTTGGTTTACGTACTGAGCACAGAGGAGTATTAGTGGGAGTATAATAGTATTGGTAGAAATTCGTCACCCCTAGATTCCTTCAGCCGTCAACTTCCCGGAAAAGCAGGTTACATGTTTCATCCTCTCCTAACTCTTCAACCATGTGCATTCCATCTGACCCTGGTAGGGTAGGAACACGCAAGTCGAACGTTGCTAGTCCCTAGTTGAGACCACTGAGCCACAGGGGCATTAACGGTCATCGAAAATTAGGCACTAGATGGATAGTGAGCAGCGCTATATCACATCTGGTAACTAATTCACTGTGGTTGGTACCGTCCCCCGTAGCTCAGTGATCTAACCCACGGGCCGGCAACAGTCGAGTTTCCGATTCTAGCCCTAGTGGAGCCCGATGGAATACGCACTGTTGAAGCTTCCCGAAAAAAGGAAGCGCGCGTACAGGGCTTTTCCGGGTGTGACGACTGTCTGAGTGAGTCTACATGTGCGGATTTTCTACCTATACCAGTCAACCCCCTACTACTAAGCTTTAACTCTTGATGTGTGGAGGTAAAGCGTAGTGGTGCGTAGAAGCAAGTCATCGTAGCGTGCTATTAAACGTAGGCTAGGACGGAAAGTGCGGTGTGGATATTTGTGATTGTGCTGGAAACTAGTGGGTACCAGAAGTTCAACACATATGGGTGACTTACTGGTAACTTATTCTCTGGTTGTATAAAGTGGTAAGCAATAAATAAGGTATTTCCAAAGTTCTTGGAGATTATGCAGAAGATTTAGCGAAATTAGTCATGCTGGGGCCGGGGCAATTAAACTGTAATATTGCACAGAGATATATGATGCATAAACGTGCCGATGTGCAGAGCACTAATGATTCCTCGCTTGTTAAGATACAGTAGCTAACGTAGGTTGATTGACAAATAAAGACGGAACAGGAGAATGCAAGTGTACATTTAGGTGGTTGAATAGGTCAGAGCAGTTGTCCCTAAAGCGTAGCGGCGCGCACGTAATTAAATGTTCTTAGCAAGCTAGGGGAAGGATGAGAAGGTAAGCTGAGCTAAAAGCTAAAGCGATGGAGCTGGAATCAACCTAACGCCGACTATCAAAGTGATAAGTGCACGTTAGGACATGGGTTAAAGTTAGTGTGCAATGACAAGTTGACTTATAATAGCTTGCTAGAAGGGTTCTAATGGAAGCTAATTGATGAAAAGACGGCGAGCTGGCGTGATGAAAGATTGCATTTAGGTTGTTAGGGGCGTCAGAGCATATTAAGCTAAAGCGCGGTTTTTTAAGACTCCTTATCGTGCTAGGAGCAGAGCGCAGGGGTAAACTGAGCCAGGAGGTGCCAGCGGGGGAGCTGGACTCCTAAAATAATAAATGTGGAAGACGTTGCGGGTGACTAAGGGAAAAACAGTCACCAAGACGTGGGGGCCAAAGTGCAGCAGCAAGCGGAGCAGGTGCGCTATCCTAGCTTGCTAAAAGAGAGCTAAGAAAGGCACATGTAATAAAAGTAGGTTGGCAGGTAGAATGCGAGCAATGAACAGGTGGTCGAAGACATAAGACGTATACGACTAAAACGAAGCCGCGCAGATTATTATTGCTGCCTAGTGAGCTAAGAGAATGACGTTATGGTAAACGGTGACACAAAAATGCATTGATAGAGCTGGGCTTCTAAGAAAACAAATGCCGAAAACGTTGCAGCGAGTATGGGATAAGTGAAGGCAAATGCAGAAGAGCCTAAAGTGAGGCCGTGCAGCTAAATATTAGGTTATTCTATTTTTTTTAATAGAGAGCCAATGAGGAATGCTTGAGAAAAACACGGCGGCCTGACAGAATGCAAACATACCGTCAGGTTGTTGCAGATACCAAAGGTAATAAGCTAGCACGCGGCGGCATTCAGTTAATGAAAGCTGCACTAGGGTGATAGAACAATGCTGTGATAAAAGGAGCCACGGAAAGCCAGTGCGAAAGCTGGACTTTAGTATAGAGGAATCTTCCGATATATTGCAGCAAATTAGTAATAAGTGTACATTAGGACGTGCGCGCTAACGCGCAGCAGCTTGGAAAAAAGGGAAGGGGTCGACGCCAAACAGGCTTGAATTACGTTCAGATTCATACGATGGATTGAAGGTTCAGTGGACAAATGAGTTTCGGGATGTTTAGGCCGACGCAAAAGATTCAAAGAAGTTAAGCAGTGATGGGTTTGATCATTGACTAAGATTGAAGTAGTATACAGCAGATGCAATTAACGATCCTGGTAGTAGCGACAGGGCCATAGGCCATTCAAAAGCCGGTTCCGTTACAATAACTTAAAGGTCTAGCCAAGGTATGGTATAGGACAGGATAAGGCTGGGTTGCTAGAGGCTGAGGCAGTAGATTAGTTCACAGTTCGTTCCGGGGAACAAACTTCGTAGACGCTTTGAAGCCAAGCAGTCTGTGTTCCTTGTGGTTGTGTAAGGCCAGGTGGGCAAGGTACCTGTATGTGATCGAGTCTGCTTCCTACATCTCATCTTCTAGCAGGTACTGTTTAAAACAACGGAAACGTTTGATAAATAGGTACCTATTTAGGGATGAACGGAACTGGCTTGCATTATCGGGTGCTGCTACAGCGTGTAGACGTGTTTCTCACACATGCTAGTATCTGTAGTGATAAAAGTTTACAACCGTAGGGCTATGAACTATCGGCAGGTACTTAGCGTGTGGACGCATACGAAGAGAGTACAGTATGTTACCTGATGACTGGGGTGTGTCAGTGAATTCGCAAGAGTATTGTTGTGACTCAAGTGTAGGAAGACAAGGTTATTTTCAGTCTTTGCAATCACAACGGCCCTAGCGCCCGTTCCATGCATCAAACACAGTAGTTGAGAGTACAGTGGCCCAGAGGATGTTTGGTTATAGTTCGGTGGAACTTTTCAAGGGCCACTCAATCGCACTTTCTGGAGTGCGCAACCAAAATGGAGCAGTAACCTTGCAGTGGTCGGGAGCAGCTTTTAAGAAGGACAAGTCCAGCTGTAGGCATTACCATGGATTTGGATAAGAGCTGATGAGAGAACGTGTATTTGTTGAACAATATCTTAGCATGCCAAATAGGCGCGCCTTGTTCTGTCTGGAATAAAATGACCATTTGTTTATTTATTGTCCTGCGAAATGTAACGATATGGGGTAACGTACATTTGGATCCAAAAGAGTGAGACTTGCCAAGCGACGTTCTTTGAAGCGCTAATTTGTTTTTGGCGGCACAGTGTTTCAATATGCCAGGACGTTGCATTGCGCCGGTGAAAATGCCAGCTTCTAAGTGTTGGAACGGAGTTCGCTGTGCATCTAGGACAGGCCGGCTTTCACTTTTGCTGAGTGGAAGGACAACAATATTTTAAATAAATAAATAAATAAATAAATAGGTTATTCTGTTTCATAGAGACACACCAACTCAGGCATGATCAAGGTTTAAAAACAGATGTGTATCACGACGATACATCGGGTTCAATTGTGTGTCATCAACGGACAGGTAGAGCTCGCCATACTAAAGTACCTGGAATACGTCATCGCGGTATAGCAAGATAGCAATGGACCTAGTACACTCCCCTGAAAAACAGCACTTGTGACTGGTTTAGGGAGTGAGATAGAAGCACGCACCTTTACTGCTTGTGCACGAAATGAGATATGAGGCGAACCATGTCAGCAATCGGTCTGAGACTCAGTACTAAGCAAGGTTAGCTAACAGTTCAACATGTGTTTCTCTAGTAAAAGCTTTACTCACGTCCATGACTAGTGTTTGTTTAACATCAAGCTGAGCAGCCACATGTTTAAGGAACGAAAGTTGACATTTCTAACTAGATTTGAACAAAAGAGCTCCGCGCTGTTGTCTATTGATATTCCAAATAAGCAGTATGTCCAGCAAGTATTCCTTAGCTATGCCTTTCATCACTCTGGAAACAATAGGCATGTTGTTGATAGGGCCGTAGTATTCCATGCTTTTACGACTATCTGCTTACGTCTGGGGTTAACTATGGATTCCTTTCGCTTGGCTAACTATATGTCGTATTACGTTGCGGGTTTAAATAGGTTAAGAACTAGAACAGAACTGTCTGCCGCCGAGCATCAATAGTGCAGCTGGACGACTGACAAGTCCAGGGTTTATTGACAGCTTGAGCGAGCTAATTACTCAAGTTATAGAACGTGACAAAGGTCATAGGGTCCAGCGAGTCGTGGATGCACATAAGCACAACTTTTGGCAAGATCCCGTTAGTGTCAGTGAAGGAAGCACAAAGTTGTTTTTGAGAACCTCTTCCCTTTCTATGAGATCATAACAACGGACCCAGTGGAGTCTCAGAGAGGCGAGGAAAGTTGCTGCACGATTATTTTTATACGCCAGTAACTGAGTTAGAGGCTTGTGTTTCTTGTTGAGGTTTTACGCAGCACGTTCCTCGGTCGGGTTAAACCTCATCTGAGAATGTTGCCAGTTGTATACTACTTTGCTCATTACGACAGTTATGGAAATCATTGGCCTTACAGCAGTGATGATGCATTTTTAAATTTTATCAATACACTAGGTGGGAAGGTCTAATTATTGGTTGCGGCTTGTGACTGCTCAGTAGTGGAGCTCTCGCGCCCAAAACTGCTATTGGGGTTGTTATATAGATCGCGCGTGGCCGTGCAAACACTAATAATTGATCCTATAATTAAGCTTGACAACAATGCAGTCAGTCTTTACCCTGCTTCACATCCCTTATATCGACCTAGTTCCAGTTATCTCCATGGCTTTGGCTTTCATTCTTTCCTACACACTACCTACCTCCGACAATCCACCGGCTCATATTTGACATTATAGCTTAGAACGTTTGTGTGTAGTACAGCAACTATTTGACTAAGTTGCACTTCTATACAATTGCTTGCAATTTGACATCGATATCACTGATAATTTTCCTATATTTACCCTCAACGACACTACAGAATGCCTCTTCACCTTGCTTTATATTCCTTGCCTCCTCCAATTTTTTCACTTTTCTGTTTGGCTCTGGATTTCCTTCCCTGTTACACACCACCTACCTCCCGTGCTCTCTGCCTTGCGTTTGACATTGTAGCTCCGCACGTTTGTGCGTAGGACCCCAACTATTCGGCTTTGTTGCCTGCCTATAACTTCACTAGAACTGACGCCGTTATCTCGAAAAGTTGTTAACCTATACAACCACAAGCACTGCATATTCTCTCCACCTCGCTTTACATACAACGTCTAGTCCTGTTCTCTTGCTTAGCACATTAGCTCTGGATTACCCACCTCCAATGCTCCACCGACACATTTTTGTTACTGGAACTCTGTTTTATTTTGCGTAGGACCTCGTGTATTGAGCCATGTTGTCCATCTAAATCCTTCCCCTAGTTGCTGTGGCTACCTCTAACAATTGTTCTCTATTTTACCTAAAAACACCTTATGGTCCATCTTCAACTCGCTTCGTACCACTAGTCTAATCCCACCTGGCTGGCTTGCCAAACAACCTTCACGTGGTGCCAGCTAGTTGGTTTGAGTTTAACCAGTTCCAGCAAATAGTTCGACGGAAGTGTTTCAGGACGTGGTGGGTTTTCACCTGGCTTGTGTTCTCTCATAAAAAGCCACAGTTGTCTGTTGACAACACGGTGACTTGGCGGATGTGGCTCAACCCTAATTAAAATCACTGCCTTTGCTTACAACGACAACCATAGCAATTCCACAGACAGTAAACATTCTCATGGGCACTGACGCTTTGATCGAACTCATTCAAAAGAAAAGCAACAAATTTACAAACGCAAGCAACACACCCGCCCACATACCTACTTTATGGAGCCTCATATATAAAACCCTGTTACACTATGGCACAGTTCTTGTTCAATCGTTGTTTTATTATACTGTTCATGACTTTTAAAGCGTGCCGCGCGTAGGCGAGAATAAACGTTTTATATTTATTTACCCCTTCGCTTAGCTCTGGCACTGACTTGCGCTTGTTCTTCTGCACCACCTACCCCATTGCGCCATCGACCTTTCTATGGTACTTTAGCCGGGCACTTTCGTGTTTATACCTCAAGTATTTGGTTAAGTTGACTGTCTATATCCTTACCCGCAAGCTGACCCCGTTTTCGCTATTAATTGTTCCCCTCATTTAACCATAACAAAATTGTACATTTTACTTCACCCCTCTTTATATCCTTTGCTTATTCATTTCTTCATTTAACCCCTTGGCTATGGATTTGCCTTCATTGACGCCGTACCTACCTACGCTGCTCTACCCACTAACATTTAACCCTTAGCTCTGCACTTAGCGCTTATTTACTTGACAAGGTAGCTCACACATATCCACCCTCACGAGCAGACATATTTGGGCATGTTAGGTAATTGTTCTTTTATTCATACCAATAAGGCTTAGACTGTCTTCACTTCGCGTTCCCTTAATCTCTTAAGAACGAGCGGGTTCAGCTACACAGCTACTTCGGCTTTAACGTGCACAGCCATCTGCGTCAAGTTGACATAATCTTGACACCGTAGCTACGCCGTTAAATGATTCAATTGAACGGTCATTGCATCATATTTTCCGCAAGTGCAGGCGCAGATGATACGTTGTTCCTCAACACCATGTTCGTTGCAACAACAGCATTTCGACCAACTCTCCCGAGAAGGGCCCCGTACACTGATGTGGATTCAGTAGACCTCGCATTTTTCTTAACAGCTGGAATGGCTTAAGATCATCGTGTTCGGTTTCGCTCAAGAGTTTTAAACTTGTTGCCGGTTGTATAAGCTTGTCTTATTCAGAATGACAGCTTTAATTGCTTCGTACGTTTTCTGCGCGTAGGGCGGAGCACAACGGTGAGCAATGTCATCGTCAACAAGTGGATGTAGCGCAGTCAGTATATGGTGGAACATTTCATTCACACTTGTTATGATGGAAACGGAACTGAGAAGCTGGTTGCGCGAACCAGACCTAAGGATTGTTCTCGCGCAAAGGCAAGGTAGAGTGACAATGGTATTCCGCTGGCCGACAGGAGCTGGATGAATGGCCTTCATAATGACAAATGATAAGCAGCGTACTTACATCAAAAGGTTGCAAATATAGAACCTCATATGGTTTAATAACATGTTCATCATATATAGCGGGGTAACCAATTATAGCGCGTCGAACAAGCGCAGCAAACCAGGTATGTAGATGAGCGACCAAACGCAAGTACGCGGAAGAACACACAGAAGTTACCTAGGAAAGGATTGAATACAAGGTGCAATGCTACCTAAAGCTAAAATAAGGATGCTAGTTTCTTTGTTCTGTGTGGCTTATTGGCCCCTAGGGCCATCTATATGGGTGCATAAAGTGAGCTAACATTGATAAATCGTGCGGGATTTAGCTAATAAATTGATTGGGCTTACAGGCTAGTTAGTATAAAATAGACATTGAGCTGTCCTGGCTGATCCAAGTAGACCAGACGAAAGTTGTTTCGGGCCAACATTAACAACGGCTTAAAGTTAGATAATTTGGAGCTTTTAATTATACAGTGGTTTCTTCTACCATCTGGCCTCTGTAAACGACAGTTATGTCTATTGACTATGGTTCAATTACCAAGCTTCATGTAATTTCGTGCAGAGCAAAAAGCTCTAAGTTGGTGTTTTAACGTTTTCGTGTATAGTTTTCACGTATTCTTCCATATTTTGCTACATACGCTTAGAAAGTGTGTTTTGAGGTCCCTACGTCTTACATCGTAAGTACTGCTACTTTAGAGCCGTGTTGTATATTTCCATTTACGAAGCCCTATTCAGGTTCGATGACAATGAATGGGCTTTTATAATTTTTTATTTTCTCCTTACCAGTTTGAAAAGGAATACGGCATTTGTAGCAAGAAGTTTGGCTACGTTATTGGCAGTCGCTCCAGAAATCGGATTACTAAAAGTAATGCGGTACTTTGCTTTTATCGTGTACTTCGATTAAGCTAGGTTCCGACTAGTCTATCTAGTGTTTATTTGTACTGACGCTGTTCCTTTACAACATTTGTTTACTTACGGATGCACTTAAAGGTAGTTGAGATTGGCACCTAAGGTCATCCGTTAGGCAGATGTATTTCATATATTTTACGCATATGCTTTCCAGCTAACTAACCTGAATTGCCGTCCGCTTTTAGTTACTTACTTTACTTTACTTGTTAAGACTGGAACCTATTACATATAACATTTGTTCGACATTACTGATGCCATTCTTTTCTTCTTTCTTTACATGAGCCCACCCCTAAGCTACCGAAAATGGTTAAGGTAGATGGAATGAAAGTAGTAGAGAGACGGTTCCTACAGCGTTGGCATACGGGGATCAGGTGCACAAAAGAGCACCTGTGAACTGGAACGCAGCCGATAAGCTTGAGAAGCAGGATGATCCATGGAACACCTTGAAGTAGTTTCACACTTTGCAAGCAGCCGAAGGAATTGCCTATTGAAATAGTACGTGCCACAAAAGCCATTCCCGCCATTCTGGTGCAGCATTCGTCATCAGGGTGTACCTAAAATTAATTCAATAAATGAATATATAAATAGGCGTATTCCCAGACAGGCTAGAGGCTAGACCATTAAGAGTTCAGATCAATCTTTGCATTAATCCTATGCGCTTACATGGAAGTAGGCAAAATGGGAGCACATGTTCCCATTTGGCAATTACAAATGCATTGGCATTATTTGGCGTACAGCGGATGGGGTCGCAGGCGCCCACCTTGACATTCTTCTGGTTCCTTCGGGCGATACTGAGCTCTTTGTTCTTTTGCTGTGAAAGTTGCGCAGATATGTAGTTGTGCCATTTTCTGTGTAACGGCATCCAATTCACCACAACCTCACTTTAACTTCCTTGGACTTATGGCTCGCTCAGTCCCCACAATTATTGTTTCGCACATGGAAGTAATGTGAGTTTGGGAATTATAAGGGTTACGGAAAGTTAACAAATAATTTCGAAAAACGCAGATGAAAATAAAAAGGATTAGTTAAGTAACATAATAAGTCGGCGTGCTTCGCAAGAAAAACACAAATTAACAAAAAAGCAAACATTTCTGCCGCTGGTATTGATTTCTTGCGCCAAATTTCAACCTGAGTAAATCTCAGGCAAAAGAAAAAACCATCTCTAAGTCTAGAATACTGTGTACAGTAGCACAAAATTGGGCTGCACTGGACAAATTTTAACCGCTGATTACATTGAAAGTAAACCCAATGCAATACTTGCTGTAGTTTGCGAGTTATTCGCAATTGAATAGTGGTCTACGAATAACGCCATTCCTCTTTATCACTAAAAATGGCTTTCTGTTTTGCAAGCAGATAGCAGAAAAAAGAAAAGAAAATGTAAAAAGTGGCAAAGCGGTATACTTTCTAAATAGACGTAGCTATCCTGGAAATGCTCTATATAGCCCGTAATACCCTGCAAAACTAGGTACTTGGTAAGTGGCCGAAAACAAACTTTGCAGGCGGACATAACCTGCAAGAGCAGGTGCTTACCGTACATAATTTGCTGACCCCTCGAGAGCACAGCATCTAGATAAGTCTAGAAATAACCCTTTATTTTTTACCAATTGAGAACCAGCTAGTGACGAGGTGCCTGACTGCTGATGCGCGATTACTCCGACTTCAAAATTCAAAGCGGAAGTCTGCGCGTCTGTGAATCTCCACAAATCATAAACTCCATTCAAAGAAGTGAACCGCCTACATCTCTTATACGAAGCCAACTATCATTTTCTAAAATTTCAGTTGATTTACACAAAGTAAGGGAACATCCAGGTCATTAAAATATGGTGTCGGCGTAGTCCCTGCATCTGCTGCGGTAGTCTCTGCATTCCAAGAGATGGATGACAAATTAAATGCACCACCAACTATACGTAGGCTTGAGGACATAGTGGAAATACCAGTAAATTGCCTTATTGATTCAGTACTTCTAGCACTAAAGGTATGCGTGTAAAATATGCACAACCATTTCCGAGTTCATTTGCACGTTCTTCTGAATCCAGCTTAAAACCATTGTGTAAAGAAATATATAAGTAAATAGGTTACCGACAAATCAGCCTTGTGACCTGAGCACCTCCTTGCGCAGCCGAGTCAATATAGGAGTCAAAGCCGGAAGTGTGAAGATGCTATTTACAAATGGTTAGACAACAATTTCATAACGAACCTCAAACAATTACCTGACCAAAGGTGTACAATAAATCTGCCCTCAAATGCAATGTGTCGTCGACAGCAATGATCAGCAGATAAGCGCGATGTAGCCAAGCGGTTCTAATGTCAGCGTGGTTTAAAGTGAAGTGATCGACAAGTTAATAAGCAGTGCACATGAAACGCGAGCGTGGTGAGCGAGCTTGTCCTACTCACTCAGACAATGGCATGTGTCCTGGACGAGAGTGGTAATGCCCGGATGAGAGTTCCGTCAGGTAACCAAAGAACATGACGGGACTGGTACAGACTAATGAAGCTAAGTGTGTAAATGGGCCGTATAACACGCACAAGGAGTACTACAGAAGGTAGGAGTAGCATGCTTAAATTATGTGTGTTGCAAGACGGGTAAATTCTGGTGGTTAATCAAGGTTAAAACGTGAACGAGAAACAAAGTACCTTGGATGTTATCATGCAAAGTCTACAAAGCACGCACAGGGTATTGGTAGGTCGTTTTGGGGTCAACCAATAGAGCAAATCTCCAGGTAGATTAAACAATTTATCTGCTTTTTCAAAGGTTGCATTTATTGTCTGTTGCTAGGCGCTGTTTTCGTGACGATACAGAAGAAGAAGTACTCAAATCTCTTGCGCTTGCATATTGTGCGAAAAATGAGCTAGCGGTTTGTTTTGTATGTGCCAATGCACATTATGTCAGAAATGCTCAAACGAATGTGACTATGATCGATTTGCCGGTGTTTGCCTCTATGTTGCGACTTTATGCGGTGGCGAGTCACGTCCGCCACTTTAACATCCTGTTAAGCAGGCAGAGTTATCCCGTTACAAAGCAATAAATTCCTTATTCTTGGATAATGCAAGTCATGCCTAGGTAAACATGAGCATGGTAAAGTTACAACTCAATGTCGGGGAACCTATAAATATTTTGAAGTTGGCCATGAACATTGGTGCTGTCAGTATATACCTGTATTTGATGGTGCGTGGGTGTAGCTGCTATTCGGTTTTGAATATATGCCGCTGTATTTGTGATGGATGGCATGGATATCCTGAGAAGTGATGAGTGACGTCCTTCATGGGGTTTGATTTTTTGGGTAACCATGGAGCAGTAACTTTCGTTAAATTCTTGTCACCTACGCATCGTCACCGTGCTGTTGAACGGGCTTTAGTGGCCTTTGAAAGGGAAAACTTTTAGCAATCAAATAAACACCATGTAGTAGAGCACTGTTGCATAAAATTTGCTGGAATGGAGTAGGCCCGAGCCGCTCAGCTGGCGCTATGGAAAATCCTAGTTGCCTTGTCAGTTAAAAAGACTGTGATTGCTGACAAGCCGTAAGAGAGCGTTTGTTGCTTGGTAGTCAGGATCAAAAGTTTTGTAGTTATGGATTTGCTTCAAGCATGTTGTGAAAAGCGTTCGTTTCAACGGTATTTTTTATGCAGGCCAAGGCTGTTCCAGCCCATAAGCATTGATATCCAGGTGTAGTTGACCAGTGGTAGCAGACCAGCAAGAAGGCGAGTGCATTGGAGGTTCGCTATGATCCAGGCTTTTTCTCTGTAGTTTCCTTTGCTGAGCGACGTATGCTGACTAAGGGAAAACCCGCCACATCCTGGAACAAGGGCACCTGTACTGGATAACTGGCCGTGCCGCTTTCTGACCGGTGGTGCACTCTGTTATCCGCCGTCGGATTAAGTCTAAATTATTCCCTTGACTGACAGAATGGCTTAGTTGATGTCAAACATTATTCACGGACGCCGGACGACATCGAATTATGGGTTGTAAGATAGTTTCTAACGAAAATACCGTTCATCCAATTATTCATAAGGTTATCCAACTAACCTTCAAGGTTGCCCAACTAGCGGCAACGAACCTTCACTATGCCCATAATTATCGACCATATCGCGAATTGGAATGCGACCGTTTCTCTCTGATTTTTAGATACCCCGACTGGGATGGCATTTGCCTTACAGACTGTCCAGACATCGCTGCTGTTGTGTCCTACACTCTGACCTATTTCACTGCCCTGCTTGCCCCACTGAAATATAGAAAGCAGCCATTGATTCGTCCTCAAAATCCCATTCTTTAAGATGTTGCGGTGCCTATAAAACGCTTGTGCGTTAGATTTAAGAAAATAAATGACATATGTGTGATCCTGTAAAATGATAAAATTCTTAAGCACTTGTAAGGCCGCCATGAAAGACATATTAGGTCACAAGAGTCACAAACCCTAGCAGCTCTTAGCTGCACACATGTTAAATCGCTTATTAAGAGTCAGATACGAAGCTCTACTTCAACAACTTATAGCCATTGCCGCGTCAGACGGCGGTCTCCCTAACCAGCCGGATGAGCTCTCTGACTTATTTAATAAACGTTTCTCATCATCGTTTAATACAATAGATAAAGTTGAGTTAACCTGTGTAGTATTAGCGGGCAACTAGCCGCCCTAAAGCAATTTTTACCCAAGACCTGACAGCGTACCCCCAGCATTGCTGAAACTTGCCAGGCCGAATATTCCCTTGTTCCTGCTAAACATATTCACCTTTTAAATTAACACGGGTGTATACCCTGAAAGGGGAAAGCTGGCTACCGTCCTACCCCGACACATAGGTGGATCACGTCACAAGCCAACAAATTATCATTTGTTTAGCCATACTTCCATACAGACCCCTATTATGAAAAGAGTAATCAAGGACAGGGGCATGATGGTTCTCAACTCACAACATCTGATCCACTGGTCGCAACCTGGCTTCCTCCGCATCGTTCATGTCAAACTTGTCAATTTAATTTTCTGGACTGCGTAACCAAGTTGGCTGACTCTAGATAGTCGCTGGTTAGTCTCTTCTAAGACATGAAATAGCAGTCGACCGCCTACCCCGCACAGAACGTTTAACAAAGTTAACCTCCCATAAGTTTTCTAACCCGTTACTAGCATAGCTGTCACATTTCTTGTCTACACGCACCCAATGGGTTAGAGTGGAAAACTGCGTATCTCCACCTATAAC
>CALYDF020000030.1:0-42588 GCA_944474145.2 Dicrocoelium dendriticum
ACGACGTAGGAAAACATGGAAGATTGCGTAATGACCTTACGACATCGAAAAGTAGCTTCTACCTGAATAAACGACGCATGTGGATTAGAAATGTCAAAAGTAGGAAGCGAGAGTTCAACGGAATCGTCCGTAAAACACATGAGGTCTGATCAGCCATGACGATGATAAATACGTGTTCAAAAAAAATAAGGCGAGGTCACCAATTTATGTAGTGGTCGAAATAAACTAGGAAGATTTCATCCCCTTAGAATAATTATTTGAAGGATGTTTGTGAGTAACTTAAGTATCGTAGAGGGCAGAAGTCACGATTAAACTCCACACGAAAACCTGCCTCGACGAAGAATCGAACACCGGTCCACGAATTTCCGGTCCGCTGCTCTACCACTGAGCTACCGAGGGTTGACGATTAGGTGCGGAATTTAACACGTGACTTCTGCTTATTGCGCGACGTATTACCAATTAGCTCACAGTAACTATCCTGGTGTTGCAGATTGGCTCAATCACCCGTCCCTTCCCAGTGGACCGAAATAACTGTCCATCCGAAGTCCAAAGGGCGATGGTAGATTTTTCGATGGATATTTGTGAGTAAAGTAAGTACTCACGAATATCCTTCGAATAATCTACCATCGCCCTTTGGACTTCGGATGGACAGTTACTTCGGTCCACTGGGAAGTGACGGCTACTTGCTCCTCTCTCCCTTTTCTCTGAGGTCATGAACATCGGAGAGCTTCGGGATTGAACTAAGGAACTGCCTCCGTCTGAGATGGGACGAAATAATCAACAAGTACTTACCTGGACCATGGCCTCACTTCCACTCCAACTATTTGCACCCAACCACCGCTGTCCAGTGAGGGTAGCTGGACACGAATTCTTCGCTCCCCGGCAAATATACATACTCAGAGAAGACTTCACTTGGTTCTGCGAAGGATCAACACATCACTTTTAATAAGAATGTTTAGTACCCGACCTACCAATAGACAGGACCCAGAAACGCAATAGGCAACCAGTTATTGCATCATCCAGCAGAAAAAATGGGACGCAACCTGACTGCGAATAACCGAGCAAACAGATTTTTAACAAGAAACATAGCCACTTACAACTTGCCATTCAATGGATTAGTGACAGTGTTCCAGGAGGTGGTGGGTCTTCGCCTGGCAAGCGTTCTCCCTACAAAAAGCCACAAATGTCCGTTTAACAACACTGCAACGTGGCGTATGTGACTCGCCACCGAATAAAGTCACAGCCCATAACTTTACACTGGCAGGTCAACTAGCGTCACAATTCTACATAGGATCGTTACACTGGGACTTCCACATCTGCATATACTGTTGTCGTTTTACATCCTACGATACGTTGACCTTTTCCTTCCTTGTGTGCGGGCTCTTCCATTACCTTTCAATGGATCATTCAGGATTCTCAATCTCTTATTAGCCGAGGTCCCGTATCTCATGACCGCCAACTTATTGTTTCGCATTTTCAACATTGTACAGTTCCAATCATGGTTAAATGAGCAGTTTTCTACGTTACTGATACAAGTGCATTAAAATGTTTGTACCGTTGTACATATCTGATCCTGCCTCCACGAGCGTGCCTCGCACAGTCGAGAATAAAATATTTATTTATTTATCTGCAACACCAGGATAGTTACTGTGAGCTAATTGGCAATACGTCGCGCAATAAGCAGAAGTCACGTGTTAAATTCCGCACCTAATCGTCAGCCCTCGGTAGCTCAGTGGTAGAGCAGCGGACAGGAAATTCGTGGACCGGTGTTCGATTCCCCGTCGAGGCAGGTTTCCGTGTGGTTTACTCGTGACTCTTGCCCTCTACGACCCTTAGAAATAGGCAAAAAGTTGGAGGGCGTAAACTCACAGTCTAATCACTGTCGAGTTCGAGTCGTAGGTTGCGCTATACCTGTGGCACGCGTCGAACGCAATGGAAATAGACGTTCGATAGTAATTCCGAGTATACTATCCGATTCGCAAGCAGACTACACGGCATGGTACGCATGCAAAAGCAGCACAGCCTACAATCAGCACGACGGAACGCGGGGCACGAAGAAGTGTATTGTAGTCATTAATTCAAACAAACTGTACAAAAGATGTCATAATAAAATTGATGACAAGAAAGGCAAAATGTGAAAGAATAATAACCATTACAGCATGCACTGAATAGAATTTGTCATTAGTGTTAGTGAACGGCAACCAGCTTGATACCCTTGGGTGGCAACAGCAAACTTTTCCTTTTTCCTAGCTGACTCACCTTCAGATTCAGATGGACTGGAACGATAGGAAAATCCCTTGAGTGTTCCTTCTTGAGCAATCGTTGAGCCAGGAAGTGAAAAGGTGCTAGTTCTTGATAGATCTAAAACGAAACACCGAAACACACCCTGATCAACCAATTACTGCCCACGTTCCCTGCACTAGCAGTCCCGCGCTGTGTAGGTTACGTGAAGTAAGAAAGAAGTAGAAAGTAAAAGGAAGATAAAGGGGAATGAAAGTCAAAAAAATGAAGGATAACACCAAAGCGTGAAGATGATGACAGAATAAGAACTTAAGAGTTGAAGATGGGTATGGTCAGGAGAAGGAAAGGTTTCGTGTTGCCACCCAAGAGCGTCTAACTGACGCTCGAAACCCTTAACCGTAGGTTCACTGACTACACTTTCTGGAAGCGAGTTCCAGCGCTCGATATCTCTACGCGATAACCGAGTTTCCGCCCTGATCCGGTCAGAACGCGGCTTGTGTAGCTTCATGGGACGACCGCGAAGACAAGACAAACTAGCCGGGCTAAATAGCCAGATTAAGTCCGGTCCAACCTTCCCTGTTAAAATGCGGCAGGTAAGGATTAGGTCTCCTCGACGCCGCCCGTAGTGCATTAACTACATACCCAAGCTAAGTAGACGCTCGGGGTACGATTGCCCCCGTAACCCTCGACCAATTTGCTACTTACTCTCAAAATCCTCTCGAGCTCCATTTTGTCCCGAACAAGGCAGGGCGGGCAAGCCTGGAGAGAGTATTCTAGATTGGGGCCGATCGGAAGCTGAGAACAGCTTCACAAATATGTCGTCAGTTAAGACCCGAAAGCACGGCGTATTAACCACAACATGCTGAAACCTCTGCTAGCGGCCCTCTTCCCGTTTTCACCAGAATGCAAAGACGAGGAATGAACGACACCTAGGTCTACCTGGTTGGAGACAAGGGGGAGTTCGACCCCACCGAGTACGTAGCTCGAAGGCTGGAAAGTTGCTCCTATACGAAGGACGGAACACTTAGCCTGATTTATGGGCAGTAGCCACAAAGTAGACAGTCCCAGAGTCTGTCCAGTGCATGCTGTATGGCCTCAGAACCCCCAGGAACATTTACAACATTCCATAGCTTAAGGTCATCAGCAAACAATAGGGATGATACCCCAAGCTCTCCAGGTAATTCGTTTACGTAGATGGAGAACAGCATCGGTCCAAGGACCGAGCCCTGTGGGACACCGCTAAGGACCGGCTGCCTTAAAGAATAAGCTGCGACCCACACGTACACACTGCTCTCTTCCCTGCAAGAACGCAGACACCCAGTGAAGGGCACGGCCAGATAAGCCGTAGGACCTCAGCTTTTGTGATAGCCTCAAGTGGGGTACCTTATCAAAGGCTTTCGAGAAGTCTACGAAAAGCATATCCACTAAGTGGCCATTGTTCATTGCCTCGGCCCAAGCTTCACGAGCAACCAACAAATTCGTCAAACACGAACACCCCTTCCGGAATCCATGTTGTGCACTACTGAGTAGATTAAATCTATTCAAGTGACATTCTAACGAATCTATCACCAGCTTTCCAAGCAGTTTGACCACGACGCCAGGCAGACTAACTGGCCTATAATTGGCTGACAGACTCCTGTCGCCATTATTGAAGATAGGACAGATGACAGCCTCCTTCCATTCGGAAGGTAATGTACAGCTGTCAAATGACTTCTGAGACACCATCGTCAGCGGTCCACTTAGTTCCCCCGCCAACTCATGCAGAAGCTTCGGGTGAATTGAATCAGGTCCAGCTGCTTTGGAAGGGTTCAGTCTATGCAGCAGTTTAAGGACTTGCGTTTACACCACAGTAAACTCAGCTAATTAAGAACCCTCAGGTATTCTGGGGACAAGTTCAAGGCTAGTCTACGCGGCCTCACGTACAAAGCCTCCTGCATACTGTTCCCCAAGTACACGAGCCTTAACTGAGTCCGCATACGCACGAGTTCCATCGGCCCGCAACAAAGTTGGGATTACCGAAGTTGAACCACTGCGTCTCTTAACATAAGCGAAGAACTTCGGTATTTCCGAAGCTCCATCAGCCAATTCCTTTTCGTACACCAGCCGAGCTTTTCTTAAGTGTTGTTTACACCTATTTCTAGCCTCGCGGCTATCTATCATAGGTGCTAGTTGATGGAGCCGCACGGTAGGTCCTCCAGCACCTAGAACGCTTCTAGAGCAGGTACTTGCCAGTGGTATCTATCCACGGCGGCAGCGCTTGTGTCTCCTTTCTCCTCGCAAGCGGGATGTAGGAAGTAGACACTTCCGTGAGATAAGATTTAAATTTATCCCAGGCCGCCTGAACAGTATCAACCACCGAGATTTCGCAACGCATCCCAGCAGCCTTGATACGCATTGCCTGATAGTTAGCACGCCATATGTTTGGAAATGGCTTAGCAGTGCTCTGGTGACGCCTGGTCAGAGTACACCTGAACGATAAACGAACATGATCACTAGCACCTAAGGGAGAGCTGTAAGTGATGTCCCCTACGAAGTCTAGTGACTTGGCAAACACTAGATCAAAAATAGACGGGAGTTGGGCGTCAATGTACCTAGTGGGGAGGTCCACGAACTGATGCAACGGTACTTGTAGCGTAAGCTCAAGTAGATATGCTCCGAAAGTGCCTTCTGCCGAGTTGCAAGAAAGATCTTCCCAGCAAAGTTCTGGTAGATTGAAATCCCCCAGTATCGAACACCTGTTTGCGGATTGGGAGCGAATAAAATCAAGCACCTCTTTGGACTCACTCCCAGGGCTTCTACACACAAGTGGAACTGTAAGTTGAGCTGAAGAAGTGTTAATCACTACCGACAGCGCTTCGACAGTTTTATCTGCCGACTGAAACATGTAAGTACGTGAAACGTCAAGTTCACACTAACGTAAATAGCAACGCCCCCGCCTTGTCAGCCAACGAAGCGATCACATCTAAATAGTGCGTAGCGAGACAGATGTACTTCACCGTTCGTGATGTCCCGAGACAGCCAAGTTTCAGTGAATGCAAGTATATCGGGATGAGACCCATCTACAAGCAGACCTATCTCGCACATCTTATTCCTTAGGCTCCGCACATTGCTTAGCCCTAGCTGAAGGTACTCGTAATGTCCAGCCCTGGGTCGTGCGGTACCAGTACTGGCACTGGTAGGGCGGAAACAGACGGCCGGCTGACCACCCGAAAACTCACCAACCGGAGACCTTGTTTACCGGCCGCTCGCCTGGTTTTGAGGTCCTTAATGGCCTCTTTTAGTTTCAGCCTATCCGCTAATGGGAGGTCTGGATGAACGCTAATGTTAGTACCTTTCAATTTAAAGGCAAACCGTCTGCGAATAAGTGTATAGCTCTAGGGGATTTTAACCTCCCGAAAGTTTGTTAGGCCGATCTTTCTTGCAATTCGGCATTAGGAACATTCGGTGCAGACTTCCTTGAACTGACTCTCCAAGTGCCTTTGCACCAGTTCGTGGCCTTTCCCACTAGATATATGGATAACCGAATACCATCTACTTTAGATTTGTTTTATTCTACGTACGTCCGCTTCGTGTCTGACGTTTCAAACGTTTCACCTCTAGTGTCCATCAATCACATATGCATATCATTTCGATGTGCTCTTTCGGGGCACTACGAGACAGCTGTTAAATTGCTTCCGAATATTTGGCGGGCGGACTTTAGTGCAATGCAAGCTAAGGCTTTAGTTCTGAACTGTGAGATCTCAATGGCTGACTCTGTCCAGTTAACCTGGGATAAATTTGTGGCATACCTTACGGAGGTTTCCACTCCCTATATTCCGCTCATAAAGAAAATAGGGTTAAGGGCACAGCCTCCATGGATAGCTACCACAGGTAGGTACCTACTCAGAAACCATCTAGATACTGGCGAATCTACCAAGCAGCTCCATCAGACAGTACCTATGATAGTTATCGAGAGATTAGAAATAAATGTAAGCAACATCTCAGAACTGTTCGTCTCCAGTACGAGCAGGGTTTAGCGGACTCGGCCGCAGCTAATCCCAAGAAGATTTTTGCTTACGTTAAAAGAAGCAGCGGGGCAAAACTGTCTATACCAGCGTTATTGCGAGCAGACGGGACCCGTGCGCAAACTGACTATGACAAGGATTGTATACATAGTGATCAGTATACTGGGGTCTTTGCTCGGGAGACCTCTTTACCACAGGTTGAATTGGTTTCAAGGGTTCCAGAGGATTCTTGCTTAGCTGAATTTAGCATAACGGAGACTCAGGTCTTCGAGCTACTGCAAGGCATTAATCCCTCTAAAGCTTCCGGTCCTGATTCAATTCATCCGAAGCTGTTGCATAGATTGGCCACTGAGCTGTGTGGTCCTTCCAATGCGTGTTCTGAATATCGCTGGACAGCTGCAGCCCTACCTTCGGCATGAAAGGAGGTAATCATCTGTCCGATTTTTAAGGGCGGTAACAGCGCTCTACTCGCAAACTATCGGCCTGTCAGTTTGAAAGCGTATTAGTCAAGTTGTTTGAAAAGCTGATAAGGGATTCAGTGGAGAAACGCCTGAACAGATTCAACCTTCTCAGTGTTGCGCACCATGGATTCCGCAAAGGATTTTCATGTCAGACTAATCTACTTGCAGCTCGTGAAAGCTGGGCCGAAGCGGTAGACAGTGGCCACGCTGTAGACGTGCTATTCGTAGATTTTTCGAAAGCTTTTGACACTTTTCCACATCTTCGACTCTCACTAAAGTTGAGATCTTACGTCATATCTGGTCGCGCCAAGCAATGGGTGTCTGCCTTCCTTGAGGGGAGGGAACAGTACGTACGGGTGGGGTGTAGCTTTCGCTCAGGCAAGCTGTCCTTAGTGGCGTCCCGCAGGGCTCGGTTTTGGGGCCATTGTTGTTCGCAGTCTATGTAAATGACTTGCCAGGAGAGCTAGGGGTGTCATCACTAATGTTTGTTGATGAACCTAAGCTCTGGAATATTGTGGATGTCCCGGGGGTCCTGAGGCAATTCAGCGTGCCTTGGATAGGCTCTGGGAATGGTCTACCTTGTGGTTGATGCCCATAAATAGGGCCAAGTGCTCTGTTCTCCGAATCGGAGCTGCTAATCCTCCCACCCGATATGTTGTTGACGGTGGTGAACTCCTTGTTGCCACACGGCAGGTTGATTTAGGAGCATACACGCATCAGCACGTCATTCTGGAGTCAACTGGAAGGCTGCTTGTCGAGGGTTTTGTATGATGTGGTTTATCCGCCGCTCTTTCGGAATCTTAAAGGCCAATTTGTTTGTGAAGCTATTTTTGGCATTCGTCCGACCCCACCTGGAATATTGTATTCAGGCTTGTCCACCATGTCTTAACCGAGACAAAATGAACTTGCAGATGGTGTTATGAATGGGCTTTTGGCTAGTGCATGGTCTACGGGACAGATGTATCCTGAACTCTTGCTCAGTTTGGGGATGTACTCAATGCACTACCCAAGGATAAGAGGAGACCTGATTCTCACTTAGCGCATTTTGTCGGAGAAGTTCGGGCTTTATTTGTCAAGGCTATTTAGTCCAGAAATCTTACCTAATCTCTGCGGTCACTCACTGAAACTGCATAAACCTCGGTCTGATAGGATTAGGGCGGAAACTCGTCTGTCGCGCCGAGTTATATTTCGCCGGAACTCGCTTCCAGCTCACGTGGTTAGGGAACCTACGGTTAAGGGCTTTGCGCGCCAGCTCGATGCCCTTGGTTGGCACCAGCAAACTTTTCCTTTTTCCTAGCTGACTCACCTACACTTTTCCGTTAAATTTTAATGACACTAATGTCTTGGTATTCCACTTGCTTAGCTCTTTCCACTTTCCCTTTGGCCTTCTGAGTTTACTTTTTACTTACTTCACGTAACCCGCCCAGCAGGGACTGCTAGGGCAGGATACGTGGGCATCAATTGGTTGGACAGGGTGTGATGTAATCTTTGTTTTAGGTCCATCAGTATTTCAAAGTTTGCCAACTCCTGGTTCAACGTTCCGAATGAGAGTCGTTAATGTGAAACGGTATCAAAGGCTTTCGAGAAGTCAACGAAAAGCATGTCGATAGCGTGACTTTTTCTACTGCCTCAGCTCAGCTTTCACAAGCTTCAATTAAATTTGTCAGACATGAAAATCCTATGCGGAATCCGTGCTGGGCCGCACTGAGAAAGTTAAAATTAATCAGGGGATTCTCCACCGAATCGCTGATCAATTTTCAAACAACTTAAACACTACACTTGTTAAGCTGACAGGCCGGTAGTTCGCCAGCAGAACTCTACCCCGGCCCTTAAAATTGGACAGATGTTTGCCTTCTTCCATTCCGAAGGTAAGACACAGATGTCGAGTGATATTGTAAACATGCATGTCAGAGGGCCACTTAGCTCAGCAGCCAATTCATGCATCAGCTTCGGATGAATTGAGTTAGGGCCAGAAGCTTTGGAAGGATTTAGCCCTTGTAATAGCCCGAAGACTTGTGTCTCCGATATGCTGAGTTCAGTTAGGTAAGAATCATCTGAGACTTTTGTGACTAGCTCAACCTGAGGTAGAGAGGCCTCACTAGAAAAGACACCAGTATACTGTTCGCTAAGTATCCAAGCATTATCTTAGTCGGTATGCCCGTGGGTCCCGTCCGCTCGTAGTAAAGCCGTTATAAATGATTTTGCACCGCTACGTCTCTTTATGTAAGCAAAGAACTTCTTTGGATTTGTTACGGCTGCGTTAGCCAAATCCTCCTCGTACTGAAGACGAAGAGTTCTAAGATGATGCTTACATTTAATTCTAACCGCTCGATAGCTTTCGTAGGTGCTGGTTGATGAAGCCGTTTGGTAAGTTCGCCAGCACTTAGAGCGCTTCCTGAGCACGTATTTACCTGTATGATCTATCCATGGAGACTGCGCCCGTGTCACCCTTCTCTTGGTGAGTGGGATGCGGGGAGCAAAGATTTCGGCAAAGTATGCCTTAAATTCCTCCCAGGCTGTCTCAATGGTGTCAGCCACGGTGATTGCACAACGCAGAACTGAAGCTTTGTCTGGCATTGCGTTAAAGT
This sequence comes from Dicrocoelium dendriticum, assembly GCA_944474145.2. Lineage (NCBI taxonomy): Eukaryota > Metazoa > Platyhelminthes > Trematoda > Plagiorchiida > Dicrocoeliidae > Dicrocoelium > Dicrocoelium dendriticum. Next base: position 9,295 of record CALYDF020000030.1, read on the forward strand.
CTGCCCGCCAAACATTTGGACATGCCTCGGCGGTAGCTTGACAACACTTAGTTAGAGCACATCGAAAGGATATGCAGACATGGTCACTGGCTCCTAGAGGACAGTCGTAGGTAATATCACTTACGAAATCGTGTGACTTCACAAAAATGAGATCCAAGGTAGACGGAATTTGGCTGCGCGTATATCTAGTCGGGAGGTCCACGTACTGATGCAAAGGCAGTTGCGATGTAAGCTCAAGGAGATCCGAACCGAAAGTACCCACCGCCGAACTGCAAGCTAGACCAGCCCAGCAGACTTTAGGGAGGTTGAAGCCACCCAGTATTAGACACCTATTGGCAGCCTGACTAAGAATAAAATTAAAAACCTCCCTGGAGATACTTCCAGGACTTTGATATACCACTACAACTGTAAACTGAGCAGAGGAGCTGCATACAATAGTCGAGAGGGCTTCAGCAGTTTGATCCGGCGACTGGAACACACAGTTCCTCAACGTTTCAAGTTTACAACTCACATAAAGAGCGGGGCTCCCACTTTGGCGGCCAACGGAGCGATCACATCTAAGCAGTGAGTAGCCAGGCAAACATAATTCACCGTCTGTGATATCCGGGGACAGCCACATTTCGGTGATAGCAAGTATGTCGGGACGAGATTTGTCTACAGGTTGACACACCTCGTGTACCATGTTCCTTAGGCTACGCACATTACTAAGCACTACCCGAAGGAACTCGGCACGACCAGCCCTGGTTCGTACGCTATCAGGAGGGGTTCTGGCATGACAGCATTTGACCTCCGGCTGACCACCTAAAAACTCACAAGACGAAGGCTTTGCTCACCAGCCGCCCGTCTGCTCTTGTGGCTTTTGATGGCTTCCTTTAACTTCAGTCCAACTGCCAGTGGGAGGTCCGGCTGAACGCTGACATAGCTACTCTTGAGTTTGAATGCAAAGCACAGTAACGCTTTGCGTTCATCCGGGTTTGTGATGACTACACGAAGTAGTCGGGGTCGCGGATTTGGCGTGTCTACAGGGACGTTCCCCAATCTGGTTAGTTTCCTGATAATGACACCGGGGAAACCAGGTGGAAGCATCCTGTTGGCGCAGAGCTTGAACCACTGGAGGTCATCCAGCATGCGTTCCTTTGGAAGAGCTGCCGCGGATCCAGCAACGTTAGGAAAGCTGACGCTACTAGCAGTAAAAGCAACACCTCGAGGAAGCGTATTCACTCCACGCGTGTTCGACGCGCCCGCAGTTGCGGCCGGTTTGGCAGATGACACGGCGCGTTTCTTCGCCAAGTGAGCTGGAGTAATTGAGGTTGAGGCTTTATTCTCTGCCTCCAACTCCCTCACCGGTCTAGTCTTTTCAGACTTTGCGGGTGTGGCCGAAGTCGGCTCGGCGTGTTGCTTCGCCAATAGAACTGGGGTGAGTGGTGTTGGAGTTTTGTGTTCCATCTCCAGTGCCTTAATGCTTTCAGTACCTCCAGGCTTTGAGGCGGCCTTACGGATATTCTTAGCTTTTTTCCTCTCGCTTTTATTGGGCCCAGGGGCCATAAGTTCGGTCTCGCTTTGGACGGCTTCCAGTACGATATCAGAGGCCGCTTTAGAGGCATTGTGGACCGCTGGGATCACCGACACGGTGGCCATCATCTCAGTCTGTTTTTCCTCGAGAGCATTTGAGGTTAGTTGCGCGTCTTCCTCCAATGAACCGACCTCAATAGAGACTCCCATATTCTTCATCAGTAACTATACTTTCCGATAAAGAGATATGAAGAAGGACCACAACTGCCGCTTACCCAGCCCGACGTTGCTCAATGTCTCCGCATTGACCTCAAGACGCGTAGATCGATGGCGACGGCATAGAAGACAATTGAACAGCATGCTATCGCCAGTGGAAAGCATTGCGTACTGATCAGGGGTCAAACCGGTATAGGTCTCATGGTGCCAGCAGTTGCATACATAGCACTGCATGCCACCAGACTCGTCCGTCACGGGCTTTGAGCAGCTTTCGCTGCCTCATAAAGCATTATATTCGCTGATCAATGCAGCCGAAGACACATTAGCGCCGGTACTCAATGAATCCGACATGACTCTTCAAAGAGTGTGAAACAAGTATCAAAACGCAAAACCGACAAGCTGTTACCTGCAGGGCAGTCAACAGAAACAGTTATGGGTTAAACAAGGTGTAAAAAGGATTACAAAACACAAAAATACCGGAAACATAGCCAGAGGCTGAAACCGAAAAACATGGACGACGTTGCTAGGTACCCGAAAACGGATACGACGTAATCCGGGGAAAAGGATGGTCCAAAATTCCTTTGATCAAGCGAAATTTGACAAAGTCAAACTTTTTGTACAGCACTTGCAAACACTGTACCGGCACTCTCCTTTGAAAGAAAAACCGCCAAGGAGGATCGTAGTTTGAGTATCAACGTAGGCAAGGAGGAGAAGTGCGCAATAGCTCAAAAATGCGGATGAAATTGGATGGTGTTCTGAATTGTGATGCAATAAAAATGGTTACGGATAAGGGTGCATATGTATGATATTTGTTGTATTATTTCGGTGGCCATACTTGCTGTTGCTGCTACTGATATGCTTGTGAATGGCAGTGAGCTGTTCAGGTCATTGACAATGGGGAAGTGCAACAGTGTTAAAGACATTGAGGAGCATTTGAGACGTTTTCAGATTGAAACGGCGACATGTTTTTCCCGAGTGTCCTCCGTGTCCGCGGCGGTGTACAAGCGCAGAAGGCGAACGCAGTTGCCGGATGCAGGTGGCTACGGTTACATCCTGTACCGTTGCGTTCATTGTCAACGTTCTGGATCTCGTGGCAAGCGGTGAGTTATTACTTATGCATCACGTAAACTAATGCATGTAGATACAAATCGTACAAGTGCAAGGCGCGGTTCTCGGTGGTTATGAAGGAGGGTAGATATGTCGTCGAAGTTTCAGGATGATCCATAGGCATGATTCCCAACTGGGTAACTCCTGGTTGTATGCACGGAACCGTCGCCTGTCACCGCGTCAGGAGAAGGAAGTGCTGCGTTTGATGGATAGCTTTTACAGCAGGCCGGATTTGAGGCGGTTCATCTATCAGGCAAGCGTGTAACCGGCATGGACCTGAGTAATTTGCACATACGTCATCGTAAGAGAACGTCGTGAGGTTTCGGCGGTGGCATCGATGTTGGAAGGTCACGGTGTTAGCCGGTTGATGTCGGACAGGAGCCAGGTTCGGTAGGTGTGCTTCTCTCCATCCGTAGTACGTGGCGTAGTTAAACGGTATAGCGAGGGATTAGTATGCGATGCGACACACCAGTTAATTTATGGGGATATATTTTGTAGCATTGCATATTCGTGGACGTCACCGGTCTAGGGATTTCCTTTCTGCACCCTAGTACCGGACGAGACGTCTTACAGCTAAGGGCAAACGGTGGAGGCAATGCGGGAGATGATGCCTAGCAGCATACGTTGCCGTACGGTGGTAATGGCTAAACGTGCGGCTCACTTGAGGGCGTTTCGACGCTTCCCACCACAAGGATCGTGTTTTGCCGACACCAGGTTAAAGTTGACATGACTCGACGTTGCGGTTGCATACTGGGATATCTGATGCTCGCCGAATACAGTTACGCGCATGGCTACGTAACCTGATGTATACTGCTGATGCGTCCCTGTTTGAACGGTTATTGAACGCAATGCGAATGGGTAATGCGGAATGCTACCGTTATTTGTGCGCAACTTGGCTCCAATACGCCGACTCCCGGGCGGCTCGGAGACGGAGAGATGCGCCTATTGGATGCCATGCGACCAACGGGGGGGAGAGTGAATACAAGCATCTGAAGGGGTATTTGTCTGAGAGGTCCTCCTTGCTTACTCTCTTCAACTGCGTCGTTAATATGGTCAGCAGTATCGTGCACGAATGAAAAAGCGTAATAGGTAGGCGTTGCATGAGCGTCGTTTCCATTCCATCTCAGGTGTCTTCAGCGGCTTCGGTTTTCACACAGCTCAGTGACTTCGCAAGGAATGTATTCCTAGCCCAATTTCGGGCATCCACGGTTCTCGGTTTTTGGTCTGATGGGCCATATTGGTTAGTATTCTGTCCTCGTTCCAAAGCGCGTCGGGTTTACATCACCCTGGAAGCGATTGTGATTTCCAGTTCAGTCGACAATGGCGGCATCCATGTGCTCATATTTGTTACGTCGCGCTGCTACACGGACATTCGGCGGATGATATACTGCATGCTTGCCGGCGGATTGCGCCCCGGCAAGCTCCCTCAGATAGCTCGGACGCTGTGCCGGAGGATAGTGTTTTGGAGATCCGAGATAGTCAGCCCGCGGATAGCGATACCGTTGTCAGTCTTACTTTGAAAATGCGCAAGACCCAAGAGGTGCTGTCAGACAGCAGCGCTCAACTATTCAGCTATGGATCGGATAACGTCTCCGGGGCATTGAAATCCTTGAAAATGCTTGCGTCACTGATGTTGAAGGAGGGCATTCTTCAGTTGTATGGTCGCACATCTAAGTGGCCTGTTTCTCTTCTCCTGGATACGGATGCTAAGGTACGGATGTTATGTGGTTTACCCCCGCCGGGAAAGTTACATGATGTCACAGCGGTCGCGGTAGCCACAACGTCGGTAAGCAATACTCCGAGAGCGGTGCAAGCCATTGAGGTGAATTACGTCAGCCACTTGATTTCAACGAAACCAGCGGTTCGCTCCACATCCGCAGCTGGGTCCAGGAAGCGGAAATCGCCACCGTAGTGCCGCGTGACGGAGGAGATCCCCAGTAGGAGTGCTCTACGGGCAAAGATTTTGGAGGCTTCACACTACCATATCCTCCTCCTCCAGGGTTCTCCTTAAACGGAAACCGCTTACTCAGGAAGGCAGTTCAGAGGACCTCTGTGGAGCCTGTCATCGGGTGGATGATGACCAAGGTCGCGGGAACGCGGTGGAGTATGTTATGTGCGATGTCTGTTCGCAATGGTACCATACATCCTGCGTTTGCCACCCGGGTAATGAGGATTTCGCATGCTTCTCTTGCTCGTCGTAGTGCCTGTGCAACCTCTGGGAACGCCTTCGAATTACACGCCCTGCATGTATGCGTCATTTGCACCCACATCCCTTGTGCCCTTACTTTTTATTGCAGGCTGCTTTGCACCTTTCGTTGATGGAAATCTGTGTACCTGACAAGCGAACAACGTATCACTCCACAGTGTCTTTAACTTCCCAGTCAACGCCCTCCCAGCCGCCGATCCGCCGCACTATTCTGCGGGGGTAAGTTATCTGTTCCCTATCATGAAGGATTTTTCAGGTCCGCATCAGCATTTGGAATCACAAGGATGGGGTAATGCAGTCAACCGCATTGCTGGCTTTCCACTTGAAGGTGAGATTGCGCGTTTCCTCGTAATCAATAATCATGCATGGTAATAGCGGATCCCAGTCCACTGGTTTGCAAGTTATTCCGTTAAGAGGCGCCCGGTGTTCTCCCAGTTGCCGTAACGCATCTTCAAGTTTGATAAGTAACAGCACGCGCACTAGCCAACGGTTGAAGGTGAGTGCTGCACTGCATTCTCCGCTTACCTGTGCTTCCAAATCTTAAGATTGCCGCTTTCGCAAGACATCATCCGGGGGTCCTTCTTGCCCACTTGCCCACTTCACGATGCCACTGAGCCTCTTCCCACGTATTGCCTCCGCCATGTGATGTATCCTTCATACCTACTCACAGGTACCATTGCCTTTCTATGATCACCTCTCTTTCAGAGCCACAGTGATATGCGCCGCCCATTGCCTTCCCACCTAACGCTGCCACTGAGCCTCCTCCAAGGTATCGCCTCCGCCTTGCCATGCCATGCCATGCCATCAGATGCTTCACGAGGTGCGTGATGACATAAAAAGTAAGTACGTTAACGCCAATCGCTTTCCCTTCCACAGATATCGTACGTACTGGCAGCTCCAAGCGTTGCAGCACCGTTAGCTACCGTCCGCGGTAACACGACATCCCCTGCTTTACATTGGCAAGTGAGTTAAAACTTCCATACTCCCATTTCACAGCACATGTCACCTGGTAGATGATGTGCATCAGGTTGCCGCGTCCTCGGGATAGTAAGTCGCTATAGCACGTCCATTTGGTATTTGTCATCGCTCCCTAACATCCATGTCTTCGTGAACGGGTAGTAACCTTTTGTGCACGTCGTACTCCTACTTGCCGCGTGCATTTGTCCCCCATAGACTGTTCCGCTTTACCACTGCTATACACCGACAGGCATAAGATTTACTCCAGAGACTCATTTCAGCGTGCATATCTATGTATTGTGCGTCCCGTTCCCCGTACATGTTAGGGTAACCGGAACATCTTCCATCTCACTGTGCGTATCGTTACAATAGACTTGACGCCATACATGTCCGCCGCAAGGCATTGCTGCAACTATGGCGTTAACCAGCATGCCGACCTTAATTCCACATGTAACCCCCCTATGTGCTCCTTATTACTGCTTTCAAGGGTCTTCACCAGTTCACTCAGTAGGCGTGCACATCCCGTGTTCCCTGTGCATGCCCCTTTTCCACGCCTCGCCATTCATCGCTCGCTTGCCTTGCTGTCAGTGAACTTTTGTATTTGCACACATACATCTAGTTCTTGCTTGAGGGGATGGGTTGCACGAGCGTCATGTCCGTGTCACCCTTCAAAATTGTGTCCGTGCACTACGTCTGGAGCGCACCACCGCCCTGCCTCCGCATTCCGTGCGCTTCAATCCCCGTAATACAAAGTGTTCGTGTTCCACTTTGAAGGAATGTGGGCCGGCTCCAATGATGAAACCTGCACCCATCCACATGCCTCCAGGGCTGATTCATTTGGGTTTGCGCTGTATATAGGGTGTCTCGTTGTAGCTGCAGGTGGTGCAGCGCAACTCAAGCATGCTTACTCTGCAGACACAAATGCCATGCGCTGGCCCAAACCTGTTTTTGTGCTGTGTCCTAAGGTAATTATAGGACAGAATGGAGCAGCATTTAATAGATGTATTCTTCCTGTGATCTCGTCATAGCGGTGAGTACATATTCGGTGGCAACACTGCGTCATAAGGCATATACACGAAGGGAATATGCAGCACACCCTACCGATCAGATATCACTATTTCTTTTAACATGTCATTCCCGCAGCATTCCAGCTGGTAACTATCAAGGGCATTACCTTCCATATTGACCTACCTGCACCTACCTATTGCCCATGAGCACACTTCAAAAGACTTACGTCTATGGCTCGGTGGACGGTCATATATTCACTAACCTACGGCAAGGGTAGTGCTTCGTTCCAGTTGTAAGTGAGATCTACAACAGTAGTGGAGTATGGCTGTCCTTCTTCCATGAAATCCATATTCCACCACCTTCGCAGTGTTACTCCTCATGAGAGGATAACATTTCTCCAGCCAGTTAGGGGTAGTCTATACAAATGCGTGGATGTGTAGAAAGATATAATCTTGAATCCAGTGGTGGGACATAATGGGTTAAGTGATCCCCCTCGAGTGGAACCTAACGCGCTAACGATTATATACGCTCTAGCAGACAGAAGTACACCGAAGCCCGGGATTCCACATGTGCTACTTTTTCACTGCAGACAAGCAGTATTTGTTATTGGCGTTTGTAAATGGGAATATTTACAAGTGCGAAAGCTGCACTGATAGGTCTAGTTTGTTGCGAATTGCTAAGCAAATATGAATAATTTGGAACGTCTTCATATGCCCAGATGCATAGGTTAACTGCATATTAAAAGGCGTAAGTTCATGCTTGATTCTAATATATATGTGTATATATACGTGCCCCATGCTGAGGCTGATGTTGCATTCTAGATGCTTCTTCACTGCAGTTAGGCTAAACCAACTTACACTTTCTAAGCTGGCTAAATTTCATTCCACTTTATTTGGTTTGTTCTGCCTACCTAAATACACTTCTATTAACTGGCCAGTTGCTTACATTAATTGCGCTAATCTTCGGTAACGTTGTCGCGCTTTGTAGCATTTTTACCTAATTTATGGGCACTTTTTCCTTATCACGGATTCGTTGCTAACCAACATACTTCATATGCCAATTTAGTGAAGAGTTATGCCACCGTAGCTGTATGCATTATTAATTTTTATTTTATTTCAGCTTGTCATTTAAAGTGAATGGCTGTTGCTCGATATCCCCGGTGTGGCTGCGCCTGCTGTGCATGTTGACAAGGTGCCTACCTGTCTATCACCCACTACCTCGTCCATACTGGCTCCAGGAGACAGTTGGCCGTCGCCGGAGGAGACGCGGCACACGGTCCTTGCGGCCGTGCTAGGTTGGAAGAGTGGTTCCATGCAGTCAGTGTGGAGCGGACTACGGTCCAGCCACCGCCTTGTGTGCGCATGATTCCCCAAATACAGTGTGCTTGTGTTTGCCTGTGAAGGAGAGGGGGCCGGCTCCGTTGATGGAACGTGGTTACCATCCGCACGCCTGCCGGCCTTAATCCTTCGGGTTTACACTGGATATGGGGTGTGTGGTTGGAGCCATGGGTGGTGAAGCGCAAGCCATCCATGGTTCCTCTGTAGGCGCAGGCGTCCTGTGGCTGGCCGCAGTGACGGACAAATCCGAAACCGGAGGCCGCCAAACATGTATATATATATATGTATATATATACAAGTGTATATCATTGTGTGTAATATCATGCACCGAAATGAAACGTACGTACGTAGGTATGTATGAATATATCCATATATATGCATATGTCAACGGAGACTGACCCGAGAGCTCCGTCGCATTAAAAATGCATGGTGGACGGAGAAGGCGAAGCAGATGGAATACTACGCCGAACGCCGTCAACACAAGGAATTCTTTGACTTCTTGAAGGCGGTGTATGGAACGAGATTGGAGCCGCTGAGGACACTGATCGATGGTAGTTCAGACGCTAACTGCACCCAGACTGCAGACATAATGCAGGTCTGGCGGAAACACTTTGACTCTCTCTTGAACAACCGTTCAGAGATCGACTGGCCTACATTGAACGGCTAAAGCAGCACCATGTGAAGGCGGATCCAGCGGATACGCCGACACTGGATGAGACGCAGAGAGCGCTTGCTCAGCTGCGAAACGGCAAATGTGCAGGAGGTGACGGGATCCCACCTGAAGTATTGAAACACGGTGGACCCGCGTTGTTGACTGCGCTGCACCACTTGGTGCAACGCGTGTGGATTGAGGAGGAGGTGCCTGCTGAGCTGAAGGATGCCCATGTGCTACCACTGTACAAAGCGCAAGGTAGCAAGCAATGTTGCACGAATTATCGTGGCATCAACTTGCTGAGTTGTGTGGGCAAGGTGATGCCCGAATCCTGCTCAAACGCCTCGTCAGTCAGGTTGTGGAACCTAACGTGGCGGAAGAGCAATGTGGATTCCGTTCGGGTCGCAGCACTATAGATATGGTGTTTGCGGCTCGTCAGTTGCAAGAGAAGTGCAGAGAACGACACCAGCCATTGTACTCGCATTTTGTTGATTTCACCAAAGCATTTGATACGGAGAACCGCGAGGCACTGTGGCTGGTGTTGGGTAAGTTTTGTTGCCCGCGTAAGTTTGTAAGTTTAATTGAATGTCTGCACAGTGGTATGCGAGCGAGGGTGCAGCAGAGTGGCGAGACCTCGGATGACTTTGCAGTTGTCTCTGAAGTGAAGCAAGGCTGTGTCTTATCTCCTGCCCTGTTTAATATATATCTTCATGCAATGTTGTCTTGTGCTTTTGATGCAGCTTGTGCTTACGGTGTTCGTGTGGAGCACCGTATTGATGGTGGGTTGCTGAACCTCCGTCGATTCGGTGCGAGAACTGTAGTCTGTGAGACAACTATCCGTATGTTGCTGTTTGCTGACGACTGTGCGTTGTTTTCACACAGCGCGGATGAGTTGCAGCACATGACTAGTGCTCTGGCTTCGACAGCGGCCAAATTCGGTGCTCACCATCAACACAAGCAAAACTGTCTGTCTCTTTCAGCCTTCACCAGAGGTGCAAGCTTCAACATTGCCGCGAATCTGCATTTGTGCTGAAGTAATGGAAACCACCTCCCGCTTCTGCTACCTTGGGAGTGTGATGTCGACTGAACAGCAGCTACACGTTGAGTTGCGTAATCGCGTGTCGAAGGCAGCAGCGGCATTCAGGAAGCTTGAGTACCGAGTGTGGAACAACCATCAGCTTAGCATTGGCACAAAGCTGATGGTGTACAAATCCAGGGTACTGTCCGTTCTTCTATACGGCAGTGAAACGTGGACGATGTACCGTCAGGGATGTGCGATATCTCGAGCGGTTCCATCAGCAGTGTCTGCGACGAATTTTGCGGATCGGCTGGGGCGCCAGAGTGCAGACACGGAAGTGTTGCGCCGAAGTGGGATGTATGCAGTGGACTGCATACTTTTACTGCGACACCTGAGATGGCTCGGTCATGTGAGCCGTATGGATTCGACGCGAATACCGAAACAACTTTATACGGTCAGCTGAGTATAGGGAAGCGGCATGCTGGGAAACCAAAGTTACGTTACCAGGACATGATTAAAGTGAGCCTCACACGTTCTAATCTTGATTGCAGATCATGGGAATCGAAGGCGGTTGATCGTGGTGCATGGCGCGATCTAATCACGAAGGCAGTTGCTGAAGTGCGGGAGAAAGCCCTCATGCATGCAGAGAAGAAGCGGCAGTTGCGGAAGCGGCAAGCACCAATGAATTGTACTCCATCGACATCGAGCGCATGGTGCTATAGAACATGCGGTTGCGAGCGCCTTAGTCAGGCAGGTCTAGTGAGCCATGAGAGAGGTCACTCGGGACCGCTGCCGAAGCGACGACGGGTCCCGTGGTGAACGTAGGCAGCACCGGCGCAGCGTTTGTAGGCGCGCTGAATTCGATTTACTAACCGCATGCTTGCATGCTAAGTCTCTTTATTTCAGGTGGTGGGTTTGCGGTTCTCTCCTAATGCCTTTCTTTCTCATATAAATATCTAGTGGGCCATCAGCTGTGCCATTTGGGGACACTACAGAAGCGACGACGGGTCCTGCAGAGAATTACGACGAGCCAGCGCAGCGTTTGTAGGCGCGCTGAATTCGATTTACTAACCGCGTGCTTGCAAGCTACGTCCCTTTATTTTAGGTGGTGGGTTTACAGTTTTTACCTTAATGCTTTTCTTTCTCATATGAATATCTCCATGTACTCTATTACCTTAACTTGCACACATCGCTTCAGCCAATTGTATTCGATTTCCATAACATTTTTGTGTTCGTGGCATTCCGTGAACTATACTTCCTGACCTCGTGCACTTAGCTAGGATTTGTTTGTAAACAACTTATTACATATGCTATTTAATTAAGGTTTATGTCACCGTTTCCTTATGCATTAATCGAGTTTTTCTCTTTCTTTCTCTCTCTCTCTCAAGTGTTTGGCTGTTGTTTGATATCCCCGGGTGTGGCTGCGCTTGATGTGCATGTTGACAAGGTGCCTACCTGTCTATTACCCACTACCTCGTCCATACTGGCTCCAGGAGACAGTTGGTCGTTGCTGGAGGGGACGGGGTGCACGGTCCTTGTGGCCGTGTTAGGCTCGAAAGAGTGGTTCCATGCAGTCAGTGTGGAGCGGACTACGGTCCAGCCACCGCCTTGTGTGCGCTTGATTCCCCAAATACAGCGTGCTTGTGTTTGCCTGTGAAGGAGTGTGGGCCGGCTCCGTTGCTGAAACGTGGTTCCCATCCGCATGCCTGCCGGTCTTATTCCTTCAGGTTTACACTGGATATGGGTGTGTGGTTGGAGCTGTGGGTGGTGCAGCGCAAGCCATCCATGGTCCCTCTGTAGGCGCAGGCATCCTGTGGCTGCCCACAGTGACAGGCAAATCCGAAACCGGATGTCGCCAACCATATGTATGTATATAAATATATATATATATATACATCCGAAGTATTATGCTACGTTAGTTGCTATGGATGTATATGTGCATATACATAAATAAAGGCATAATTATACGTATATATATAAATATTTATATATGGCAAACGTAAATACGTATACATATGCATACATATACATATGGTTGGCGGCATCCAGTTTCGGATTTGCCCGTCACTGCGGCCAGCCACAGGACGCCTGCGCCTACAGAGGGACCATGGGTGGCTTGCGCTGCACCACCCACAGCTCCAACCACACACCCCATATCCAGTGTAAACCCGAAGGAATAAGACCGGCAGGCATGCGGATGGGAACCACGTTTCATCAACGGAGCCGGCCCACACTCCTTCACAGGCAAACACAAGCACACTGTATTTGGGGAATCAAGCGAAACAAGGCGGTGGCTGGACCGTAGTCCCGCTCCATACTGATTGCATGGAACCACTCTTCGAGCATAACACGGCCACAAGGACCGTGCACCCCGTCCCCTCCAGCAACGACCAACTGTCTCCTGGAGCCAGTATGGACGAGGTAGTGGGTAATAGACAGGTAGGCACCTTGTCAACATGCACATCAAGCGCAGCCACACCGGGGATATCAAACAACAGCCAAACACTTGAGAGAGAGAAAGAGACAAGAAAATACTCGATTAATGCATAAGGAAACGGTGACATAAACCTTAATTAAATAGCATATGTAATAAGTTGTTTACAAACAAATCCTAGCTAAGTGCACGAGGTCAGAAGTATAGTTCACGGAATGCCACGAACACAAAAATGTTATGGAAATCGAATACAATTGGCATAAGAGAGGTGTGCAAGTTAATAAAATAGAGTACAGGGAGATATTTATATGAGAAAGAAAAGCATTAAGGTAAAAACTGTAAACCCACCACCTAAAATAAAGGGACGTAGCTTGCAAGCACGCGGTTAGTAAATCGAATTCAGCGCGCCTACAAACGCTGCGCTGGCTCGTCGTAATTCTCTGCAGGACCCGTCGTCGCTTCTGTAGTGGTCCCCAAATGGCACAGCTGAATGGCCCACTAGATATTTATATGAGAAAGAAAGACACTAGGAGAGAACCGCAAACCCACCACCTGAAATAAAGAGACTTAGCATGCAAGCATGCGGTTAGTAAATCGAATTCAGCGCGCCTACAAACGCTGCGCCGGTGCTGCCTACGTTCACCGCGGGACCCCGTCGTCGCTTCGGCAGCGGTCCTGAGTGACCTCTCTCATGGCTCACTAGACCTGCCTGACTAAGGCGCTCGCAACCGCATGTTCTATAGCACCATGCGCTCGATGTCGATGGAGTACAATTCATCGGTGCTTGCCGCTTCCGCACTTGCCGCTTCTTCTCTGCATGCATGAGGGCTTTCTCCCGCACTTCAGCAACTGCCTTCGTGATTAGATCGCGCCATGCACCACGATCAACCGCCTTCGATTCCCATGATCTGCAATCAAGATTAGAACGTGTGAGGCTCACTTAATCATGTCCTGGTAACGTAACTTTGGTTTCCCCACGTGCCGCTTCCCTATACTCAGCTGACCGTATAAAAGTTGTTTCGGTATCCGCGTCGAATCCATACGGCTCACATGACCGAGCCATCTCAGGTGTCGCAGTAAAAGTATGCAGTCCACTGCATACATCCCACTTCGGCGCAACACTTCCGTGTCTGCAACTCTGGCGCCCCAGCCGATCCGCAAAATTCGTCGCAGACACTGCTGATGGAACCGCTCGAGATATCGCACATCCCGACGGTACATCGTCCACGTTTCACTGCCGTATAGAAGAACGGACAGTACCATGGATTTGTACACCATCAGCTTCGTGCCAATGCTAAGCTGATGGTTGTTCCACACTCGGTACTCAAGCTTCCCGAATGCCGCTGCCGCCTTCGACACGCGATTACGCAACTCAACGTGTAGCTGCTGATCAGTCGACATCACACTCCCAAGGTAAGCAGAAGCGGGAGGTGGTTTCCAATACTTCAGCACCAATGCTGATTTGCGGCAATATTGAAGATTGCACCTCCGGTGAAGGCTGAAAGAGACAGACAGTTTTGCTTGTGTTGATGGTGAGCCCGAATTTGGCCGCTGTCGAAGCCAGAGCACTAGTCATGTGCTGCAACTCATCCGCGCTGTGTGAAAACAACGCACAGTCGTCAGCAAACAGCAACATACGGATAGTTGTCTCACAGACTAGAGTTCTCGCACCGAAACGACGGATGTTCAGCAACCCACCATCAATACGGTGCTCCACACGAACACCGTAAGCACAAGCCGCATCAAAAGCACAAGACAACATTGCATGAAGATAGATATTAAACAGGGCAGGAGCTAACACACAGCCTTGCTTCACACCAGAGACAACTGAAAGTCATCCGAGGTCTCTCCACTCAGCTGCACCCTCGCTCGCATACCACTGTGCAGACATTCAATTAAACTTACAAACTTACGCGGGCAACCAAACTTACCCAACACCAGCCACAGTGCCTCGCGGTTCACCGTATCAAATGCCTTGGTGAAATCAACAAAAAGCGAGTACAATGGCTGTGTCGTTCTCGGCACTTCTCTTGCAACTGACGAGGCCGCAAACACCATATCTATAGTGCTGCGACCCGAACGGATTCCACATTGCTCTTCCGCCACGTTAGGTTCCACAACCTGACTCACGAGGCGATTGAGCAGGATTCGGGCAATCACCTTGCCCACACAACTCAGCAAGTTGATGCCACGATAATTCGTGCAACATTGCTTGCTACCTTTGCCCTTGTACAGTGGTAGCACAAGGGCATCCTTCAGCTCAGCAGGCACCTCCTCCTCAATCCACACGCGTTGCACCAAGGGGTGCAGCGCAGTCAACAACGCGGGTCCGCCGTGTTTCAATACTTCAGGTGGGATCCCGTCACCTCCTGCACATTTGCCGTTTCGCAGCTGAGCAAGCGCTCTCTGCGTCTCATCCAGTGTCGGCGTATCCGCTGGATCCGCCTTCACATGGTGCTGCTTTAGCCGTTCAATGTAGGCCAGTCGATCTCTGAACGGTTGTTCAAGAGACAGTCAAAGTGGTTCCGCCAGACCTGCATAATGTCTGCAGTCTGTAAGCGGGTAGCGTCTGAACAACCATCGATCAGCGTCCTCAGCGGCTCCAATCTCGGTCCATACACCGCCTTCAAGGAGTCAAAGAATTCCTTGTGTTCGTCGGCGTTCGGCGTAGCATTCCATCTGCTTCGCATTCTCCGTCTACCACGCACATTTAATGCGATGGAGCTCGCGGGTCAGTCGCCGTTGACATATGCATATATATGGATATATTCATACATACCTACGTACGTACGTTTCATTTCGGTGCATGATATTACACACAATGATATACACTTGTATATATATACATATATATATATACATGTTTGGCGGCCTCCGGTTTCGGATTTGTCCGTCACTGCGGCCAACCACAGGACGCCTGCGCCTACAGAGGGACCATGGATGGCTTGCGCTTCACCACCCATGGCTCCAACCACACACCCCATATCCAGTGTAAACCCGAAGGATTAAGGCCGGCAGGCGTGCGGATGGTAACCACGTTCCATCAACGGAGCCGGCCCCCACTCCTTCACAGGCAAACACAAGCACACTGTATTTGGGGAATCATGCGCACACAAGGCGGTGGCTGGACCGTAGTCCGCTCCACACTGACTGCATGGAACCACTCTTCCAACCTAGCACGGCCGCAAGGACCGTGTGCCGCGTCTCCTCCGGCGACGGCCAACTGTCTCCTGGAGCCAGTATGATCGAGGTAGTGGGTGATAGACAGGTAGGCACCTTGTCAACATGCACAGCAGGCGCAGCCACACCGGGGATATCGAGCAACAGCCATTCACTTTAAATGACAAGCTGAAATAAAATAAAAATTAATAATGCATACAGCTACGGTGGCATAACTCTTCGCTAAATTGGCATATTGAGTATGTTGGTTAGCAACGAATCCGTGATAAGGAAAAATTGCCCATAAATTAGGTAAAAATGCTACAAAGCGCGACAACGTTACCGAAGATTAGCGCAATTAATGTAAGCAACTGGCCAGTTAATAGAAGTGTATTTAGGTAGACAGAACAAACCAAATAAAGTGGAATGAAATTTAGCCAGCTTAGAAAGTGTAAGTTGGTTTAGCCTAACTGCAGTGAAGAAGCATCTAGAATGCAACATCAGCCTCAGCATGGGGCACGTATATATACATATATATATTAGAAGCAGGCATGAACTTACGCCTTTTTATATCCAGTTAACTTATGTATCTGGGCATATGAAGACGTTCCAAATTATTCATATTTGCTTAGCACTTCGCAACAAACTAGACCTACCAGCACAGCTTTTGCACTTGTAAATATTCCCGTTTACAAACGCCAATAACAAATACTGCTTGTCTGCAGTGAAAAAGTAGCACATGTGGAATCCCGGGCTTCGGTGTACTTCTGTCTGCTAGAGCGTATATAATCGTTAGCGCATTAGGTTCCACGCGTGGGGGTACTTAACCCATGATGTCCCAGTACTGGTGTCAAGACGATATCTACCTACTCACCCACGCATGTGTTTATACTACCCCTACCTGGCTGGAGAAATGTTATCCTCTCATGAGAAGTTACACTGCGAAGGTGGTGGAATATGGATTTCATGGAAGAAGGACAGCGGTACTCCACTGCTGTTGTAGATCTCACGTACAACTGGAACGAAGCACTACCCTTGCCGTAGGTCAGTGAATATATGACCGTCCACCGAGCCATAGACGTAAGTCTTTTGAAGTGTGCTCATGGGCAATAGGTAGGTGCAGGTAGGTCAATATGGAAGGTAATGCCCTTGATAGTTACCAGCTGGAATGCTGCGGGAATGACATGTTAAAAGAAATAGTGATATCTGATCGGTAAGGTGTGCTGCATATTCCCTTCATGTATATGCCTTATGAAGCAGTGTTGCCACCGAATATGTGATCACCGCTATGACGAGATCACAGGAAGAATACATCTAGTGAATGCTGCTCCATTCTGTCCTATAATTAGCTTTGGAAACAGCGCAACAACAGGTTTGGGCCAGCCGCAGGACATTTGTGTCTGCAGAGGAAGCATGCGTGAGTTGCGCTGCACCACCTGCAGCTACAACGACACCCCATATGCAGCGCAAACCCAAATGAATCAGCCCTGGAGGCATGTGGATGGGTGCAGGTTTCATCAATGGAGCCGGCCCACACTCCTTAAAAGGGGAACACGAGCAGTTTGTATTACGGGGAAGGACGCTCATGGAATGCGGAGGCTGAACGGTGCTGCGCTCCAGGCGTAGGGCACGGACACAATTTTGTAGGGTGACACGGACATGACGCTCGTGCAACCCATCCCCTCAAGCAAGAACTAGATGTATGTGTGCAAATACAAAAGTTCACTGACAGCAAGGCAAGCGAGCGATGAATGGCGAGGCGTGGAAAAGGGGCGTGCACAGGGAACACGGGATGTGCACGCCTACTGAGTGAACTGGTGAAGACCCTTGAAAGCAGTAATAAGGAGCACATAGGGGGGTTACATGTGGAATTAAGGTCGGCATGCTGGTTAACGCCATAGTTGCAGCAATGCCTTGCGGCGGACATGTATGGCGTCAAGTCTATTGTAACGATACGCACAGTGAGATGGAAGATGTTCCGGTTACCCTAACATGTACGGGGAACGGGACGCACAATACATAGATATGCACGCTGAAATGAGTCTCTGGAGTAAATCTTATGCCTGTCGGTGTATAGCAGTGGTAAAGCGGAACAGTCTATGGGGGACAAATGCACGCGGCAAGTAGGAGTACGACGTGCACAAAAGGTTACTACCCGTTCACGAAGACATGGATGTTAGGGAGCGAAGGTAAATAACAAATGGACGTGCTATGGCGACTTACTATCTCGAGGACGAGGCAACCGGCTGCGCTTTATTTACCAGGTAACTTGTGCTGTGAAATGGGAGTATGGAAGTTTTAACTCACTTGCCAATGTAAAGCAGGGGATGTCGTGTTACTGCGGACGGTGGCTAACGGTGCTGCAACGCTTGGAGTTGCCCGTACGTACGATATTTGTGAAAGAGAAAGCGATTGGCGTTAACCTACTTATCTACTGTCATCACGCACCTCGTGAGGCAGCTGATGCAATGGCATGGCATGGCAAGGCGGAGGCGATACCTTGGAGGAGGCGCAGTGGCAGCGTTAGGTGGGAAGGCAATGGGCGCATATCACTGTAGATGTGAAGGAGAGGTGATCATAGAAAGGCAATGGTACCTGTGAGTAGGTATGAAGGATGCATCACATGGCGGAGGCAATACGTGGGAAGAGGCTGAGTGGCATCGTGAAGTGGGCAAGTGGGCAAGAAGGACCCCCGGGTGATGTCTTGCGAAAGCGCCAATCGTAAGATTTGGAAGCACAGTTAAGCGGATAATGTAGTGCAGCACTCACCATCAACCGTTGGCTAGTGCGCGTGCTGTTCCTTATCAAACTTTATGATGCGTTACGGCAACTGGGAAAAAACTGGGCGCCTCTTCACGCAATACCTTGCAAACTCGTGGACTGGGATTCCCTATCACCATGCATGATGATTGATTGCGAGGAAACAAGCAACCTCGCCTTTAGGTGGAAAGTCAGCATTGCAGTGGACTGCATTACACCATCCTTGTGATTCCAAATGCTGATGCGGACCTGAAACATCCTTTATGAACGGGAACAGATTAGTTACCCTCGCAGAATAATGCGGCGCAGCGGCGGCTTTGAGGATGCTGACTGGGAAGTAAAAGACACTGTGGAGTGATACGTTGTTCGCTTGTCAGGTACACAGATTTCCATCAACGAAAGGTGCAAAGCAGCCTGCAATAAAAAGTAAGGGCACAAGGGATGTGGGTGCAAATGACGCATACATGCAGGGCGTGTAATTCGAAGGCGTTCCCAGAGGTTGCACAGGCACTACGACGAGCAAGAGAAGCATGCGAAATCCTCATTACCCGGGTGGCAAACGCAGGATGTATGGTACCATTGCGAACAGACATCGCACATAACATACTCCACCGCGTTCCCGCGACCTTGGTCATCATCCACCCGATGACAGGCTCCACAGAGGTCCTCTGAACTGCCTTCCTGAGTAAGCGGTTTCCGTTTAAGGAGAACCCTGGAGGAGGAGGATATGGTAGTGTGAAGCCTCCAAAATCTTTGCCCGTAGAGCACTCCTACTGGGGATCTCCTCCGTCACGCGGCACTTCGGTGGCGATTTCCGCTTCCTGGACCCAGCTGCGGATGTGGAGCGAACCGCTGGTTTCGTTGAAATCAAGTGGCTGACGTAATTCACCTCAATGGCTTGCACCGCTCTCGGAGTATTGCTTACCGACGTTGTGGCTACCGCGACCGCTGTGACATCATGTAACTTTCCCGGCGGGGGTAAACCACATAACATCCGTACCTTAGCATCCGTATCCAGGAGAAGAGAAACAGGCCACTTAGATGTGCGACCATACAACTGAAGAATGCCCTCCTTCAACATCAGTGACGCAAGCATTTTCAAGGATTTCAATGCCCCGGAGACGTTATCCGATCCATAGCTGAATAGTTGAGCGCTGCTGTCTGACAGCACCTCTTGGGTCTTGCGCATTTTCAAAGTAAGACTGACAACGGTATCGCTATCCGCGGGCTGACTATCTCGGATCTCCAAAACACTATCCTCCGGCACAGCGTCCGAGCTATCTGAGGGAGCTTGCCGGGGCGCATTCCACCAGCAAGCATGCAGTATGTCATTCGCCGAATACCCGGGAAGCAGGGCGACGTAACAAATTGGAGCACATGGATGCCGCCATTGTCGACTGAACTGGAAATCACAATCGCTTCCAGGGTGATGTAAACCCGACGCGCTTTGGAACGAGGACAGAATACTAACCAATATGGCCCATCAGACCAAAAACCGAGAACCGTGGATGCCCGAAATTGGGCTAGGAATACATTCCTTGCGAAGTCACTGAGCTGTGTGAAAACCGAAGCCGCTGAAGACACCTGAGATGGAATGGAAACGACGCTCATGCAACGCCTACCTATTACGCTTTTTCATTCGTGCACGATACTGCTGACCATATTAACGACGCAGTTGAAGAGAGTAAGCAAGGAGGATCTCTCAGACAAATACTCCTTCAGATGCTTGTATTCATTCTCCACCCCGTTGGTCGCATGGCATCCAATAGGCGCATCTCTCCGTCTCCGAGCCGCCCGGGAGTCGGCGTATTGGAGCCAAGTTGCGCACAAATAACGGTAGCATTCCGCATTACCCATTCGCATTGCGTTCAATAACCGTTCAAACAGGGACGCATCAGCAGTATACATCAGGTTACGTAGCCATGCGCGTAACTGTATTCGGCGAGCATCAGATATACCACGTAAGCGACCGCAACGTCGAGTCATGTCAACTTTAACATGGTATCGGCAAAACACGATCATTGTGCTGGGAAAGAACGTTGATGCGCCCTCAACTGAGCAGCACATTTATCCATCACCACCGTACGGCAACGTATGCTGCTAGGCACCATCTCCCGCATGGCCTTCACCGCATGCCCATAGCTGTAAAACGTCTCATCCGGTAATAGGGTGCAGAAAGGAAATCCCTAGACCGGTGACGTCCACGAATATGCAATGCTACAAAATATATCCCCATAAATTAACTGGTGTGTCGCATCGCATAATAATCCCTCGCTATACCGTTTAACTACGCCACGTACTACGGATGGAGAGAAGCACACCTACCGAACCTGGCTCCTGTCCGACATCAACCGGCTAACACCGTGACCTTCCAACATCGATGCCACCGCCGAAACCTCACGACGTTCTCTTACGATGACGTATGTGCAAATTACTCAGGTCCATGCCGGTTACACGCTTGCCTGATAGATGAACCGCCTCAAATCCGGCCTGCTGTAAAAGCTATCCATCAAACGCAGCACTTCCTTCTCCTGACGCGGTGACAGGCGACGGTTCCGTGCATACAACCAGGAGTTACCCAGTTGGGAATCATGCCTATGGATCATCCTGAAACTTCGACGACATGTCTGCCCTCCTTCATAACCACCGAGAACCGCGCCTTGCACTTGTACGATTTGTATCTACGTGCAATAGTTTACGTGATGCATAACTATTACCTCACCGCTTGCCACGAGATCCGGAACGTTGACAATGGACGCAACGGTACAGGATGTAACCGTAGCCACCTGCATCCGGCAACTGCTTTTGCCTTCCACCCTTGTATACCGCCGCGGACACAGAAGACACTCGGGAAAAACATGTCGCCGTTTCTATCTGAAAACGTCTTAAATGCTCCTCCATGTCTTCAACACTGTGATACTTCCCTATAGCCAAGGATCTGAACAGCTCTCTGTCATCCACAAGCATAGCGGTAGCAGCAAAAACAAGCATGGCCACCGAAATAATACAACAAACATCATACACATGCACCCTTATCCGTAACAATTTATATTGCATCACAATTCAGAACACCATCCAATTTCATCCGCATTTTTGAGCTATTGCGCACTTCTCCTCCTTGCCTACGTTGATAATCAAACTACGATCCTCCTTGGCGGTTTTTCTTTCAAAGGAGAGTGCCGGTACAGTGTTTGCAAGTGCTGTACAAAAAGTTTGACTTTGTCAAATTTCCCTTGATCCAAAGAATTTTGGACCATCCTTTTCCCCGGATTACGTCGTATCCGTTTTCGGGTACCTAGCAACGTCGTCCATGTTTTTCGGTTTCAGCCTCTGGCTATGTTTCTGGTATTTTTGTGTTTTGTAATCCTTTTTACACCTTGTTTAACCCATAACTGTTTCTGTTGACTGCCCTGCAGGTAACAGCTTGTCGGTTTTGCGTTTTGATACTTGTTTCACACTCTTTGAAGAGTCATGTCGGATTCATTGAGTACCGGCGCTAATGTGTCTTCGGCTGCATTGATCAGCGAATATAATGCTTTATGAGGCAGCGAAAGCTGCTCAAAGCCCGTGACGGACGAGTCTGGTGGCATGCAGTGCTATGTATGCAACTGCTGGCACCATGAGACCTGTTCCGCTTTGAGCCCTGATCAGTACGCAATGCTTTTGACTGGCGATAGCATGCTGTTCAATTGTCTTCTATGCCGTCGCCATCGATCTACGCGTCTTGAGGTCAATGCGGAGACATTGAGCAACGTCGGGCTGGGTAAGCGGCAGTTGTGGTCCTTCTTCATATATCTTTATCGGAAAGTATAGTTACTGATGAAGAATATGGGAGTCTCTATTGAGGTCGGCTCATTGGAGGAAGACACGCAACTAACCTCAATTGTTGTTGATGAAAATCCGACTGAGGTGATGGCTACCGTGTCGTTTGTCCCAGCGGTCCAGAATGCCTCTAAAGGGGCCTCTGATATCGCACAGGAAGCCTTCCAAAGCGAGACCGAACTTATGGCCCCTGAGCCCAATAAAAGCAAGAAGAGGAGAGATAAGAAACTCCGTAAGGCTGCCTCAAAGCCTGGAGGTACTGAAAGCATTAAGGCACTGGAGGTGGAACACAAAACTCCAACACCACACACCCCAGTTCTATTGGCGAAGCAACGCGCCGAGCCGACTTCGGCCACACCCGCAAAGTCTGAAAAGACTAGAACGGTGAGGGAGTTGGAGGCAGAGAATAAAGCCTCAACCTCAATTACTCCAGCTCACTTGGCGAAGAAACGCGCCGTGTCATCTGCCAAACCGGTCGCAACTGGGGGCGCGTCGAACACGCGTGGAGTGAATACGCTTCCTCGAGGTGATTCTATTACTGATAGTAGCGTCAGCTTTCCTAACGTTGCTAGATCTGCGGCAGCTCTTCCAAAGGAACACATTCTGGATGACCACCAGTGGTTCAAGCTCTGAGCCCACAAGATGCTTCCACCCGGTTTCCTCTGTCACTATCAAGAAGCTAACCAGATTGGGGAACGTCCCTGTGGATACGCCAAACCCGCGACCTCGACTACTTCGTGTAGTCATCACAAACCCGGATGAACGCAAAGCGTTACTGTGCTTTGCATTCCAACTCAAGAGTAGTACTGTCAGCGTTCAGCCGGACCTCCCACTGGCAGATGGAATGAAGTTAAAGGAAGCCATCAAAAGCCTCAAGAGCAGGCGGGCGGCTGGTGAGCAAGGCCTTCGTCTTGTGCGTTTTTAGGTGGTCAGCCGGAAGTCAAATTCTGCCCAACCAGAGCCTCTCCTGATAGCGTACGAAGCAGGGATGGTCGTGCCGAGTTCCTTCGGGTAGTGCTTAGTAATGTGCGTAGCCTAAGGAACATGGTACACGAGGTGTGTCAACCTGTAGACAAATCTCGTCCCGACATACTTGCTATCACCGAAATGTGGCTGTCCCCGGATATCACAGACGGTGAATTATGTTTGCCTGGCTACTCACTGTATAGATGTGATCGCTCCGTTGGCCGCCAAAGTGGGAGCCCCGCTCTTTATGTGAGTTGTAAACTTGAAACGTTGAGGAACTGTGTGTTCCAGTCGCCGGATCAAACTGCTGAAGCCCTCTCGACTATTGTGTGCACTTCCTCTGCTCAGTTTACAGTTGTAGTGGTATATCAAAGTCCTGGAAGTATCTCCAGGGATTTTATTGTTTTTTTCGTACTTAGGCTGCCAATAGGTGTCTAATACTGGGTGGCTTCAACCTCCCTAAAGTCTGCTGGGCTGGTCTAGCTTGCAGTTCGGCGGTGGGTACTTTCGGTTCGGATCTCCTTGAGCTAACATCGCAACTGCCTTTGCATCAGTACGTGGACCTCCCGACTAGATATACGCGCAGCCAAATTCCGTCTACCTTGGATCTCATTTTTGTGAAGTCACACGATTTCGTAAGTGATATTACCTACGACTGTCCTCTAGGAGCCAGTGACCATGTCTGCATATCCTTTCGATGTGCTCTAACTAAGTGTTGTCAAGCTACCGCCGAGGCATGTCCAAATGTTGGGCGGGCAGACTTTAACGCAATGCCAGCCAAAGCTTCAGTTCTGCGTTGTGCGATCACCGTGGCTGACACCATTGAGACAGCCTGGGAGGAATTTAAGGCATACTTTGCCGAAATCTTTGCTCCCCGCATCCCACTCACCAAGAGAAGGGTGACACGGGCGCAGTCTCCATGGATAGATCATACAGGTAAATACGTGCTCAGGAAGCGCTCTAAGTGCTGGCGAACTTACCAAACGGCTTCATCAACCAGCACCTACGAAAGCTATCGAGCGGTTAGAATTAAATGTAAGAATCATCTTAGAACTCTTCGTCTTCAGTACGAGGAGGATTTGGCTAACGCAGCCGTAACAAATCCAAAGAAGTTCTTTGCTTACATAAAGAAACGTAGCGGTGCAAACTCGTCTATACCGGCTTTACTACGAGCGGACGAGACCCATGGGCATACCGATTATGATAATGCTTGTATACTTGGCGAACAGTATACTGGTGTCTTTTCTAGTGAAGCCTCTCTACCTCGGCTTGAGCTGGTCACAAAAGTCTCAGAGGATTTTTACCTAACTGAAATCAGCATATCGGAGACACAAGTCTTCGGGCTATTACAAGGGCTAAATCCTTCCAAAGCTTCTGGCCCTAACTCAATTCATCCGAAGCTGATGCATGAACTGGCCGCTGAGCTAAGTGGCCCTCTGACATGCATATTTACAATATCACTCGACATCTGTGTCTTACCTTCGGAATGGAAGAAGGCAAACATCTGTCCAATTTTAAGGGCCTGGGTAGAGTTCTGCTGGCGAACTACCGGCCTGTCGGCTTAACAAGTGAAGTGTATAAGTTGTTTGAAAATTGATCAGCGATTCGGTGGAGAATCCCCTGATTAATTTTAACTTTCTCAGTGCGGCCCAGCACGGATTCCGCATAGGATTTTCATGTCTGACAAATTTAATTGAAGCTTGTGAAAGCTGAGCTGAGGCAGTAGAAAAAGTCACGCTATCGACATGCTTTTCGTTGACTTCTCGAAAGCCTTTGATACCGTTTCACATTAACGACTCTCATTCGGAACGTTGAACCAGGAGTTGGCAAACTTTGAAATACTGATGGACCTAAAACAAAGATTACATCACACCCTGTCCAACCAATTGATGCCCACATATCCTGCCCTAGCAGTCCCTGCTGGGCGGGTTACATGAAGTAAGTAAAAAGTAAACTCAGAAGGCCAAAGGGAAAGTGGAAAGAGCTAAGCAAGTGGAATACCAAGACATTAGTGTCATTAAAATTTAACGGAAAAGTGAAGGTGAGTCAGCTAGGAAAAAGGAAAAGTTTGCTGGTGCCAACCAAGGGCATCGAGCTGGCGCGCAAAGCCCTTAACCGTAGGTTCCCTAACCACGTGAGCTGGAAGCGAGTTCCGGCGAACTATAACTCGGCGCGACAGACGAGTTTCCGCCCTAATCCTATCAGACCGAGGTTTATGCAGTTTCAGTGAGTGACCGCAGAGATTAGGTAAGATTCTGGACTAAATAGCCTTGACAAATAAAGCCCGAACTTCTCCGACAAAATGCGCTAAGTGAGAATCAGGTCTCCTCTTATCCTTGGGTAGTGCATTGAGTACATCCCCAAACTGAGCAAGAGTTCAGGATACATCTGTCCCGTAGACCATGCACTAGCCAAAAGCCCATTCATAACACCATCTGCAAGTTCATTTTGTCTCGGTTAAGACATGGTGAACAAGTCTGCATACAATATTCCAGGTGGGGTCGGACGAATGCCAAAAATAGCTTCACAAACAAATTGGCCGTTAAGATTCCGAAAGAGCGACGGATAAACCACATCATACAAAACCCTCGTCAAGCAGCCTTCCAGTTGTCGCCAGAATAAAGTGTTAATGCGTGTACGACTCCTAAATCAACTTGCAGAGTTACAACAAGGAGTACACCACCGCCGACAACATATCGGGTGGGAGGATTAGCAGCTCCGATTCGGAGAACAGAGCATTTGGCCCTATTTTTGGGCATCAACCACAAGGTAGAACATTCCCAGAGCCTATCCAAGACACGCTGAATTGCCTCAGGACCCCCGGGATATCCGCAATATTCCAGAGCTTAGGTTCATCAACAAACATTAGTGATGACACCCCTAGCTCTCCTGGCAAGTCATTTACATAGACTGCGAACAACAATGGCCCCAAAACCGAGCCCTGCGGGACGCCACTAAGGACAGCTTGCCTGAGCGAAAGCTACACCCCACCCGTACGTACTGTTCCCTCCCCTCAAGGAAGGCAGACACCCATTGCTTGGCGCGACCAGATATGACGTAAGCTCTCAACTTTAGTGAGAGTCGAAGATGTGGAAAAGTGTCAAAAGCTTTCGAAAAATCTACGAATAGCACGTCTACAGCGTGGCCACTGTCCACCGCTTCGGCCCAGCTTTCACGAGCTGCAAGTAGATTAGTCTGACATGAAAATCATTTGCGGAATCCATGGTGCGCAACACTGAGAAGGTTGAATCTGTTCAGGCGTTTCTCCACTGAATCCCTTATCAGCTTTTCAAACAACTTGACTAATACGCTTTCAAACTGACAGGCCGATAGTTTGCGAGTAGAGCGCTGTTACCGCCCTTAAAAATCGGACAGATGATTACCTCCTTTCATGCCGAAGGTAGGGCTGCAGCTGTCCAGCGATATTCAGAACACGCATTGGAAGGACCACACAGCTCAGTGGCCAATCTATGCAACAGCTTCGGATGAATTGAAGCAGGACCGGAAGCTTTAGAGGGATTAATGCCTTGCAGTAGCTCGAAGACCTGAGTCTCCGTTATGCTAAATTCAGCTAAGCAAGAATCCTCTGGAACCCTTGAAAGCAATTCAACCTGTGGTAAAGAGATGTTCCGAGCGAAGACCCCAGTATACTGATCACTATGTATACGGGCCTAGTTACAGTTAGTTTGCGCATGGCTCCCGTCTGCTCGTAATAACGCTGGTATAGACAGTTTTTCCCCGCTGCTTCTTTTAACGTAAGCAAGAAACTTATTGAGATTAGCTGCGGTCGAGTCCGCTAAACCCTGCTCGTACTGGAGACGAACAGTTCTGAGATGTTGCTTACATTTATTTCTAATCTCTCGATAACTATCATGGGTACTGTCTGATGGAGCTGCTTGGTAAATTCGCCAGCATCTAGATGGTTTTTGAGTAGGTACCTACCTGTGGTAGCTATCCATGGAGGCTGTGCCCTTAACCCTATTTTCTTTATGAGCGGAATATAGGGAGTGGAAACCTCCGTAAGGTATGCCTTAATTTTATCCCAGGCTAACTGGACTGAGTCAGCCATTGAGATCTCACAGTTCAGAACTAAAGCCTTAGCTTGCATTGCACCAAAGTCCGCCCGCCAAATATTCGGAAGCAATTTAACAGCTGTCTCGTAGTGCCCCGAAAGAGCACATCGAAATGATATGCATATGTGATTGATGGACACTAGAGGTGAAACGTTTGAAACGTCAGACACGAAACGGACGTACGTAGAATAAAACAAATCTAAAGTAGATAGTATTCGGTTATCCATATATCTAGTGGGAAAGGCCACGAACTGGTGCAAAGGCACTTGGAGAGTCAGTTCAAAGAAATTTGCACCGAATGTTCCTAATTCGGAATTGCAAGAAAGATCGGCTTAACAGACTTTCGGGAGGTTAAAATCCCCTAGAGCTATACACTTATTCGCAGACGGTTTGCCTTTAAATTGAAAGGTACTAACATTAGCGTTCATCCAGACCTCCCATTAGCGGATAAGCTGAAACTAAAAGAGGCCATTAAGGACCTCAAAACCAGGCGAGCGGCCGGTAAACAAAGTCTCCGGTTGGTGAGTTTTTGGGTGGTCAGCCGGCCGTCTGTTTTCACCCTACCAGTGCCAGTACTGGTACCGCACGACCCAGGGCTGGACATTACGAGTACCTTCAGCTAGGGCTAAGCAATGTGCAGAGCCGAAGGAATAAGATGTGCGAGATAGGTCTGCTTGTAGATGGGTCTCATCCCGATATACTTGCATTCACTGAAACTTGGCTGTCTCGGGACATCAAGAACGGTGAAGTACATCTGTCTCACTACGCACTATTAAGATGTGATCGCTTCGTTGGCCGATAAGGCGGGGGCGTTGCTATTTACGTTAGATGTGAACTTGACGTTTCACGTACTTACATGTTTCAGTCGGCAGATAAAACTGTCGAAGCGCTGTCGGTAGTGATTAACACTTCTTCAGCTCAACTTACAGTTCCACTTGTGTGTAGAAGCCCTGGGAGTGAGTCCAAAGAGGTGCTTGAATTTATTCGCTCCCAATCCGCAAACAGGTGTTTGATACTGGGGGATTTCAATCTACCAGAACTTTGCTGGGAAGGTCTTTCTTGCAACTCGGCAGAAGACACTTTCGGAGCATATCTACTTGAGCTTACGCTACAAGTACCGTCGCATCAGTTCGTGGACCTCCCCACTAGGTACATTGACGCCCAACTCCCGTCTATTTTTGATCTAGTGTTTGCCAAGTCACTAGACTTCGTAGGGGACATCTCTTACAGCTCTCCCTTAGGTGCTAGTGATCATGTTCGTTTATCGTTCAGGTGTACTCTGACCAGGCGTCACCAGAGCACTGCTAAGCCATTTCCAAACATATGGCGTGCTAACTATCAGGCAATGCGTATCAAGGCTGCTGGGATGCGTTGCGAAATCTCGGTGGTTGATACTGTTCAGGCGGCCTGGGATAAATTTAAATCTTATCTCACGGAAGTGTCTACTTCCTACATCCCGCTTGCGAGGAGAAAGGAGACACGAACGCAGCCGCCAAGGATAAATACCACTGGCAAGTACCTGCTCCAGAAGCGTCCTAGGTGCTGGCGCACCTACCGTGCGGCTCCATCAACCAGCACCTATGATAGATACCGCGAGGCTAACAATAGGTGTAAACAACACTTAAGGAAAGCTCGGCTGGTGTACGAAAAGGAATTGGCTGATGGAGCTTCGGAAAATCCGAAGTTCTTCGCTTATGTTAAGAGACGCTGTGGTTCGACTTCGGTAATCCCAACTTTGATGCGGGCCGATGGAACTCGTGCGTATGCGGACTCAGATAAGGCTCGTGTACTTGGGGAACAGTATGCAGGGGCTTTTGTACGTGAGGCCGCATTGACTAGCCTTGAACTTGTCCCCAGAGTACCGGAGGGTTTTTATTTAGCTGAGCTTACTGTGGTGGAAACGCAAGTCCTTAAACTGCTGCAAGAACTGAACCCTTCCAAAGCAGCTGGACCTGATACAATTCACCCGAAGCTTCTGCATGAGTTGGCGGGGGAACTAAGTGGACCGCTGACGATGGTGTCTCAGAAGTCATTTGACAGCTGTACATTACCTTCCGAATGGAAGGAGGCTGTCATCTGTCCTATCTTCAATAATGGCGACAGGAGTCTGTCAGCCAATTATAGGCCAGTTAGTCTGCCTGGCGTCGTGGTCAAACTGCTTGGAAAGCTGGTGATAGATTCGTTAGAATGTCACTTGAATAGATTTAATCTACTCAGTAGTGCACAACATGGATTCCGGAAGGTGTGTTCGTGTTTGACGAATTTGTTGGTTGCTCGTGAAGCTTGGGCCGAGGCAATGAACAATGGCCACTTAGTGGATATGCTTTTCGTAGACTTCTCGAAAGCCTTTGATAAGGTACCCCACTTGAGGCTATCACAAAAGCTGAGGTCCTACGGCTTATCTGGCCGTGCCCTTCACTGGGTGTCTGCGTTCTTGCAGGGAAGAGAGCAGTGTGTACGTGTGGGTCGCAGCTTATCCTTTAGGCAAGCGGTCCTTAGCGATGTCCCACAGGGCTCGGTCCTTGGACCGATGCTGTTCTCCATCTACGTAAACGATCTTCCTGGAGAGCTTGGGGTATCATCCCTATTGTTTGCTGATGACCTTAAGCTATGGAATGTTGTAAATGTTCCTGGGGGTTCTGAGGCCATACAGCATGCACTGGACAGACTCTGGGACTGGTCTACTTTTTGGCTACTGCCCATAAATCAGGCTAAGTGTTCCGTCCTTCGTATAGGAGCAACTTTCCCGCCTTCGAGCTACGTACTCGGTGGGGTCGAACTCCCCTTGTCTCCAACCAGGTAGACCTAGGCGTCGTCCATTCCTCGTCTTTGCATTCTGGTGACAACTGGAAGAAGGCCGCAAGTAGGGGTTTCAGAATGTTGTGGTTAATACGCCGTTCTTTCGGGGTCTTAACTGCCGACATATTTGTGAAGCTGTTCTCAGCTTTCGTCCGGCCCCATCTGGAATACTGCGTCCAGGCTTGCCCGCCCTGCCTTGTTCGGACAAAATGGAGCTCGAGAGGGTTTTGAGAGTAGGTACCAAATTGGTCGAGGGGTTACGGGGGCAATCGTACCCCGAGCGTCTACTTAGCTTGGGTATGTATTCAATGCACTACCGACGGCTTCGAGGAGACCTAATCCTTACTTACCGCATTTTAACAGGGAAGGTTGGGCCGGACTTGAGCTGGCTATTTAGCCCGGCTAGGTTGCCTTGTCTTCGCGGTCATCCCATGAAGCTACACAAGCCGCGTTCTGACCGGATCAGGGCGGATACTCGGTTATCGCGTAGAGTTATCGAGCGCTGGAACTCGCTTCCAGAAAGTGTAGTCAGTGAACCTACGGTTAAGGGTTTCGAGCGTCAGTTAGACGCTCTTGAGTGGCAACACGAAACCTTTCCCTTCTCCTGACCGTATCCATCTTCAAACTTTTAGTTCTTATTCTGTCATTCACTTCACTCTTTGGTGTTATCCTTCATTTTAATGACCTTCATTCCCCCTTTATCTTCCATTTACTTTCTATTTCTTTCTTACTTCACGTAACCTACACAGCGGGAACTGCTAGTGCAGGGAACGTGGGCAATAATTGGTTGATCAGGGTGTTTCGAGTGTTTCGTTTTAGATCTATCAAGAACTAGCACCTTATCATTTCCTGGCTCAGCGGTTTGCTCAAGAAGGAACACTCAAGGGATTTTCCTATCGTTCCAGTCCATCTGAATCTGAAGGTGAGTCAGCTAGGAAAAAGGAAAAGTTTGCTGTTGCCACCCAAGGGTATCAAGCTGGTTGCCGTTCACTAACACTAATGACAAATTCTATTCAGTGCATGCTGTAATGGTTATTATTCTTTCACATTTTGCCTTTCTTGTCATCAATTTTATTATGACATCTTTTGTACAGTTTGTTTGAATTAATGACTACAATACACTTCTTCGTGCCCCGCGTTCCGTCGTGCTGATTGTAGGCTGTGCTGCTTTTGCATGCGTACCATGCCGTGTAGTCTGCTTGCGAATCGGATAGTATACTCGGAATTACTATCGAACGTCTATTTCCATTGCGTTCGACGCGTGCCACAGGTATAGCGCAACCTACGACTCGAACTCGACAGTGATTAGACTGTGAGTTTACGCCCTCCAACTTTTTGCCTATTTCTAAGGGTCGTAGAGAGCAAGAGTCATGAGTAAACCACACGGAAACCTGCCTCGACGGGGAATCGAACACCGGTCCACGAATTTCCTGTCCGCTGCTCTACCACTGAGCTACCGAGGGCTGACGATTAGGTGCGGAATTTAACACGTGACTTCTGCTTATTGCGCGACGTATTGCCAATTAGCTCACAGTAACTATCCTGGTGTTGCAGATAAATAAATAAATATTTTATTCTCGACTGTGCGAGGCACGCTCGTGGAGGCATGATCAGATATGTACAACGGTACAAACATTTTAATGCAATTGTATCAGTAACGTAGAAAACTGCTCATTTAACCATGATTGGAACTGTACAATGTTGAAAATGCGAAACAATAAGTTGGCGGTCATGAGATACGGGACCTCGGCTAATAAGAGATTGAGAATCCTGAATGATCCATTGAAAGGTAATGGCAGAGCCCGCACACAAGGAAGGAAAAGGTCAACGTATCGTAGGATGTAAAACGACAACAGTATATGTAGATGTGGAAGTCCCAGTGTAACGATCCTATGTAGAATTGTGACGCGAGTTGACCTGCCAGTGTCAAGTTATGGGCTGTGACTTTATTCGGTGGCGAGTCACATACGCCACGTTGCAGTGCTGTTAAACGGACATTTGTGGCTTTTTGTAGGGAGAACGCTTGCCAGGCGAAGACCCACCACCTCCTGGAACACTGTCACTAATCCATTGAATGGCAAGTTGTAAGTGGCTATGTTTCTTGTTAAAAATCTGTTTGCTCGGTTATTCGCAGTCACGTTGCGTCCCATTTTTTCTGCTGGATGATGCAATAACTGGTTGCCTATTGCGTTTCTGGGTCCTGTCTATTGGTAGGTCGGGTACTAAACATTCTTATTAAAAGTGATGTGTTGATCCTTCGCAGAACCAAGTGAAGTCTTCTCTGAGTATGTATATTTGCCGGGGAGCGAAGAATTCGTGTCCAGCTACCCTCACTGGACAGCGGTGGTTGGGTGCAAATAGTTGGAGTGGAAGTGAGGCCATGGTCCAGGTAAGTACTTGTTGATTATTTCGTCCCATCTCAGACGGAGGCAGTTCCTTAGTTCAATCCCGAAGCTCTCCGATGTTCATGACCTCAGAGAAAAGGGAGAGAGGAGCAAGTAGCCGTCACTTCCCAGTGGACCGAAGTAACTGTCCATCCGAAGTCCAAAGGGCGATGGTAGATTATTCGAAGGATATTCGTGAGTACTTACTTTACTCACAAATATCCATCGAAAAATCTACCATCGCCCTTTGGACTTCGGATGTACAGTTATTTCGGTCCACTGGGAAGGGACGGGTGATTGAGCCAATCTGCAACACCAGGATAGTTACTGTGAGCTAATTGGCAATACGTCGCGCAATAAGCAGAAGTCACGTGTTAAATTCCGCACCTAATCGTCAACCCTCGGTAGCTCAGTGGTAGAGCAGCGGACCGGAAATTCGTGGACCGGTGTTCGATTCCCCGTCGAGGCAGGTTTTCGTGTGGAGTTTAATCGTGACTTCTGCCCTCTACGATACTTAAGTTACTCACAAACATCCTTCAAATAATTATTCTAAGGGGATGAAATCTTCCTAGTTTATTTCGACCACTACATAAATTGGTGACCTCGCCTTATTTTTTTGAACACGTATTTATCATAGTCATGGCTGATCAGACCTCATGTGTTTTACGGACGATTCCGTTGAACTCTCGCTTCCTACTTTTGACATTTCTAATCCACATGTGTCGTTTATTCAGGTAGAAGCTACTTTTCGATGTTGTAAGGTCATTACGCAATCTTCCATGTTTTCCTACGTCGTCTCGCGCTTACCTGTCTCCACTGCATTTGAGGTCATTGATATCCTTGATCCTATGCCTGTAGAAGCGCCATATGATAAACTTAAAGCA
>CALYDF020000031.1:0-26486 GCA_944474145.2 Dicrocoelium dendriticum
AGGATCCGGAGGCAAAGATTGCTCGTTTTTTACATGGGACGGTGACCACTTTGTATATCGACCACGGCCGTTTCTTCGTGGAACTATGGTCTTTCTCCGTGGGACGAGGGTCGTTCTGGCGCAAGGTATGGTGCGGCGTGGGGATTGAACACTCCCAAGCGCACCGTTTGGCAGTAGCGGAGTTTGACGTCCTTTTGCAATTTTCTGGGCTATCCCTTTTTTGGTAGTCCGACAAGTCCGCTCCAACGGCTCCCCGAAATGCACCCTGCCCTGCAATCCATATATAATAAAGCACAAACGGCACAGACAGGACCAAACTTTGGTGAACCTTCATGTGACCCGCATGCCCACTCACTCGGCACAATTTTTTCCTACAAACCGATTCACCCGTCATTTCCGACTTCGAAGGCTTGTCTGTCCCGCCTGATAGGGGTTGATATGTAGCTCTTCAAATGATAACTACTATCGTTTAAGTATAATTTCGCTGATGACCAATTTTACCCTGTTCTTTCCTGTTTTCACCCCTCCTACAAAAAGTCAATGTTGACCTACATCCGGTTTGATACCTAAGCATCTTGTTAGTTCCCTCTCCAACGTGCTGCTCTTGTCTTGCTTCATCTGTCCGGGTCTTATTCTAGCCTAACGAACAGATATTCTGTGTCCGACTCCAACTGCCTTCTGATATCCGCGATTAATTGTACGCGCCGTTTCCGACTAGTATTTACTAGCTCTACGCAATATACTCCAGTTTCCAGCTCTCCTGAAAGCTGCACCCTTCGTCACTAACTTTCCTTATTAGTCAAGTTCTCATTTGTTCAACAAGAAGAAAAATCGGCTTGACAAATGTATTATAAATCCATAATTTTGTATCATCGCAGTTCGCCTTTATCATGAGTTTTCCAAGTGTGGTAGAAAACTTTTGCTTTTTGTGAGATTAAATAATCATCAAAGTGAAACTGTTGTGGTTAAGGAAATGCGTTAAACTAAAGGATAACATAATTAATTTTAATGACCGAGATAACATATACAACAGACAGCCCGTTATTAAAGTTATCTAACCTTAACTTGTCATATATATGGTTGGCGGCATCCGGTTTCGGAGTTGCCTGTTACTGTGGCCAGCCAGAGGACGCCTGCGCCTCCAGAGGGACCATGGATGGCTTGCGCTGCACCACCCACAGCTCCAACCACACCCCATATCCAGTGTAAACCCGAAGGAATAAGACCGGGAGGCATGTGGCTGGGAGCCACATTTCATCAACGGAGCCGGCCCACACTCATTCACAGACAAACACAAGCACACTGTATTTAGGGAATCAACCGCACACAAGGCGGTGGCTGGACCGTAGTCCGCTCCACACTGAGTGCATGGAACCACTCTTCGAGCCTAGCACGACCACAAGGACCGTGCACCCCGTCCCCTCCAGCAACGACCAAGTGTCTCCTGGAGCCAGATGGACGAAGTAGTGGGTAGTAGACAGGTAGGCACGTTGTCAACATGCACATCAAGCGCAGCCACACCTGGGATGTCAAACAACAGCCAATCATTCGAAATGCCGATATGGAATAAAGTAAACGCATATGACGACATAAATACTCGCTAAATAAGCATATGGAAGAAGGTGGTTAAATGTGAATACGCGACAAGCACAAAATGTCCGAACGTTAGTTAGAACATTGCAAGCACGATAAAATTACGCAAGGCTACCACAATTTGCATGAGCGACGTGTGTAAGTTGGGAGCAGTTTATCAAGTACGCAGGATAAACCAAATAAAATGTAATGACTTTTATCCACATTAAAAAGAACTAGTTTAAGTGTAAGTTGGTTTAGCCCAACTGCGGTGAAGAAGCATCATGAATGCGAAATCAGCCTCAGCATGGAGCACTTGTCATATATATATATATATATATATATGTAAAAGTTTACGAACGCATACTTTTCCATTTTGTTATGATCTTTCTGTAAAACTGCTTGGTTGACTTCTTCTAGTTAGTTAAAAAGTAACAGTACTAAAGCATTAATTTGTACGAGCATCTGAAGCTGTCGAATTTTGCATTCTTAAAGTCATCCCTTCTGTAATCGATATAATGTTTTCTTCCCAGAAGTGAATTTTTTCAATAAGGCCAAAGTTCTAGTTAACATTTGAAGTCAGAATTCATTTATCCCGCGGACAGAAATTTGTACGTCCCTGGGTTAAATCTTTGCTGTTCACAACGTTATGTCCCTCCTATTGAAATCGCCTTCGAGAAGACAGATGGACCGTTCTACTTACGTTTGCACCTATAATGTATATGCTTTGCAAACGTTTGCAGCTCGAACGGTGTTATGTCCGGAGGTACACACGCGTTCGCAACGACCACTCAGAAACCTTGTGTATCCCTGCAATAGGTGACGGCATATGAAATTTGTTGAGTACTGCTAGAGACTTGATACCGATTTACACTAATCATTTTTCATGTAACCGAGGACATCTCCTACAGGATGTTGGAAGTATCCTGGGCCGTTGACTTTAATGTGGTGTTAATCATGGAGATTAAAGAATTCATCACCAATGCCAGAATGCAACCACGTTTCTTGCAACATCAACTGACTAGTATTTGCTAGGTCAATAATTTTCCATGAAGTGATCTTATTTTGCTGAATGCAGTCTACGAAACTTGTGCCCTCTTAACGTGACGGTGTTTGATTCCTAATTACATTTCTTGCTTATACTCTTAAAAGGATCTCTGGTCTTGCGTCAAACATAACAGGAATCTACTTTTGCACATTGTCACGAAGGTACGTCAAATACTCAACCGAGAACGTCAAGATTGTTAACTGTGTAACTGATTCAGTTGAACAAAGGGTAAAATTAATCCTGCAAACTAAAGAAATTTACAATGAATAGTGCAATATTTCAATGGTAACATCAATGGCTGAATTCAAAAACTCCGTCGAGAACTCAACTTAGGCTTTCGATGAAATTATAAGTAATTCATTGGTTCATTGTTTGGTGGAGAGCAGAAAGAAGTTCCTTTGTAAGCTCCATCACTTCCCTACCGCTGCGAAGCTTGTTGGGATCATTGCGAAACAACGTTCCGCGTAGGACCATTGTGGTTGTATTAGTGGCAGCAAAATCCCTGCGCACTACGAGAGTGTTAATCCAACGGTCGTTTGAAACATTCCTCTGTCGCCGCATCGACGTCGGCTTCCGGCAAGCTGTTCCAGTTATTCATTACCCGGGTGGATATGGCCAGATCGGATCGAACAGGGAGTCACCGCGCTTTGCAAAGTTTCCACCAGTGGCCTCCAGTTGTACATTTTTTCTTGAGACTTATGAACTATTGCAGCTCACTCCCCAGCTCACCTCTTAGAATGTCTCCAGTGAAAATCTCCGCGGCAACGACGATAATCCAAACGGAATAGCTTCAGCCGTTGAAGCCGTAGGGGAAATGATAAGTCCTGTAACTCCGCAACGGCTTAGGATCCACGCAGTTGAACCTTCGCGATCATGTCACGTTCAGACTTAGTGTGATGATAAGCAGCAAGCAATCCGTGCTCGAGAATTGGGCACACATGCGAAGCGAACAGTTGTCTGAATAGTGCTAGGATCAGAAGTGAGAAGGCTCTTCCTATAGCGTGAAGCATTCCGTAGGCTGAGGTGACCCTCGGTTAGGTGTCATAGATTGAAGTGAGATCAGGAGACACAATCTACCCAAGATCCATCTCCTGGTTGACATTGTTGAGCAAGAAAACCTCGATATGCTAAGCCTCAAAGGCTCAAGAGCACGTATAGGCAGAACAGCGCATTTATCACGGTTCATCGGCAACTGCCACTTGATTGACCAGTCCTGGAGCAGATCGAGTTTCCCCTGAAATCTGTCTACATCTTCCAGACTGGATAGCTCAATCCATAGATTAAGTAGTCGGTCTACAGTTCGGATGGCAGGTGATTGATAAAGATATCGAAAGGTTCGGGGCTGAGTACAGTCACCTGGGGGACCGCACTGGTCATGATAACGTAATCAGAAAACGCTTCGTTCACTTTAACCTGCTTGGAGGGACCGTAGAGGAAATCGGGGACCCAAGAAAGAAATTGTCAGTGACATCTATTCCCTGGAGTTTGAAGAGGAGCCGAGCATGGGGGACCTTGTCAATAGCCTTACTAACATCAACAAACACAACATCCAGACGCTTACAAGCATGTGGGGATTTTGACCATTTTTCCATAGCCGCCAGCAAAATTGAGGCGCATAAAGGCGCAGCCAAAATGATATGGATCAAACCACCGTATCACTGAACTAACAGCTTTTCTACCCTGCCATATGTATTTATGCCATGTAGCAAACATGACTCGCCCAGACAGCCAAACTCGCCTAACAAATGTGAACAAATTGGCGTTTCAAAAATGTACAGACTGTTTGTGGTCACTTGGAAGAAACGCAAACTGCATCATGTAGTTGATGCTCTGACCTTAAACGAAGGCCGAATTAAGCATGACGCTTCATGTGCTAGTGAGGCAAGCATCTCCTGCTTCAGCTTCTCCTTGGTAATTGCTACTCACAGGCCTCCGAAGAAGAACTGCAAAAATGCTGTGCAGTATTCCGTGCGACAATGAAAGAGATGTACTGCACAATCGTGTCCAGAAAGTCATCTCCACATCCGGGCGCAGACGCATCATACCAGTTGTCAAAAGACACGTTGATTCAAAAAGTTCCCTGTTGTCAAATTAACATTATTCACATTGTGGATTACTACCGCCTGTGCCCGTCTTGGAACGCCCTCACTAATTATGTTGTCTCTGCTTCCAATCTGGCGATATTAAAAAATACGTGTTTATGATGCATTGTCTCACTTAGATTTCATTTTATGACTTGTTAGCCAAAGGCTACAAAACGCAATCAAACGGTGTCTTTCCGAACGTCCAACCAATGGATTTATGGATTTATAGGTTTACTACTCGAACATCTTTGTTATTCCACAAAATTGTATGGTGAGTCCACCACAACGCTTTTCACTTTATCTTGCAATTCACTTTTCGCTCCAATTTCCATCCCACGAGACTTGTTAAGCAATGCATTTTTACCAGTAATAAACCATCGTTCCTTTGATAAGGGACATTGTAATCACTGTGTCCTCCTAAAAGGCGTGGCCGTAAAATAAAATATCAAGTTAACATCCGATAATTCATATTTCTGTTGCATCTAAAGTCCTTGAATGAACAGTCAAGAGATACGTGGTTCAGTTTCTTATACTACAGTAATTGAGCACTCAAACAATACATGCTGTCCTTTCAAGAGCCCCTTTATTATGCACCTGCTAAAATTATTCGTCCATGTTACATCCTTGAGTGACAGAAGAATACCAGTCAGCAATATACTCTCTGGCATGCAACAGACGGTTAAGTGCATGTCAAGCGAACAACTGCTGATTATCTACAATACTGTTATATTGGAAACCATCAGCTAAGCTGTTTCGACACATAACTAAACGATCCAACTCAACGAGTTTGAGTGGTTCAGAAATACACAACGCAGTTCAAATGCTCAGAGATATCCCTTAGTGATTTTTGCTAATTTTCATCCTCGACATTTGGAACATCCGCAAACACGTTAAACCCGGACGATCAGTTATGGTTGCAACTAAAGTCAAGTTACTCTACTTATTTCAACCAAACAAACCGCAACTTTGTCTAAATGTTATTTCCAATGAACTAGCAGCACTGAATATTTCTAGTGAACGTCTGTTAAAAAAGGTATTTACAAGAAACTCCGAGTTATTTTGGTACAGATGCTGCATCTTAGAGTATTCTCTCACACATGATGGCAAAGTGAACTCAACTTCGAATTTAGGCCGGGGTCTTGGAAGTAGCTAATCCAGTTCCTTCGATTTATAAATTAATATGTCGAACAAATGTCAAGCTATTTGACTGGAACTGTATCCCTACCTTAAGTACTACTTGATCTAATCATAATTATTTAAGACCAAATCCGGTGTATCGTACTAGAATTCAAAAATGAATAACGAGAAAAGCAGAGTGCTTTCGAAAAACCACAACACTAGTTTTTGTTATACAAAGCAGCCTCTCAGAGTGAATCTACTGTAATCGGTGATATGATGATAATCCTCTACTCTCCAAAAGAATAAGTAGATGGTTCTGTGTGGATTGCTGCTTGAATGCGTCGGTATATTTCCCGAAAAATCACTCGTGGTAGATTTGGCGTCGGTGTTACTTTCGGGTACTTGCATTCATGGTGAAAAGCCAAGAGGAAAAATGCTGTCAGCCACTTGTCCAACACCGATGATACGGGATGCACAGACACGCAGTCTTGGGTGCTCACGTGTTATACTCCCTTGATTCATACGACTGCAGACGCAGTCGTTTCACCAACTTTTTACAAACACTTGTCACGGTCGTGAACGGGTTCTGGACGGGATAATTGCGGTGGTGTACGCGTTGAGTGTGGTAAACTCAAATCGCTTTATACATGGCATATTTAGCATGTGCATCAAATTGTACGTCATTAACTTAGAAGATAACGTTTGAAGTGCGAAGGGAATGGGTGGCGCTGTATCATGGTAAGATTTCCAAACATGATGTTTATTCCATGGCTCTATTACATGAGCTGCTCCCTAATGGAACACGCCACGGGCTAAGTAATTTGATTCCACTTACTAACCCGGCACCTATTTCCGAGTACAGTAATCATCCATTGATTATCGGATGTCAAGAATGCATTCTGTTCCCAAACAGTGAGTGAATTGACGTCATTCGATCACGATTCTAATTGAAACCCAGAGTTTTCCGTTTCGCACACTTTCGCATCGCCAGAGGAACAGTGCCATCAAACGCAAACACGTGAATCCATGAAGCCAAACACTCGCTACCCACCATTCCGTACACTGCCCACCAGTTGTTAGAGGGAGCATTTAAATGGATTGATGTAGTGATTGGTCTGATTAACCAGAACCAGGGCAAGATTTAAACGATTGTGGACTGCAATATGTGCATTGGTATCAGGCTCACAATCTCCCGCACTGCCTGTCAGATAATCAGTGTGTCCAATGAAACTGTAACTGAAAATGCGAGTGTCACTCTGTACACTACACTTAGCATTAGGCATACGATACAAACCAAGAGAAAACATGACCAGACAAATGTTTGTTAGATTGCTACATCGCATCGCCTCTCCTTTCTAAACGCATTGATTATGTGATTGGTACCGACTTATACACAGTCACGCAGTTAAGTGCACTCATTTAAATTGTTCAAAAACCAAAATGCCGTCATCTCGGATATCGGTAGCATACTGCTTCAACTGTTCCTTCCATTCATTCATCCGTTCATTGGTAGCCGCGTGTGCAGTTGATTCGCCAATCATTGAGCCTGCACCTAAATTACTTATAAAGATTAATAGTAGTTTAAAGGCATTCAATTTAGAACGTTTTAGTAACAAATTACGGATCCGATGGATGCGCACTACTGACGATGCCCAACGGGCTGAAACCACAGTCTAGTGCTTTTCCGGGCATATGGACGACTGTCTGATTTGGAAACTGGCTGCGATGAACCTCACTTAATTACATCAAAATCCCCTACTCATGTGTATCTCAAATTATATCCGCCCTGACAGTTTCTAAATACTATGTCGTACATAGCTACTGTTAGTGGACGTCGTGTCTTTCAGGGCCAACCCTGTCCTCTGCAACGTTCGTAGCTTGCATGGCAGTGGAGGATAATACGCGCTAAATCGCAGTTAGCTTGTAAATCATGACGGTCCGAAGCTGTCCCCCATTTGCCAGTGGCATAAGCTGCTGACTGGCGGTTCAAGCCGCTGGTGGTCATGGGCTCGAATCCTGATGGATCCGATGGATGCGCACTACTGACGATGCCCAACAGGCTGAAACTGCAGTCTAGTGCTTTTCCGGGCATGTGGACGACTATCTGATCTGGAAACTGGCTGCGATGAACCTCACTCAACTACGGATCTGTTCGAGGTTCCTTGTGGCCTTTGTGATAGTAAGCGCAACCGCACTACGACGCACTCGTAACGGTAAGTTTGGGTAGACTAGGGAGGCGGTTTCTGAGTCACTTTGGAGGAGTGCATAACGTAACTGACCAGTTGCTCTCTAAAAAACCACAACCTGTACCACACGATGGAAGTCGTAGGTGCGAAATTTACTGTATGGTTCGGCGATGGAAATTCTGACACATGGTATCTACCCGTTCCAACGTGTAGGGACACCCTCCCTCACCTGCTTTTTGGTCGCTTCGCAAACCGCACTAGTTGTTATGTAAAACACATAATCAACAAGCACAGCTGTGCTCAACTTCTTCGGCATCAGCGTACTAGTGGAGTAGAAGATGCAGCTTCAGCTACAAATTAATGTCAGCATCCTGACCGATGTAATGTATTCGACGTGTCGTCACTGCAGTCGTAGCATTGGTTCACTCGTATGCTTGCGTTGTCGAATATATGACACTGCATATCGCCTCCTGTTGAGGTCGGTGTTGCTTGCATCCAAATTGTGTTCATCGTAGCTGGGCTGCAACAAATTACACAAAAACTAGATATTCTTAAAACAGATTACGTGTATTAAACATTAATTGCTTGAAATTATATTTTAAATTTCCGTGTCTATTTTCTTACAAATGTTATTTTAGGTGCTTGAAATCTCCCTGCGACTGCGTACAATGTGTAGGTTAACAAGGGGCGTACCTTTCGAAAAACCATACATCGTTTAGAGTGATTCCATGACACTGCTAATGTTGGCTTAAGGGGGTGGAGCACGGTCCTCTTAACAATGCTAAACACAGGACGCGCTAACTTTCCGTGAAGCTCGCTAAAGCCCAGCCACCCGCTTGTGTACGTCATTATATAGAAATGTGCGATGGGATGTTTAATTGGTTTTTGCCGACCCTGTTGATGTGACGGTACTCCCATCTATATTCCTTAGCCGCCTAAATGCCATCGTGATTCGTGGCAACTTGCGAAGGAATATGTGGCTATGTCAGGCAGCACTGTTACCTATATCTTCATAACATGTATGCGAATGGAGGATGAACCGCACTCTTAGATACCAGTCATGGTGGTCTGCTGCCGTCGCCCATTACTAAGTGACATAAGTTTCTGGCTCGCAAGCGTACGGTACTAGGTTTGAATCCTGCAGGATTCGACGGGTGCGCGTTAAAGAGGAGTCATAAAACAACGAAACGTCCGTCCAACGTTTCCCTTTATTTGTGGTGGCTGTCTGCATGTGTCTAACTGCGAAGAATCCCCTAGGCTATCAAATAAATCCCTCCTCTACTTTATATACAATATGTACGAACAAGTGCGTGTTTTCAGTGTACATAGACAAAAAATGAACAGAATTACGAAGCACCAGCCCACGCTAACTGTTCATGCGTATCGGCAGGCAAGGTTTGAAACTTATAAGGACAGCTAGTACTTGTAAACCGGTGTCGTGGTCTGATGCGACGAAACTGTGATGCTAAGGATTGTTGCGTTTAGCTGTATTGAAACCGGATGGATTGCTAGATTGTGTAGATGTGGTGGTTTCTTCCATTAAGGCTGGTTTTAGACGGTCAATGGTGATGCTTTTCCGTCGGCCAACACAGTCGCTTTTAAATGTTTAACTGTTCGGTTGACTAATTCGAATTTCACAATGTATGACGATTTTAATTGCTGTCGCACACAATATACGCGAAGCAATACATGAGAGCAAGTATTGAATTTTCAGCTACGGACATCTATATCTTCTGCAATTTTGAAGCAGGCGGGGAAGGCTACTGCATCTGACAAAATGATCAACGATCTTCTTTTTTCGAAGCTTGAAGTTGACGACGTTGGCTCTACCATCTGTCCGGGCAAACGCAGTTTGCATCCGTAGACTAGATGTGCTGGCATTGCATCGAAATCATTTTCAGCAGTGTTCTTAGGGCATATGAAAACAAGCGGAATGGTTTTGCACCATGAAATTCCGCGCGCCCTCGGAGCACTGCTTTCGTTCGGTGATGAAATCGCTTTACGTTACTATTAGTGGCCGGATGATACGTCGTCATCTAGAAGTGGTGGAAACTCAAATCCTTAAGCGAGGTGGCTACAACGGACAAGAAATGTAACACGCTATCTGTAATCATGATAGCAAAGCAGCAGTACTGTACTACCCAGCTGTTGAGAAAAGCTTTCGTTACCGTTTCTGGAAAGCATTTAAGTAAGGGAACAGCTTCTGTCCACTTAACAGTTCGATAGACAAATATTAGTAGATATACGGCACATTTGGAAACCGGCACAGGACCTACAATTTGAAGTTAACACGACAAAAACTGGCGTTTGGCATTGGAAACAAGCCGAATGGGCTTCTCTTGTGCCCTTGCACTGCATGTTGTGACGGAAAGTAAGCAGCTGCCTAAGAACGGAAGTAAAGATAACATTGCGTCAAAAGAATGGGGTAGTTACGTGTTTAGCCGATGAATGGAAGACTGGGGAGACAATCCGTGCAACGTATCGACCACGGTCTGTCGAAACTCCCTGGGGAGGACTGGGCGCCACATGACCAGGGATAAATTACAATGTAATTCCGTTCATTGATGTCAACGGAACGGGGTGTATATCCAGTGAAGGAGACCTGCAGATTAGACCAACCCCAGGATCGTTGACTTACGCTACTGCCATGGCTATCAAGTAGATAGCGGAGTCGATGTCAGCGGAGATCACTAGTATTCGGGAAATCGAATCTACGACGCCGTTGTGCACCCCTGAACTTGTTGTACATCTGTCGTTAACTGTGTGATACGGTGTCGGTTGTGCGACACCTTAAAGAGAGTCAGTGTGTAGTCGACCCAAGGACGTAATACTGGGTTTTGTAGTTGGTAAGCACGTGAAATTGCTGCCCTCTAAGATATGTCGTGAAGGACTTAGGCCTAAATATATGGCTAGTAATACTCTACCAAACGTACTGTAACACGATTCCGCGTTTTTTATTTTGTTTCCGATACCGTGCAGAGAAGATGTTCCACTTTCGTTTCGAACCGGACTTACTCCGTTCAGGCACAGATGGGCTGCAATAAACTGCAGCCGAATCCTGGTCAGCTTCTGACCGTGACACACGCTACTGCGAAGCTTTCATTGCTGCTATCCTGTTGTGCAGTAAAGCAACCACCTCTTCTTTAGGGTTAGATCGTCCTGACGACTTGGATCAACTATGAGACTTGCTTTTCACCGTTGAGAACACGTCGTCAAAGCCAGTGGGGCCTATGCAGCGGAATGTGTTTTGACATAGCGTCTGCTTGGTAGTTAGTTATTTAAGGAGGGATTTAGAAACATGGACATTATTGCAGTCAATGGTTTTGGGTGACGTGCAAGCCACAGCTCCATTATCTTTTCTTTGCTCAAGTATGAGGGATCAGCGATGCGATGAATTTCTGTAGTAAAGTCAATGGTTTGCAATTTCCTGTCTGGCGACCATTGCGCTATTAAAATCGATTTTGTGCGCTGCACTGTAACACTTTCAAATCTCTTGCTTCATCGTTTCATAATTTGCCTTATTCGATGGTCAGACCACACAGTTCTGAACTGGAGTCAAAACTGCCGAAGAAAAGCTTGAGAGGATTGTACTTCTAATGGTAAGTCTAAATGCCTTTATTTCCGGATTAAAAAACAAATGTAGCAAAAGCAATCTTCTGGGCTCTTTCATG
This sequence comes from Dicrocoelium dendriticum, assembly GCA_944474145.2. Lineage (NCBI taxonomy): Eukaryota > Metazoa > Platyhelminthes > Trematoda > Plagiorchiida > Dicrocoeliidae > Dicrocoelium > Dicrocoelium dendriticum. The sequence continues at coordinate 11,681 of CALYDF020000031.1, forward strand.
ACACCAGTAACAGCTAAATTAAGCATGTCTACGCAGTGAAACGATTCAGACGGCACTTACGAGTAGTAAATTTAGAAGTTCCAGCACAACCAAAAATTTGGTTAAACCATAAGAATTAGGTAATAAACAAATAAATGCAATTATAAATGAGTGAAAACTGAACCAACTAATCAAGGAAAACAAAACCTAATGGGGTATAAATTCGCGCCTGATTATCGAGGTTAACCATTTGTACGTGACGGCAAGCCTAATTAAGCTCGGAAATCACAAGACAATGCAAGTCGGACACAACGGAATACATTCGGTGGTCTTCAAATATACGTATACAGGTGAAGCGAGATAAGATCAAACGGTTGCGTCTGACTTACCAGACTGAAAAGTGACAAACCGGATGTAACCCCAAATAGCCGCTGTGTAAGGATGATTAGAACAAAAAGAATTAGTTTGCATCGGCTAGGGAATAAAATTGTACCTAAAGATAACAGATATCTTATGGCGGACTACAAATACCATACGACAGATTTAGTTAAGGGCTACACGGAAAGGTGTAACTTGGTACTGTGCACACAGGATACATTAGCCACAGGCTATTTGTCGTCTCACATTAACCACCGCATATATACGTGCATTGCATTGCACAAATCTTCTGTAATTTTGGTCCATCCGTGCGACAAGGGCTCACTACAACCATACCCGCCGAACAACGACAGTTTCGTTGACAGCGGCAATCAACTGAGGCAGACCATACGATAGGTTTAGGGTTCCCTAAGTATGCTTTCGATACATCTATAGTTATTGGTCTGAGAATTTTTTCGGCCGTACTCCAACAAATAATAAAACATAGGCCAATCCTAGCTAGGACAGTTGTCAATGGATGTTATCTGAGAAATCACGTGCATGTTCTATGCCAATGCCTGTGACGCCAAACATGGAATATCAGCAGTAACGGAAAGAGCAGCGTTTCGGGAAATATTTTGTGGATTAGTGACGTTTACTCATATAGTCCCATAGTTCGGAATGTTCAAAAGTTTTAACGTGTGAAATGTTGCCTGTTAATTCTGCAGAGCAAAATAAACTTATTGCGGCCTTGGAAGGAAACTCGTTATTATGAAGTTACAGATTAGAGTAGTAAGTAGCCCAGATCTTTCAGTTGTTAAGTAACAAAACATCTCTACATTCCAGCTGAAAAGGAACCCCATGATGTAAAAACCAATGACCTCAAGCCTGATTAACGGTCTCTTAAGTCTTACAAAATGCCGCAAGTCTAGCAGAGTCATGCGCAGATTGCAGAATTGCCTACGTTGTCAGCTGGGTTACGGCACTTGACTCATATGTGTAGTGCGACTAACTACATAACCCAAAGATTATTGATAAAACCTTGACTTGTCTTCCAAGCAAGACAAGTAAAACTATCAACAATGCAACTCACCGCTCACAATGAATCGCATAACCAGAAGTGACTGAATAAGTAAAGCGATACCATTGATTATTCCAAACACCTTATAACCCATGAGCCAATCGTCTAAAGTTGGAACAACCGAGGATCCGAAGCGCTGAAATGAAGTAAATTGAGCACTGGAACTGAACGTTCTCCAAACTAATCTTAGAAACATTTCCCCAAAACCATCATCACGGCATGGACGGGAACCTAGGTTACTGCAGGTCAATTTCGACAACACGCGCAATCTGGGAGCCAGCCATACTCTAGTGGCCTATTTTCTCACTGACGGTATTTCTCCGGACAAGCCATAGTCGGAAACACAGAAGCGGAAATCCAACCCGAGTGCGTCACTTACAAATGAGATGAAGAAGACGGTCCTGGTTCCTTGTGCGTCAGAACTAAAGCATGATGGTATTGGTGATCAGCAAACTCAAGGCATCAATGAAAAGTGTGCATCACAAAGCACTGCGATAGGTAAAATGTTATAGTTTACCTTACCAATATATTTTCCCCCACATAACACTACGTCCGAATACCAAAATTTGGAAAATGACCTTTGATATGATGAGATGGGAACAATTTCGATACGAGAGTGGTTGTATGCCAAGTTATCTGAAAAATACCATCGGTATTAAACAACCGCTTGGAACATCATAACACTGACTGCAAGCGTTCACTAATAAGAGACAAGATCCGGATATAACATAGTGAAAGATTGGTCATATCTAATGATCGTCCACATCACGGTGGTTATGTGCCTATTCAATATTATGATTCCCAGAAATGTGAGGCTCATACCCGAGTCCTTTATTGTTATTCCCTAGGTACTAACTGTTCTGTTATAGCTAATATGTCAAGATGGTGGATCCAGAGGAAGGCACTTGAGCCTTGTTATTTAGCAGTTGTCTATCGGCCGACAAACTCCACACAAGGCAGCGACATCGTTCTGTTAAACGCTGTCTACTATGCAGTTTCAAAAAAGTATTCTCACCATATTTTAATGGGCAAATTCAAGGTACCGTCAACCGCGTCAGTCTTCCTCAGTTGACCATTTATTATACTAAGACAACATGCATTCAAAGCGATGACACTTGTGTATCAACAAACCAAACACCCCAAACCCAGTTCCATCTAACATGTTTCATCGTACTGGCATTCATGATGAGTGGACTGCAAGAAAGTATAGTTCGTAACTGAACCTCTAAACTCAGAGGTATGTTGCCTTTCCGAAACCTGATAGCACGATCCCAACACTGTACTTACACGAAGTCAAATCTCAGTTATTTCTTTCTGGACATCCAGAAGCAGCCTTAGCTGTTTGGGCTGGATTAAGGGTAGCATCAACTGACAAGGCTTCGACGCACTGCTAAACTAGAACAGGGTCAACAGACATTTGTATGTTGTTTGGCTATGGTGTTCATGTAGAGTCAACAGACCTCTCGAGAAACAACGCAACTGCTAATGAACTCCGTGTACGTTCTAGCTTACTGCAAAATGGCACAGCCAGGGACAAATTTCAGCGGAATTACCACCAGCTATTGAGTAATAACAACAAATCGAATGTCGTCGTCTTTTAAGTATATTTCAAATGTTCCGCTGAACGTCTGCTAGCATACGAAGCTTATATTACATGCTGGAATAAGAACTCATGGACAAAGGAGAAAGACTTGTCACGTTGGGCAAGGACAACCGGCCGTTTCTCTATAGCGCCAAGTTCAGGCACGCAAAAAACCTTCAGATATTTGTTGTTCCCTTTCGCTAATACAGACGCGTTCTCATATTCAATACATTGTAAGTAACTTTTGGACCATAGGTCCTTAAGGTTTACGTACTGCAACTTTGTAATCATTAGCTCGCTGACAAACTTATTCCAAAATACTGGCATAAAGGAAACATGCGTTCCTCTTGGCAAATCAGCAATTGACCCAAATGTTAAGAGAAGTGTTGGCCCGTGATACGACAAACATAAAGGAATTACCCATATTTCTGCTGTTTCCAAATTATTAGCATATCTGCTATTTTGTAAACGAACACTGATATGTGAGTCATGTAATTAAAGCGAACAAGCTGGTTTTAGCCCGAATGTAGATGCGTGGATTAAATATTCAAGTTCTCCTAACTCACGGAACATCGCTGCATTTATCCAAGTTCCACCATAGTCGCAATGCAAACAATAAAGACTGCCATTGACTCAGTAGATCAACATGCGTACTGAGTTTGTTTGCCGTATGACAGGATGACAGTGAATTATACCATCAAGTTACGCGGACTTTTGCTTCATATGTCCGAAGGCGTGAATGCGTAAAGCATTCTTTTCTCACCCTCAATTTCGGGTAGAATCTGGTTTATTTATATTATTCATCTCTATCCTCTCTTTATCTGCCCTCAGCGTTGTCACCGTACGCTCATTCCAACCGGATTTACCAAATCTACACTTCGATCCATCAGCCGTGGAAATATCTTCTATGATTAAAGTACGTGCCATCACTAATTGTTTTCACTAAAATTCGGGATTAAGCGCAAGCGGAAAACGCAATCACCTTGAGCCGATTGCATTTCTGTATGACACTATTCGATACAGAAGTCTCGAGGCAGTATGAAAAGCATAACCTTATTTAGATCCGGCGTTCCTAAACCCCGCTGGAAAAGAATTTGTGATCTCTAAGTCTTTGTTAATCGCTGTGTTCTGAGTCACTTAGCAGGCTCGTCACTCGCCATTCAATGTGACTTTGTCAGCTAGTGGCGTCTGCACATCCTAGCACACGGACCACGCGCGACCACGCAACTCACCACGCCGCTCTCAAAGCTGGAGGAATTCAGAAACGCCATCCAACCCATTGGCGTCAGGTAACGACACCACGTTTGAAATGGCGGAAATGAGAACCCGAAAAGGCTACCAATGCTAAGGGACATTTGCTGTTTTGGGGGAAAATCATAGGATTAAGTTTAAATTAGAATCTTCACGTGAAGATTCTAATTTTAACTTAATCCTATGATTTTCCCCCAAACAGCAAATGCCCTTAGCTTGTAGCCTTTTCGGGTTCTCATTTCCGCCATTCAACGTGGTGTCGTTACCTGACGCAATGGGTTGGTTGGCGTTCTGTATTCCTCCAGCTTTGAGAGCGGCGTGGTGATTGCGTGGTCGCGCGTGGTCCGTGTGCTAGGATGTGCAGACGCACTAGCTGACAAAGTCACATTGAATGGCGAGTGACGAGCCTGCTAAGTGACTCAGAACACAGCGATTAACAAAGATTTAGAGATCACAAATTCTTTTCCAGCGGGGTTTAGGAACGCCGGATCTAAATAAGGTTATGCTTTTCATACTGCCTCGAGACTTCTGTATCGAATAGTGTCATACAGAAATGCAATCGGCTCAAGGTGATTGCGTTTTCCGCTTGCGCTTAATCCCGAATTTTAGTGAAAACAATTAGTGATGGCACGTACTTTAATCATAGAAGATATTTCCACGGCTGATGGATCGAAGTGTAGATTTGGTAAATCCGGTTGGAATGAGCGTACGGTGACAACGCTGAGGGCAGATAAAGAGAGGATAGAGATGAATAATATAAATAAACCAGATTCTACCCGAAATTGAGGGTGAGAAAAGAATGCTTTACGCATTCACGCCTTCGGACATATGAAGCAAAAGTCCGCGTAACTTGATGGTATAATTCACTGTCATCCTGTCATACGGCAAACAAACTCAGTACGCATGTTGATCTACTGAGTCAATGGCAGTCTTTATTGTTTGCATTGCGACTATGGTGGAACTTGGATAAATGCAGCGATGTTCCGTGAGTTAGGAGAACTTGAATATTTAATCCACGCATCTACATTCGGGCTAAAACCAGCTTGTTCGCTTTAATTACATGACTCACATATCAGTGTTCGTTTACAAAATAGCAGATATGCTAATAATTTGGAAACAGCAGAAATATGGGTAATTCCTTTATGTTTGTCGTATCACGGGCCAACACTTCTCTTAACATTTGGGTCAATTGCTGATTTGCCAAGAGGAACGGCATGTTTCCTTTATGCCAGTATTTTGGAATAAGTTTGGTCAGCGAGCTAATGATTACAAAGTTGCAGTACGTAAACCTTAAGGACCTATGGTCCAAAAGTTACTTACAATGTATTGAATATGAGAACGCGTCTGTATTAGCGAAAGGGAACAACAAATATCTGAAGGTTTTTTGCGTGCCTGAACTTGGCGCTATAGAGAAACGGCCGGTTGTCCTTGCCCAAAGTGACGAGTCTTTCTCCTTCGTCCATGAGGTCTTATTCCAGCATGTAATATAAGCTTCGTATGCTAGCACACGTTCAGCGGAGCATTTGAAATATACTTAAAAGGCGACGACATTCGATTTGTTATTATTACTCAATAGCTGGTGGTAATTCCGCTGAAATTTGTCCCTGGTTGTGCCATTAATGCAGTAAGCTAGAACATACACCGAGGTCATTAGCAGTTGCGTTGTTTCTCGGGAGGTCTGTTGACTCTACATGAACACCATAGCCAAACAACATACAAACGTCTGTTGACCCTGTACCAGTTTAGCAGTGCGTCGAAGCCTTATCAGTCGATGCTATCCTTAATCCAGCCCAAACAGCTGAGGCTGCTTCTGGATCCCTAGAAAGAAATAAGTAAGATTTGACTTCGTGTAAGTACAGTGTTGGGATCGTGCTATCAGGTTTCGGAAAGGCAACACACCTCTGCTTTTATAGGTGCAATTACGAACTATACTTGCTTGCAGTCCACTCATCATGAATGCCAGTACGATGAAACATGTTAGATGGAACTGGGTTTGGGGTGTTTGGTTTGTTGATACCCAACTATCATCGCCTTGAATGCATGTTGTCTTATTATAATAAATGGTCAACTGAGGAAGACTGACGCGGTTGTCGGTACCTTGAAATTGCCCATTAAGATATAGTGGGAGTACTTTTTTGAAACTGTTTAGTAGACAGCGTTTAACAGAACGATGTCGCTGTCTTGGGTGGAGTTTGTTGGCGTATAGACAAATGCTAAATAACAAGCCTCAAGCGCCTTCCTCTGGATCCACCATCTTGATATGTTAGCTATAACAGAACAGCTAATCCCTAGGGAATAACAATTAAGAACTCGGGTATGAGCCTCACATTTCAGGGAATCATAATAGTGAATAGGCACATAACCACCGCGATGTGGACGATCATTAGATATGACCACACTTTCACTGTGTTATATCCGGATCTTGTCTCTTATTAGTGAACGCTTGCAGTCAGTGTTATGATGTCCCAAGCGGTTGTTTAATACCGATGGTATTGTTCAGATAACATGGCATACAACCACTCTCGTATCGAAATTGTTCCCATCTCATCATATCAAAGGTCATTTTCCAAATTTTGGTATTCGGACGTAGTGTTATGTGGGGGAAAATATATTGGTAAGGTTAAACTATAACATTTTACCTATCGCAGTGCTTTGTGATGCACACTTTTCATTGATGCCTTGAGTTTGCTGATCACCAATACCATCATGCTTTAGTTCTGACGCACAAGGAACCAGGACCGTCTTCTTCATCTCATTTGTAAGTGACGCACTGGGGTTGGATTTCCGCTTCTGTGTTTCCGACTATGGCTTGTCCGGAGAAATACCGGCAGTGAGAAAATAGTCCACTAGAGTATGGCTGGCTCCCAGATTGCGTGTGTTGTCGAAATTGACCTGCAGTAACCTAGGTTCCCGTCCATGCCGTGACGATGGATTTCGGGAAATGTTTCTAAGATTAGTTTGGAGAACGTTCAGTTCCAGTGCTCAATTTATTTCAGTCCAGCGCTTTGAATCCTCGGTTGTTCTAACTGTAGACGATTGGCTCATGGGTTATGAGGTGTTTGGAATAGTCACTGGTATCGTTTTACTTATTCAGTCACTGCTGGTTATGCGATTCATTGTGAGCGGTGAGTTGATTGTTGATAGTTTTACTTGTCTTGCTTGGAAGACAAGTCAAGGTTTTATCAATAATCATTGTGTTATGTAGTTAGTCGCACTACACATATGAGTCAAGTGCCGTAACCCAGCTGACAACGTAGGCAATTCTGTAATCTGCGCATGACTCTGCTAGACTTGCGGCATTTTGTGAGACTTAAGAGACCGTTAATCCGGCTTGAGGTCATTGGTTTTTACATCATGGCGTTCCTTTTCAGCTGGAAGGTAGAGACGTTTTGTCACTTAACAACTGAAAGATCTGGGCTACTTACTACTCTAATCTGTAAATTCATAACAACGAGTTTCCTTCCAAGGCCGCAATAAGTTTATTTTGCTCTGCAGAATTAACAGGCAACATTTCACACGTTAAACTTTTGAACATTCCGAACTATGGGACTATATGAGTAAACGTCACTAATCCACAAAATATTTCCCGAAACGCTGCTCTTTCCGTTACTGCTGATATTCACATGTTTGGCGTCACAGGCATTGGCATAGAACATGCACGTGATTTCTCAGATAACATCCATTGACAACTGTCCTAGCTAGGATTGGCCTATGTTTTATTATTTGTTGGAGTACGGCCGAAAAAATTCTCAGACCAATAACTATAGATGTATCGAAAGCATACTTAGGGAACCCTAAACCTATCGTATGGTCTGCCTCAGTTGATTGCCGCTGTCAACGAAACTGTCGTTGTTCGGCGGGTATGGTTGTAGTGAGCCCTTGTCGCACGGATGGACCAAAATTACAGAAGATTTGTGCAATGCAATGCACGTATATATGCGGTGGTTAATGTGAGACGACAAATAGCCTGTGGCTAATGTATCCTGTGGTGCACAGTACCAAGTTACACCTTTCCGTGTAGCCCTTAACTAAATCTGTCGTATGGTATTTGTAGTCCGCCATAAGATATCTGTTATCTTTAGGTACAATTTTATTCCCTAGCCGATGCAAACTAATTCTTTTTGTTCTAATCATCCTTACACAGCGGCTATTTGGGGTTACATCCGGTTTGTCACTTTTCAGTCTGGTAAGTCAGACGCAACCGTTTGATCTTATCTCGCTTCACCTGTATACGTATATTTGAAGACCACCGAATGTATTCCGTTGTGTCCGACATGCATTATCTTGTGATTTCCAAGCTTAATTAGGCTTGCCGTCACGTACAAATGGTTAATCTCGATAATCACGCGCGAAATTATACTCCATTAGGTTTCCTTTTTCTTGATTAGTTGGTTCAATGTTCACTCTTTTATAATTGTATTTATTGGTTTATTACCTAATTCTAATGGGTTAACTAGATTTTTATTTATGCTGGATCTAAATTTACTACTCGTAAGTGCCGTCTGAATCGTTTCACTGCGTAGGCATGTTTAATTTAGCTGTTACTTGTGTCATGAAAGAGCCCAGAAGATTGCTTTTGCTATATTTGTTTTTTAATCCGGAAATAAAGGCATTTAGACTTACCATTAGAAGTACAATCCTCTCAAGCTTTTCTTCGGCAGTTTTGACTCCAGTTCAGAACTGTGTGGTCTGACCATCGAATAAGGCAAATTATGAAACGATGAAGCAAGAGATTTGAAAGTGTTACAGTGCAGCGCACAAAATCGATTTTAATAGCGCAATGGTCGCCAGACAGGAAATTGCAAACCATTGACTTTACTACAGAAATTCATCGCATCGCTGATCCCTCATACTTGAGCAAAGAAAAGATAATGGAGCTGTGGCTTGCACGTCACCCAAAACCATTGACTGCAATAATGTCCATGTTTCTAAATCCCTCCTTAAAATAACTAACTACCAAGCAGACGCTACGTCAAAACCCTTTCCGCTGCATAGGCCCACTGGCTTTGACGACGTGTTCTCAACGGTGAAAAGCAAGTCTCATAGTTGATCCAAGTCGTCAGGACGATCTAACCCTAAAGAAGAGGTGGTTGCTTTACTGCACAACAGGATAGCAGCAATGAAAGCTTCGCAGTAGCGTGTGTCACGGTCAGAAGCTGACCAGGATTCGGCTGCAGTTTATTGCAGCCCATCTGTGCCTGAACGGAGTAAGTCCGGTTCGAAACGAAAGTGGAACATCTTCTCTGCACGGTATCCGAAACAAAATAAAAAAACGCGGAATCTTGTTACAGTACGTTTGGTAGAGTATTATTAGCCATATATTTAGGCCTAAGTCCTTCACGACATATCTTAGAGGGCAGCAATTTCAACGTGCTTACCAACTACAAAACCCAGTATTACGTCCTTGGGTCGACTACACACTGACTCTCTTTAAGGTGTCGCACAACCGACACCGTATCACACAGTTAACGACAGATGTACAACAAGTTTCAGGGGTGCACAACGGCGTCGTAGATTCGATTTCCCGAATACTAGTGATCTCCGCTGACATCGACTCCGCTATCTACTTGATAGCCATGGCAGTAGCGTAAGTCAACGATCCTGGGGTTGGTCTAATCTGCAGGTCTCCTTCACTGGATATACACCCCGTTCCGTTGACATCAATGAACGGAATTACATTGTAATTTATCCCTGGTCATGTGGCGCCCAGTCCTCCCCAGGGAGTTTCGACAGACCGTGGTCGATACGTTGCACGGATTGTCTCCCCAGTCTTCCATTCATCGGCTAAACACGTAACTACCCCATTCTTTTGACGCAATGTTATCTTTACTTCCGTTCTTAGGCAGCTGCTTACTTTCCGTCACAACATGCAGTGCAAGGGCACAAGAGAAGCCCATTCGGCTTGTTTCCAATGCCAAACGCCAGTTTTTGTCGTGTTAACTTCAAAATTGTAGGTCCTGTGCCGGTTTCCAAATGTGCCGTATATCTACTAATATTTGTCTATCGAACTGTTAAGTGGACAGAAGCTGTTCCCTTACTTAAATGCTTTCCAGAAACGGTAACGAAAGCTTTTCTCAACAGCTGGGTAGTACAGTACTGCTGCTTTGCTATCATGATTACAGATAGCGTGTTACATTTCTTGTCCGTTGTAGCCACCTCGCTTAAGGATTTGAGTTTCCACCACTTCTAGATGACGACGTATCATCCGGCCACTAATAGTAACGTAAAGCGATTTCATCACCGAACGAAAGCAGTGCTCCGAGGGCGCGCGGAATTTCATGGTGCAAAACCATTCCGCTTGTTTTCATATGCCCTAAGAACACTGCTGAAACTGAGTTCGATACAATGCCAGCACATCTAGTCTACGGCTGCACGCTGCGTTTGCCCGGACAGCTGGTAGAGCCAAAGTCGTCCACTTCAAGCTTCGACTATGGAAGTTTCCTTGATCATTTTGGCAGATGCAGTAGCCTTGCCCGCCTGCTTCAAAATTGCAGAAGACATGGGTGTCCGTAGCTGAAAACTCAATACTTGCTCTCATGTATTGCTTCGCGTATATTGTGTGCGACAGCAATTAAAATCGTCATACATTGTGAAATTCGAATTAGTCAACCGAACAGTTAAACATTTAAAAGCGACTGTGTTGGCCGACGGAAAAGCATCATCATTGACCGTCTAAAACCAGCCTTAATGGAAGAAACCACCACACCTACACAATCTAGCAATCCAACCTGTGTCATTCCAGCTAAACGCAACAATCCTTAGCATCATACTTTCGTCGAATCAGACCACGACACCGGTTTACAAGTACTAGCTGTCCTTATAAGTTTCAAACCTTGCCTGCCGCTTCGCATGCACAGTTAGCGTGGGCTGGTGCTTCGGAATTCTGTTCATTTTTTGTCTATGTACACTGAAAAGACGCACTTGTTCGTAGATATTGTATATAAAGTAGAGGAGGGATTTATTTGATAGTCTTGGGGATTCTTCGCAGTTCGACACATGCAGACAGCTACCACACAAAACGGAAACGTTGGACGGACGTTTCGTTGTTTTATGACTCCTCTGTAGCGCGCACCTGTCAAATCCTGCAGGGTTCAAACCTAGTACCGTACGCTTGCGAGCCAGAAACTTATGTCACTTAGTAATGGGCGACGGCAGCAGACCACCATGACTGGTATCTAAGAGTGCGGTTCATCCTCCATTCGCATACATGTTATGAAGATATAGGTAACAGTGCTGCCTGACATAGCCACATATTCCTTCGCAAGTTGCCACGAATCACGATGGCATTTAGGCGGCTAAGGAATATAGATGGGAGTACCGTCACATCAACAGGGTCGGCAAAAACCAATTAAACATCCCATCGCACATTTCTATATAATGACGTACACAAGCGGGTGGCTGGGCTTTAGCGAGCTTCACGGAAAGTTAGCGCGTCCTGTGTTTAGCATTGTTAAGAGGACCGTGCTCCACCCCCTTAAGCCAACATTAGCAGTGTCATGGAATCACTCTAAACGATGTATGGTTTTTCGAAAGGTACGCCCCTTGTTAACCTACACATTGTACGCAGTCGCAGGGAGATTTCAAGCACCTAAAATAACATTTGTAAGAAAATAGACACGGAAATTTAAAATATAATTTCAAGCAATTAATGTTTAATACACGTAATCTGTTTTAAGAATATCTAGTTTTTGTGTAATTTGTTGCAGCCCAGCTACGATGAACACAATTTGGATGCAAGCAACACCGACCTCAACAGGAGGCGATATGCAGTGTCATATATTCGACAACGCAAGCATACGAGTGAACCAATGCTACGACTGCAGTGACGACACGTCGAATACATTACATCGGTCAGGATGCTGACATTAATTTGTAGCTGAAGCTGCATCTTCTACTCCACTAGTACGCTGATGCCGAAGAAGTTGAGCACAGCTGTGCTTGTTGATTATGTGTTTTACATAACAACTAGTGCGGTTTGCGAAGCGACCAAAAAGCAGGTGAGGCAGGGTGTCCCTACATGTTGGAACGGGTAGATACCATGTGTCAGAATTTCCATCGCCGAACCATACAGTAAATGTCGCACCTACGACTTCCATCGTGTTGTACAGGTTGTGGCTCTTTATAGGGTAACTGGTCAGTTACGTTATGCAGTCCTCCAAAGTGGCTCAGAAACTGCCTCTCCAGTCTACTCAAGCTTACCGTTACGAGTGCGTCGTAGTGCGGTTGCGCTTACTATCACAAAGGCCACAAGGAACCTCGAACAGATCCGTAGTTGAGTGAGGTTCATCGCAGCCAGTTTCCAGATCAGATAGTCGTCCACATGCCCGGAAAAGCACTAGACTGCAGTTTCAGCCTGTTGGGCATCGTCAGTAGTGCGCATCCATCGGATCCATCAGGATTCGAGCCCATGACCACCAGCGGCTTGAACCGCCAGTCAGCAGCTTATGCCACTGGGCCATGGGGGACAGCTTCGGACCGTCATGATTTACAAGCTAACTGCGATTTAGCGCGTATTATCCTCCACTGCCATGCAAGCTACGAACGTTGCAGAGGACAGGGTTGGCCCTGAAAGACACGACGTCCACTAACAGTAGCTATGTACGACATAGTATTTAGAAACTGTCAGGGCGGATATAATTTGAGATACACATGAGTAGGGGATTTTGATGTAATTAAGTGAGGTTCATCGCAGCCAGTTTCCAAATCAGACAGTCGTCCATATGCCCGGAAAAGCACTAGACTGTGGTTTCAGCCCGTTGGGCATCGTCAGTAGTGCGCATCCATCGGATCCGTAATTTGTTACTAAATTGAATGCCTTTAAACTACTATTAATCTTTATAAGTAATTTAGGTGCAGGCTCAAGGATTGGCGAATCAACTGCACACGCGGCTACCAATGAACGGATGAATGAATGGAAGGAACAGTTGAAGCAGTATGCTACCGATATCCGAGATGACGGCATTTTGGTTTTTGAACAATTTAAATGAGTGCACTTAACTGCGTGACCGTGCATAAGTAGGTACCAATCACATAATCAATGCGTTTAGAAAGGAGAGGCGATGCGATGTAGCAATCTAACAAACATTTGCCTGGTCATGTTTTCTCTTGGTTTGTATCGTATGCCTAATGCTAAGTGTAGCGTTCAGAGTGACACTCGCATTTTCAGTTACAGTTTCATTGGACACACTGATTATCTGACAGGCAGTGCGGGAGATTGTGAGCCTGAAACCAATGCACATATTGCAGTCCACAATCGTTTAAATCTTGCCCTGGTTCTGGTTAATCAGACCAATCACTACATCAATCCATTTAAATGCTCCCTCTAACAACTGGTGGGCAGTGTACGGAATGGTGGGTAGCGAGTGTTTGGCTTCATGGATTCACGTGTTTGCGTTTGATGGCACTGTTCCTCTGGCGATGCGAAAGTGTGCGAAACGGAAAACTCTGGGTTTCAATTAGAATCGTGATCGAATGACGTCAATTCACTCACTGTTTGGGAACAGAATGCATTCTTGACATCCGATAATCAATGGATGATTACTGTACTCGGAAATAGGTGCCGGGTTAGTAAGTGGAATCAAATTACTTAGCCCGTGGCGTGTTCCATTAGGGAGCAGCTCATGTAATAGAGCCATGGAATAAACATCATGTTTGGAAATCTTACCATGATACAGCGCCACCCATTCCCTTCGCACTTCAAACGTTATCTTCTAAGTTAATGACGTACAATTTGATGCACATGCTAAATATGCCATGTATAAAGCGATTTGAGTTTACCACACTCAACGCGTACACCACCGCAATTATCCCGTCCAGAACCCGTTCACGACCGTGACAAGTGTTTGTAAAAAGTTGGTGAAACGACTGCGTCTGCAGTCGTATGAATCAAGGGAGTATAACACGTGAGCACCCAAGACTGCGTGTCTGTGCATCCCGTATCATCGGTGTTGGACAAGTGGCTGACAGCATTTTTCCTCTTGGCTTTTCACCATGAATGCAAGTACCCGAAAGTAACACCGACGCCAAATCTACCACGAGTGATTTTTCGGGAAATATACCGACGCATTCAAGCAGCAATCCACACAGAACCATCTACTTATTCTTTTGGAGAGTAGAGGATTATCATCATATCACCGATTACAGTAGATTCACTCTGAGAGGCTGCTTTGTATAACAAAAACTAGTGTTGTGGTTTTTCGAAAGCACTCTGCTTTTCTCGTTATTCATTTTTGAATTCTAGTACGATACACCGGATTTGGTCTTAAATAATTATGATTAGATCAAGTAGTACTTAAGGTAGGGATACAGTTCCAGTCAAATAGCTTGACATTTGTTCGACATATTAATTTATAAATCGAAGGAACTGGATTAGCTACTTCCAAGACCCCGGCCTAAATTCGAAGTTGAGTTCACTTTGCCATCATGTGTGAGAGAATACTCTAAGATGCAGCATCTGTACCAAAATAACTCGGAGTTTCTTGTAAATACCTTTTTTAACAGACGTTCACTAGAAATATTCAGTGCTGCTAGTTCATTGGAAAATAACATTTAGACAA
>CALYDF020000032.1:0-15999 GCA_944474145.2 Dicrocoelium dendriticum
CATCGGGAGCGTCGATATCTCTCCAACTCTTCAAGTCATCCGCAAACAAGGCACACAGCAACCGAAGAAGCTGCGGTAAATCGTTGCTGTGGATCAGGAACAGAGTAAGCTCCAGCACAGTGCCTTGAGGCACACCAATTGTAGACGGATACCAGTTAATTAGATGGTCGTCTACCTGTACCCTCCACTTTCGTCCAACAAGAAAGTCGCGGATCCACCGGTGCAGTGAGCGACCGACGCCACACATGCTGAGTTTGTGAAGAAGAACCTCATGACTGACCTTGTCAAAGGCTTTACTGAAATCGATGAGTACACGTCGACGGATTTCCCCTTGTTTACTGCCTTCAACCACCCATGCCTCGTCACAAGCTGGTTCGTGATGCATGAAAGACCTTGCATAGAACCGTGCTGTGCGGGCGTCAGGACCTCGTTTAACTGTAGCAACCGCAGCAGTCTCTTCTTCACGATTTTCTCAGCAACCTTTGTCAAAATAGGTGTCAAACAAATTGTCCTGTAATTGTCTACTTTGTTAGCGTCGCCGCGTTTCGGAATAGTCTTCACCACCGCACATTTCCAGTCAACCGTAATGAACCTTTTGACAGCGACCTGTTGAAAAGGTCAGTCACGACAGGAGAGAGGATGGTTGAGAGTGACTTGAGAAACAATGTGTGAAACCCATCAGGTCTGGCAGGTTTGGTGCCGTCAAGGTTGGCGAGTAGTTGAGCTACCTCTTCAATGCCGCAATGCAGACTATCGTGTTCGGTAAAAGCGGTACACGTCGAAATCGGAACAGACACTTTTTTAGTTGTAAATACAGAAGCAAAATGCGCCGCCAACGCGGACGGACGCTCAGTGCTGGAAGTTAGGGGCTGTCCATCCGTGCCATCGAGCACAGGCGCATCACCTGCAGGCTTTAGGCGTCGCTTCACGTATGCAAAGATTCTCTTTGGGGCGGCCTTTGCGGCTAATGCGAGCTGCACTTCAAAGTGTTGGCGTTTATTCTTTTTCGCACTGTTGCAGTGGTTCCGCTGACATTTGTACCCTTCGTAATCATAGGCAGAACCAGAGAGAAGGAATTTGTTCCACGGTCTGCGTCGCCTCCGAGGCAGGTTTCAATACTCCTTGTCAAACCAATGAGGCTTAATCAGTCCAACCTTTCGACATTTCAATGGCACAAATTGGGAACACATTGACCTCAATCTCTCTTTTTTAAATATCCAACAATCTTCCACAGATGCAGCTTGTGACAGAGACCAATCCAGTTGGCTCGCGGCTAGAGGAAGACTATCGAAGTCCGTTTTCAAGTAGTTGGGAGCTGGTTACAGCGGATGTGAATACGGCAAAGATAATTCCATATCAGCTATCAGTACTGAGTGGTCACTCGTAGCCAGGGGCTCCAGAATCCTAATGTCACGCACTCGTTGTTCATAGCTCGTTAACATCAGGTCGAGACAGGACGAGGTTGAACGTGTTGATATGTGTGTTGGCTGGCATATGTGTTGCGATGCACCCGTTTCAAGTAGCAAATCCACGAACTTTGCTTCAACCTCACTATGTCCAGGCATCAAATACACCACCGTGGGCATTCTTTAGTCTATCGCATCGGAAACACGAGTAACCGTTGAGTTAAAGTTCTTGGGTGTATAAATCTGCATGCAGCCATGTCTCTGCAAATCCCACTATGTCTGGCCGCTCAGACGCAATGAAACAATAAAGCTCCTCGCGCTTATTCATAATACTGCAAACGTTTATTAAGGCTACTCGCAGGCCGCAGCGGGAGGCACCGGGCGTACTTGAAGTGTGAGCGGCCTGTTTATCCTGATTCGCGGATGGTTGGAAACCACCCGAATATTTACGAAACGAAGATTTGTTTCCCCCGCACCAGCGCGTCTTTTCAACTCAATGATGTCAGACTTGATCCGCTCCCTGACTACTGGATCCAGGTCGGGACGAACATGGATCTTCAAACCTTTCAACCTACTTAGGCAAGACATGATCAGTCTTGGACTGGCTTCGTCCACAAACGTGCTCCTTATATGCCAATTTTGTTGATCACCTTGCTTTCCCGGACGTGTAATCTGCCTCACTTTTACTCAGTCCTCACCAGCGTCGAGGAGTCTAGCAATTAGACCCTGTGAAACCTCGAAATCTTGATCGTAGCGCACTTGGGGTGATGGATCACTGGAATCCGGTGCGTGAAATATCAGGAGATTATAACGCCTCTGGTAGGACGAGATTGGCTTTGCTGGGTGAAGTATACTAGCAGCCTCAAGTGGTTGGGCTAACTGTTGACTTACAGAACGTAAAAGCTCAACGTTCCTTCGTAATTTCGTCCTCTCTTCTGTCCACTGGTCTTCAGCAATCAGACATTCAACTGCTGGGACATCAATGTCCGGTGGACACAACAAAGGTAAACAATTTATCCCAGGTGCATCTGGGCTTCTCACAACGGTTGGACATCGTGTCCGTGGGTTTGCACGGGTAGAGGAGGACGTCTGAGCCAAAACTTGAAGGCTCTTCGCACTAGGTTGTTAGGCCAAACACACGGAACTGATCGCAAAGAAACGATGACACCTACACGTCGGCTTTACTCGTTATGGCTGTATCTTATTTCGGAAATTTTCGCATAAAGTTGGGACGAAATCGTGCTGGATCTCGCGAAGCCGATGAAGAAGCTCAACTGATAATCCAACACATGAACTGGGGTATTTAACTTGGCACAAAATACACGTGAGGACATTTGCACGGTATCCGACTAGTTTGGAGCAGGTACCACTGGATGACAGCTTCGGCATTGTGAATAATCCTAAAATAAGATGGAGGCCAATTGACGAAGAAAATGGCGATAGCAAGATCCCCGAAACCCAGCGATGAAAACAAGTATTTATGGTCGGAAATTTCAGAATCGGAAATGAAATTCAGTTGTAGCTCAATTTCCAAAAAAAACTTCCAATGAACCCAGAAAGTTAAAACAAAGTTAGCTTGTCAACAAAGTCAAAAAATATACCGATAATTGGCTGCTCGGGTACTTTAAAGACGATGCTCATTCGCAATATATATATATGTGCGCAGATTAAATTACGTCCCGGTAATCCCTAGTTTACTATACGGCCATCCATGTTTAGTCGGTTAGTTGCATCATTTGCGAATAATGTTGGAATTTTACATGCTATAACTTAGAAGAAGATGAGGAAAAGGTCTTTAATTTTGTGTTGTGTTTGCTTGTTTCTCAATAGCAGCAGTCCGACATATCAATTTTATGAAGATACGGAGAGAAATGCTGTTTGCTTTTCAAATATATAACAATATCTTCGGAGTTTAATTGTGAATTTCTCCGTTGTATATAAATTATGATGTAATGCTATGACCGAAATGAATAAAACTTGTAATTCGCCTGCCTCTTCCGGTTCAACATTCGCGAGAACATTCACGTTTTCACAAGGCTGGGCAACATTTCAATATAATGATCCGTTGGATGTCGTATGGATCAAAGTAAATATGTTACTTAAAATGGTCCGCTTGGTGAACAGGCAGTTGAGGACGACTACAAATAAAAAGCCATTGTAGTGGGAGGCGAAACCTGAGAACTACTGTACCAGCACCAAACAAACATCTACCTGGTCAGAAACTAGAGCAAAGGGCAAAGCTGTTGTGCCTGAAAACCGCTCTACCAACATTCTGCAAATGAATGCCGGACCAACTTGTGAGAACAAGTTTGGCTTTATCCAAAGGGAAAGCCATCTGCCCGAAATTCGCATTAGCGCGCAAGAGAGCGAAAGCTTTGAACGTCGGTATCAAGAATGCATGGCTGGCGGGAGATTGCCTGACCGGAAGCGCGCGAATATGTAAATGGGCAAGAAGATAGAAGCCGAACCGGCTACCTGACATCAGGTCGCACATATATCCAAAGTGTAATGGCGTTTTAAAAGGATAATTTAACTTATATACTAAAAGATCCGCCCGGCATAGCTGTTGAATTGGAGTTGATTATTATAATTTTACTGAATGCGCGCTTAGGTGATCAGGAGAAACGCAGTGCTACGCAGGACCACATGAACAGTTCAGTCGTTCATTCAGCCGTGTCATATATCTTCAGGTATGATATGCTTAATGCTAGCTGATATGTTATTGATTATTGTACGGTCATTCTAGTTGTATCAAAGTCGAAAGTCACTTAACAGGCTAGCCATCAAATTTCATTTTACAGGCGTACACCACTGCAAAAGACAGTCTCAACTGCCCTCAGATTTAAGAGTGTCTATTGAACTAAAGCTTCAGCATACTGCTACAAATCGACATTAGATAATCTGAGTTTCCACGGTTTATCAAGCGTTGGACGAGAAGCGTTCTAAGGTCACGGATTATGAGAATATCATTATGAGATTTGGAACTAGTTTTGTTAGTTGTTTAAACGTTATTCAAGTTTTGTACGTCGCACAATATATGTCGTATTATTTCATGATAACCTATATATTTCGGAGCATTTCGCTACTTTATTTCCCATGAGGTCTGCAACAGTTCGAGAATATCCTGAAAATGTTGAGCTTCCTCAAATGTATTAAATAGCGCAGCCTTGCATCTCTTGAAATATTTCAGCACTAAATATGCATGCAAACAGATTTGCTACATTATGTATGTATGTGGCATTACTATGCTAGCTTGCAAATGGGAAATATTACTTCGATTTTAACGCAAGTATAAAAGTATAAGTATATAAGTATAAAAGTATAAAAGCCATGTAATCCAAACTTGACCCTCCAATTATAAAAGACATAATTTAAAATTCTACTCTTCATCGAAGAAAACCTAGCCATGATTAATTATTTAAGTATGTCTGAGGAAAAACTTTACTTTTTAAAATACAAACCCAAGGACATGCACAATTACAGTTTACGTTTTACCGTTGGTCAATTCCATGAATAACACATTAGCTGAAACAGTTTGAAATCAGTGCGTTGCCCAGCTGTAAATACTGCACACCACTCCAAGTTTGGATTGCTTATTTTCAACATAAAGTTTGATCTAATCCAGGGATTTTCGGAATGTCAGCCCAAACCTACAGCCATTCGGCCATCAGGTTACGACCGTTAACGCATCGAACCACGGTTAGTGGCTGATTGCATCGACATTTTGAAGGGCTGGTTGAGTGGACTGATTTCAACTCGCACAATTGAAGTGAACCTCGATTGCAATATCAATGAACTGTCTGTATGAACACTCGGGCCGTGACAGCTGCAGCTATAAATCGGCAGTTGACCTGACGTAGATTCTTCAATCATGACTCCCATTAAACGTATTTGCTCATGTCCGCTGGATGAGGCTGCTGAGAATAGGGGGTGATTTTAATTTCGCCGACACTGGTGATCAAATTGCAATTTAGTTTAGCCGTATATTTCATTGAGGTCTACTTCAAAGTAGTAAAGAATTGTTCCAGTTCGTGTGCGCCGAGGTCTTAGAACTTATACAAAAAAAAACAAATAGTTAAAATTATGCAAGCAATCACATTAAATGCTAACGCTTATTCTTACGAAATTGCACGTCAATTACCTCCAGAAGCATTTTGAATTTGTCCTAGAGCAGCATAAAATGAATGTCCTAGATTCCCTCTACTGCCAGATTTTAGTCCGTTACTCTAGGCCTAACTCAACATTTAAATGGTATTTCACATTTGCAGCCCAAAAGCACCATATAACCAAAATTATCCGAAAGTTGGCATTCCTTCCTTGTGGCTGTGAGTGAATGCAATGCAGTAAGAATAAAACGTCACTATTTGAGTTTATTTCAGAGTGGACGGAGGGTTCATGCTGTAGGTTAGAGCATAATGCTTGGCACAAAATATTCCTTCTCCATAAGAAAACCGTGCCGGTATATCCTCACATAACTCTGGTCAATTCAGCAACATTTACCCCATTTGCCTTCACTAGAGGCTGTGGTACATGGTAAATGGAACATATTACCAGGCGTATATCAATGCAGATAGTGAATAAATGCGCTGCATCATCACAACAAAGCATAAATGCAAATGACATTAAGCTCTAAGAGGGAAACATTTTGTAGCGCATGCAAATGCCCTTATATAAAATCTCTCGACGCCAGTGATATTTTCGATTATCAACGTCCTTTATGTTTTATACAGTTTTGATGCAAATGGTAGATAATTTTTGCTCATTACGCAAATGAATGACAAAGGCCTTACTCTAGAAAGCAGGTCAATTCTGGTGTCTCTTGCAATTGAAGATACACATAAGAGACGAGAATGTTTATATATTATCTGCTTGGATTTAACTAATGGACATTCACAAATAATTGATGACAGATTGTGTTAAATGTGATTTTGATTCAGCACAGCCATACTCGGTTTGATACGAGGGCGGTGCAAATGTATTCTCATTAGCAATGCACAGATTACATGCATAATATATGGAAAGCAAAATGCGGTCTGTTATCCTACTGAACATTGTGTAGTGATTTCAACTCATATAACACATTAAGAGCTACCAAGCAAAGCACACAATTAACTAGATTCGCTCCGATCAAAGTCCATGTCAAGGTAGAACTATGATTCCCTATGAACATATATGTTGTTTCAAGCGGCTTTTGTGAAATAAGCTACTGCGATATAGTTTGTCAATAATGCGCCGTCAAGATCCATCGTTTTCGTTTGGTTTGTAGAATTTAAACATGGAAAACGTTCATGCATAATGAAACATGATGTGATTGAAATATGGAGTCCGCCACCGCGAACAATATTCTCACTGTGCAAGCGACTTTGGAAAAAGAGGCGCGGGTGAATGTGGTACTACTTGGGGTAGCCATCGCTTTTCACATCGGGGACAGTCTACACCACCCTACATGAGAAACCTTGCCTCAGAAACGTTTGTGCACGTTGAATAACCCATCAGTTCAGTGAGGACTAGAAATCTGGTCGGGTGATTTGATGTGGCACCATGCTGCTTACGTTTGAAAATGAAGATTGCAACGCCGTTTGGAGGATCCATGATGGTGATGAGATCTACTCGTACAATTGCGACGGATAAGAGGCAACACATCAGGCAGCCGGGAGGTAGGCCAAACTATATTCTTACAAGATGACTACGTGTATTCAGTAGTGTAACCAAAAGTTAAAAGCAGGATGTGTGTACTCAACTACGGATCACCTGAAGCAGCACTAGAGGCGTTTGTTGAGCTGCTTGGGGGTTTACCCGATTCGGCATGGTCTGGCTGCGTACTGAATGGGTTTAATTTTACGAAGGTTTACACGAACCCTGATGGAGAGCTTTGCAAAGTATGTTATATTCATTTCGTTGTAAAAAGCGCAATGTTTTAATCGCGAGAAACCTCTTTCTGTAAACACGTAGTTTGCTGCACAAAAACGTACTTACGAATACGTTCTAGCTTCAGCATGTTGTTTTAATTTGGTCAAAATTTTCACATTGACGACGGGTTGGCACTACATATGCAAACCCAATTCACTGAGTAGGGGCATCTGCTCATGCGCTTATTGTTGGCTTGTGATTGGCTGCGTGTTTTTTAACCAGCGGAAATCACTTACGCACGCTGTGAACAGCTTCATTAATAGAAAAGAGACTTTTACCCGGAAAACTTTGGTGTTCCTACCGAAATATATTTTCTTTGAATCCCATGCTTATGTTCCGCATAGCATTACAATCAAGCACCGATACTTATAGGGGCTACATTGATCGCAAACCTCAGCTCAACACGGCCAACTGCTGAGTGCAACATGTGTTACAAATAAGCATATATGCCAAACTAAATCAGTGATTAAAATTATGCAATTGATACCCAAGATTTTAAATAATACTTTTAGCATTTATATCCAAACTTGTCATAGTAATTAATTTGCAGTTGGTCTTTGTGTTATAAATTGAGTATACAACCTTAAAAAGCTAAAGAAAATTCGTAATGTATAGGTTTGCGCTCCTTTGTCATAACTTCCGCATTTTCTAATAAAACCATCTACGTGTCGTATATAGTGTAATTTAATGAATCTTAGTAGGGAAAGGAAAATTTATGATGGCAAAATGAAGTGAGCTCATAGTTCGAAAAAGTTAGTTATTTTAAAATATAGTAGCTTTTAAAAACTCTTTTCATTCGTGGCTGCAAGGAGAATGAATATAATTTGAGGACTAATTGTATATAGCTTGAATGTTTATATATAAAACAACTAAACCCGTACATTTATAAAAAAAATATGTACGTACACGAATTTAACACTGACGTTTAAATTATACTTAAAACAGAAAGAATCTCCGTTATTCTGTCTATTTAATTCTTACTCCCAATACTGCTGTTTTGTGAGTACTTTACATTATTTCTCAAGATAATTCGACTGGTACAGATTAGCTGTCATGTTGTATGTTTGAATTTCTTTTCCTTGTTTACTAGTGAACTTGCTTCATTTAAGTGATGCTATTTCCCGTAGTTTTAAATTGACACACTAAAATGACTATAATAATGAACATGTAAATTTCATCAATATATTTTAGCGTTCTCCAATTAAGTGTAAACTGCCGCGATCGCAATTCCCATAAATCCAGAATTATACATGACCTCTAACGATATAAATCGATTAGCCACTTAGATTTACTTTTCAGAAAAGTTGAAGACATTACAATGAAATTTCTGATTTCTTAAAATCAAAAGCTCATTTGTCACTTTACACTGCGGATTGCCTTGATATTGTTCAATCTCCTACCTCGTACCGTTATATTGCTACAAATTCTATATATATCTGTATATATCTCACGAAAATATGGGTTCCGCAACTGCATTTTTCTAAGTATGTAGATGCCATCTTGTTATAAGTTAACAGCTATGGTTTCTGAGATGTGCATTTTCAATGTACATTGAATGATATAGGCTATTTACAATCTGTCCATAATCCAATACTATTCGATGCATACAAAAAGACATAAATCATTCTAAAAAATAACCTAGCTTTTGAACACCTCTGAGATAAATGCATTTTCACTCCGTGAACATGAAACTGATAGACTCAATCTAGCAGAAGCTCATATATGATTCGGACATGTAGTAGAATGCCAAATTTACTTTAATTAATATGACGGAATAAATAGCTCCAACACTTTTTCCAGAAGTATGTTGGTTTAGAACGGGTATTGTGGTTATTTGCACTTGCGTAATTCGCATTAAGTTACAATGAATTGGAGCATTGTTCGTCGATACATCGCGAACCAAAAGTGATATCTTTCCATAAACAGATTATTGGTATCTGAAATAAGTAAATTTCATTCCTTTGACTTACATTATCAAATGCATATATGTTCTTTTAAATGATGCCCATCAAAGGTTAATGAACATAGGAGCGTAAAGGCATGTTGTAAAAATGTGATATGCATATCTTTCCTGGATTGCATTTTATGCTGCCGACTATTTTTTAAAATACACGAGGATTATCAATAAAATTCCGCACCCGTACGCGCGTTAGATTAGTTATAATTATATTTGGCCTTCATGAAATACGTCATAACCAGCACCGAGCATGAAGAAAGCAAGCGCCAATTTAGATGTTTAATTTTTGAAAAGTTGAAACCTACATACCCCCTAAATAGCTTCCTTATTTACTACGTAAATCCACTTCTCATCTGATCCAAAACGCGTACGTCACGCCAAACTTTCAAAGGGATTATAGTGATTACCAAAGATGACTTTTTTTACACTTGGAATAAAGATTTGTATAAACATTAGGCAGCTGAATATATATATTGAAAAAGAATTGTTATGCACATTATTAGCGAAATAATATACCTGAATAATTTCACTTTACTAAAGGCATTGCAATGTTTCTCCTTTAGATAATCTCCGTTAAATGTACCAAAACGATTGCAACATTTCGTCCAATGCAAAGCCTACCATATCATATTAAAGGGGCAGTAGTTCATGTTGGATGCATAAGATCTGCTATTCTCGCACTAATGGTTTACTTTCATTTTACATCGTCTTAGCGAACAAATGTTGTGGACAATATTTTTCAGCCGTCTCATATAATTGCTAATGTAATACCTAAATTTAGAGATGCTAAAATAAAACAAAACATATAACCAAACGGCACGCTCCTTTAAAATTCCAAAATAATTCACAGCGTATCTGATAACGCTTGTAAAACTTAACGGACTCCTCAAAGACAATATGACTGGCACCGTTTTATTTCAACTAATACTATCATTCTGGTTGAGCAGAATGAAGCTGTTAATTTGAGTATTTTGTCTGCACCACGTTGTCTTTCCATGAGCACGCCGATGGATAGACACGTCAGATCTTCGGCTTCTTTGAATATATAAATATGACATAGTGCTTTTCACACATATTGAACATTAAAATATATATTTGCGTGGGCTGAGTTAAATTGCCTCACTTGTGCAAAGATGATTATCTGAAATGCAAAATATATCGTGTGCCGGTCGTCAGTAATAGAAGAAATTGTGAATAAATCATTTCAAATTGTTGTTCTCTAACTTAATCATAAAAACTGACGCCAACACCGGCCTTAACGAAGAGTCCATTGCGACTCTTTCTGTTCCACGATTTTCCCGTCGAACAGGAATTGTAGGTTCCTGGCACATATTAAAAGCAAATGTTTAAGTCGATCCTTCGTGAGGCTGACCTCTAAATGATGCAATCGATACGCGTCTGTAGGTTGCCGGTCGCATCCCTGGTGGAAAATGGGTGAGGATTGACAATACATATAGAGCAAACTAATTCTCTTCGGTTAACAGCATATAGCTTATGTCGATTACGAAGCAATCTGTATCTATAAGACTGCTGTGGATAGGACTCTTCTGATCCCTTCTAGAAAGTTAGTGAACTGTTTTGCTTCTGCGTGGTTTGGATAAGCACTTTTCTAATATTGGCCTCAGTAGAAGTTCTTAAAATGCATATTTATTAAACTATAAAAGCGTGGTCTCACTGTAGATGATGAACAGGTGTATTTGAACGCCACTGAGTAAATCGCATTCTCTTGCTTCAGGTAACGTATTAGCATGTGGCTGTTTTTGCTATCGAAATGGCTTTTTCTTTGTCGTTCTTAATCATCCGGTTTCCAAAATGATCCTTGTGGATGGCATTTGTCATAGCAATATATTCAGATTTAGCCATCCGAACGATCCCTGTTCCTTAATCCTTTCACCAAACAGCATAGTCTCGTTCACTTTAAGCGCTTTGATATCGACTTAGTGTGCGTTTGTCAATGAGAACCTGAGTTAATCTTTGCGCCTCAAGTACATTTAGCATGATTTGACCATGGCGTGCAATTGGCGTAGCCGATCACCTGCGTGATCGGCGAACTTAGCTTGTACTGTTGAGGCGATTTCTTGCCAGAGTGCATTGATTGTCTATACTATTGCCCTTGTGCACGCATTCAATAACTTTCTATTCTTTTCTGACTTTAATCGGATCTTTTCAGATGCACTTTACGCTTTGGTTCAAAATGCACTTTGCCTTCACACACTAAATTTTGAAGATGTTTGGTTCCTAATTTTGCTGCGTTTTATTATGCTGTGATCGCTTCCAAAGTGCATTTTGCAGACTAGTCAAAACCTTCTCGACTTTCAAACAAACGGAGGCTCCGGACTTAATATGCGACGGAAAGTATTGTCCCTGAATTATAGGTGTCGCACTAATACATTCCTGCTCCTCGCGATCGCATTTCATAAGCAATGAATTCTCTTGCATTTCTTGTCGAATTCATTATCAAATAAGCTAACATTTGCCGATCGACAGCAACGAGTGAGAAGGTTTGATTAGCTTGTATAATGTTTACCAAATCGTAAACATATTTCAGTAACATCCAGTTTTTTTGTAGTAATCGCAGACTTCCACTTGGCCCCTTGTCAGCGTCACCATCAAAACCACATTGGTACACCTGTGGTACAAGCACATAAACCATGAAACGAAGCCCTCTAACGTACTCTCTAGAATGCACCGGGACGCTATCAGAGAACTGAGATCGAAGCCTGAATTTATTATTTCTAGGCCAGATAAATGAGCAGGGAGCTTGTTGATGGATACATCGGACTATGTTTCAGAACTACGTTTCATTCTTCAAGATACCAGCAAGTCCATATGCCTCCCAGTACGGAAAGACAGAACTCCGCAGGTTGAAGCAAAATTCACGAGCTCATTGAAAGAAATGATAAATATTAACATTATAATCGACGCGATTTCGGATCAATAAACTCCTGTCGGTTCACATGCAACCCGGCTCTACGGATTTCTCAAGGTGCACAACCTGCATGTTCCTCTACACCCTGATATCGATGTGTCTGTCTTCGCCTTCCACTCGGTAGCAAAATGGATTGTGGGTTGTTAGAGATCTGGTAAGTAAAGCCTTGTTTATTCATGCTCTAAAATATGCTTTTGATTTTGTTACACGGGTGAAACAACTGAACGGAACCGCGAATTTGATGTTATCGTTTGATGTCTAGTCACTTTTTACGCATGTTCCATTACTCTAGACTGTCAATTTCATCTGTGCTTACGTGTCAATAAATCATATATATATATATATCGGTATCCCGGTACTTATGTTGAAGGAACTGATCTTAAAATGTACCTTTGACAGGCAGATTTCATTTGGGAGCTGCTATTATTGACAGCTAGATGAGGTTTCAATGGGCTCACCGCCAGGTCCGCTGCCGGCAGCTTTTTCCCTTGCTAAGCTTGAACATGGGCCCCTCCGACCAATTATCGCGTCTGTTTATTCCTACTGGAGGTACATGACTGATACCTTTATCATCTGCGATTCAAACGCCAACGTCGCCCATTTACTAGATCCGTTCCGTAACGCGCAACCAAGTTTAAGTTTTACCACCAAAATTAAAAACAAAAGACACCGGATATCTGAACGTATTGCAAAGCAGACGAGAGATTGGCGCACGCTAAAGAATTGTCTACATAAAGCCGACATGGATATGCAAGTAACAATTTGGTGGCTTTGAACCTTAAACAACAAACGAAATTGCGCTGCCTGTATTATCGTGCCAGCAGAAAATGTAGCCCCGAAACCTATGAAAGGGAAAATAATCATTCCTCTAGCGCACTACAAGTTGAGTTAGCCTGTTCCATTTATTCGGATACAATATTTAAACATATATATATATATATATATATTTATAGGTAAGTATATAGGCCGATGGATATTTAAAATGTACATCTCTGAAATCACAGCTGTTCAATTATTACACGATGGCATCTATATCCCTACGTAGGTGCGGTTGTGGAACCCATATTTTCGTGAGATATATATAGATACATTCACTTACACTTTTGTCTCATCTTCGATTGCATATGAAAGTGGCGACACGGTATTCTTAGATTGGTTTGGCCACATTTTAAATGATGGTAGCTTAAATTCGCTTGCAACAAACACGTGCCATATCTTTGCAAAAGTCTTAATATTTTATTCAGTGTATAATCAAATTGTTTCTTGAAATTCAACGAACCCGATTAACAAAGTTTATTGGCACTTGATGGGTGGGATCACATGCAAGCCCTACATTCCAGCTTAAATTTCGAATCCGCCAGGTCACTGTAGATAGTATAAATAGGAAAAAAAGTTGAAGCTGGCTAGTACACAAAATGATTATATTATTTACCGATTCTATATGGGAAACGTAACTCCAATTTACGGATCATTTGAATTCTTTTTGGAACATGTGCATAGAAATTAAACTTGACTTTCAGAGATGTTACCTTTCATGACTATATGCTTTCGACCAGTGAGGTACTTTCTTATCGAGTAGGAAAGTGGATCTACGACACCGTTGTTACGAAGTTTCATATACTATTCTGCGCAAAAACTGCCATAGACATTTTGTAGATGCAAATGAGGTATATCGCATGTCTTAAAGTAACTCAGCAATATCGTTCATCGGTAACAATAAATGGTACGCGGTTGGAGCTTGAACAACATCGAGGCAATCCGCAGTGTAAAGTGACAAATGAGCTTTTGATTTTAAGAAATCAGAAATTTCATTGTTAGGCCTTTAATTGTTTTCTAAAAGGTTAATCCAAGTGGTTAATCGATTTATATTGTTAGAGGTCATGTATAATTCTGGATTTATGGGAATTGTGATAGCATGCAGTGTACACTTAATTGGAGAATGCTTAAATATACTGATGAAATTTACATGTTCATTATTATAGTCACTTTAGTGTGAGATGTACGACTACGGGAAATAGTATCACTTAAATGAAGCAAGTTCACTAGTAAACAAGGAAAAGAAATTCAAACATACAACATGACAGCTAAACTGTACCAGTCGAATTATCTTGAGAAATAATGTAAAGTACTCACAAAACAGCAGTATTGGGAGTAAGAATTAAATAGACAGAATAACGGAGATTCTTTCTGTTTTAAGTAAAATTTAAACGTCACCCGACCAAATTTCTAGTCCTCACGGAGCGGATGGGTTATTCAACGTGCACAAACGTTTCTGAGTCAAGTTTTCTCATGTAGGGTGGTGTAGACTGTCCCCGATGTGAAAAACGATGTCTACCCCAAGCAGTACCACATTCACCCGCGCCTCTTTTTCCAAAGTCGCTTGCACAGTGAGAATATTGTTCGCGGTGGCGGACTCCATATTTCAGTCACATCATGCTTCATTATGCATGAACGTTTTCCATGTTTAAATTCTACAAACCAAACGAAAACGACCGAACTTGACGGCGCATTTTTGACAAACTATATCGCAGTAGCTTATTTCACAAAAGCCGCTTGAAACAACATATATATACATAGGGAATCAAATTCTACCTTGACATGGACTTTGATCGGAGCGAATCTAGTTAATTGTGTGCTTTGCTTGGTAGCTCTTAATGTGTTATATGAGTTGAAATCACTACACAATGTTCAGTAGGATAACAGACCGCATTTTGCTTTCCATATATTATGCATGTAATCTGTGCATTGCTAATGAGAATACATTTGCACCGCCCTCGTATCAAACCGAGTATGGCTGTGCTGAATCAAAATCACATTTAACACAATCTGTCATCAATTATTTGTGAATGTCCATTAGTTAAATCCAAGCAGATAATATATAAACATTATCGTCTCTTATGTGTATCTTCAATTGCAAGAGACACCAGAATTGACCTGCTTTCTAGAGTAAGGCCTTTGTCATTCATTTGCGTAATGAGCAAAAATTATCTACCATTTGCATCAAAACTGTATAAAACATAAAGGACGTTGATAATTGGAAGATCGTCAACAGATTTTAAATATGGGCAATTGCATGCGCTACAAAATGCTTCCCTCTTAGAGCTTAATGTCATTTGCATTTATGCTTTGTTGTGATGATGCAGCGCATTTATTCACTATCTGCATTGATATACGCCTGGTAATATGTTCCATTTACCATGTACCACAGCCTCTAGTGAAGGCAAATGGGGTAAATGTTGCTGAATTGACCAGAGTTATGTGAGGATATACCGGCACGGTTTTCTTATGGAGAAGGAATATTTTGTGCCAAGCATTATGCTCTAACCTACAGCACGAACCCTCCGTCCACTCTGAAATAAACTCAAATAGTGACGTTTTATTCTTACTGCATTGCTTTCACTCACAGTCGCAAGGAAGGAATGCCAACTTTCGGATAATTTTGGTTATATGGTGCTTTTGGGCTGCAAATGTGAAATACCATTTAAATGTTGAATTAGGCGTAGAGTAACGGACTAAAACCTGGCAGTAGAGGGAATCTAGGACATTCATTTTATGCTGCTTTAGGACAAATTCAAAATGCTTCTGGAGGTAATTGACGTGCAATTTCGTAAGAATAAGCGTTAGCATTTAATGTGATTGCTTGCATAATTTTAACTATTTGTTCTTTTTTGTATAAGTTCTAAGACCTCGGCGCACACGAACTGGAACAATTCTTTACTACTTTGAAGTAGACCTCAATGAAATATTACGGCTAAACTAAATTGCAATTTGATCACCAGTGTCGGCGAAATTAAAAT
>CALYDF020000033.1:0-35518 GCA_944474145.2 Dicrocoelium dendriticum
GACACGTTAATACTAGTCCGTGACGGTGCGCGAAGGCAAGCGCGGATGTCAGAAGGCAGTTGGCGTCGGACACAGCGGACTCTATTGGATGGGCTACAATAAGAAGCCGACGGATGGTACGAGAATATAGGAAGCGCGTGCGCGGAAACTTACAAGGCTGTGAAGTGTCGATCCGGTCGTAAGGAAGATTAAAACAAGAAAGAATAATGAATGATGGGTCAATAATGAAATCGTACACGAAATAAAAGGGTCATATTTTTGGGCGCTACAGCGCTCCCCCTAGAAGGCCGAACATAGAAAGCCTTCGATTTCGAAAAGCACTGTTGAATCGAGGTTTGTAAAGCAACACCGTGCCGAGTACAAATGAGCGAGCGTTCTTGTAAATGGCAGTTTGCCGGAAGTCGGAGTCCACTATGCCGTTTGTGATTTGTTATAAATTGATTCCAGGGCGGGGTGAATTTTGGCGAGCAGTTGGAGCGGGCTTGCCGGACTACAACCGGAACTGGATAGCCCAGGAAAAAGCCTACAAGACCCAAACCTCCGCTGCTGGCCAGCGGTGCGTTTGAAAGTGGTCTCTCCCCCCGCCGCACCCGCCTTGCGCCTAAACAACCCTCGTCCCACGGAGAAACAACCCTCTTCCCGCGAAGAAACGACAATCGTTCCGTGGAGTAGCGGCACTGGTCGTGCGGAGAAGCGACCAGCATTCGCGTCAGGGTCCTCAAAAGCTTTTCCCGTGTAGACTATTAAATCGAGCGGTAGGGTTTGGGGCATATAGAGACAAGAAAATATAAAACGTGCGCAAAAAACGCCGAAAAACAAACGAATGACCCGCATGTTTAACTTATTGGTTTTGAATATGTTTTCGAGTAAGGTTTTCCGGGATTTTCGATAATTTTGTTAGTTTTTAAAACGTTAACCGACCAAAAATAGGGCAAAAATATACAATATCTACAAAGCTAAAAATATTTACACTGCACATAGTCGGAGAAACGAACAGGCTAACGCACCTCAAGATCACGGAGATCGGTCGTGTAAGGCGGCGGGCTATTTTCGGTAGACGTTGGGACGGCTTGTAGACGGCGACCGTGGTCTGGTTGAACTACACTTGGATGCTGTAAGCTGGTGCGGTTAGATTTGCCGTCGCACGAAACACTACTAGACGAAGTAGGCGATGGGTTTTCTTCTATTAAGGCGGGTGGTAGACGGTCGATGATGAGGACTTCGTGTGGAACAATGTGGTCAATAATGTACTCCTTACTCGCACGATGTAGCACCTTGAAAATCCTATGTACGGCGACTGAATAGGCTGTCGAACACCGTCTGCGCGCAGAAGGACGTGTGGACAATTAGACAGCTTTTGGACACGTACACTGGCGTCTTCTGCAATCGAGGAGCGTGTGGACGTAGCTCACGCATCTGTTGAGCCAATCGATCAGTGTAACTTCCGTAGTCAAAAGTGGAAGTGTATGGGGCTGGTGATAACAGCTGTCCTGGCAACCTCATCGTGCAACCGTAGACTAGCTGCGATGGTGAGACGTCGAAATCGGTTTTAACCGTATTTCTCAAGCCTAAGAGAACGTGAGGCAGCGTTTCAGATCACGAAAGACCTGCGTGCGCACGTAGTGCTGCCTTCAACTGGCGGTGAAAACGCTCCATCTTGCCGTTAACGGCCGGCTGATACGCTGTCGTCCAGACGTGGCGACAGCCTAAATCCTTTAGCAACGTGGCAAATGTTGACGAGAAATTTGACCCTGGAACGGTGGTCACGATGGCGAAACAGCCGAATTGAGCTACCCGGCGCTACAGAAAAGCTTTTGCTACTGTTTCCGAAGAGCAGTTAGCTATGGGAATGGCTTTTGGCCACCTTGTAAATCGATCGACACAGGTCAGAAGATACTCATAGCTTTTCGAAGGCGGCAGATGACATACGAATTCCACGTGCACGTAATGAAAACGTGGGTCTAGCGTCGAAAAGGTGCATAATGCGCTTCTCGTGTGCTTGTGCACATTCGCGTGTTGACACGAAAGGCAAGCAGCCGCCCAAGTACGGTCGTCTAGACTAACATTACGCCAAACGAATCGTGCGGTTACGAGTTTAAACGATTCACGAACGCCTGGATGAGACAAGCCGTGCAACGTGTGGAACACGGTTTGCCGATACTCGCGTATAACGACTGGACGCGGCGTGCACAGAGATAAATCGCGGAGTATAACTCCGTCTGCTTATGTCAGCGGAACGGGTCGTTGGTCCGCGGGAAGAGGGTCGTTTCTTCGCGGGACCAGGGTAGTTTTTGCGCAAGTCGGTGTGCGGCGGGGGGAAGAGCACTCCCAAACGCACCTTTTGGCAGCAGCGGAGGTTGAGGTACAGTCGGCCCTTTACTGGGCTGGCCAATTTGTAGTACTAGCTAATACCTTTCCGAGACGGTGCGCGAAAGTGAGCGCGAATATTAAAATGCAATTGAGGTCGGACACAGCGGACTGTACTCGATGGTCTACAATAAGAAGCAGACGGATGGAGCGCGAAGAGAGCGCACACGTGCGCGGGAACTTACAAGGCTGTCGTGTGTCGAGCAGGTCGTAAGGAGGATTAAAAAGGAAAAGAATAATGTAAAATCGGTCAAAAATTAAATTGTACACGAAATATAAGAGCCATCATTTTGGGCGCTACACAATGCATGACATTACATACAAACCTGCAAACTGCACACCGAACTTTATACGGTTGGCGGCATCCGGTTTTGGATTTGCCTGTCACTGTGGCTAGCCACAGGACGCCTGCGCCTACAGAGGGACCATGGATGGCTTGCGCTGCACCACCCACAGCTCCAACCACATACCTCATATCCAGTGTAAGCCGGAAGGAATAAGACCGGGAGGCATGCGGATGGGGACCACGTTTCATCAACGGAGCCGGCCCACACTCCTTCACAGGCAAACACAAGCACGCTGCATTTGGGAAGCAAGCGCACACAAGGCGGTGGCTGGACCGCATTTCGCTCCACACTGACTGCATGGAACCACTATTGGATCCTAAAACGGCCACAAGCACCGTGCATCCTGTCCACTCCAGCAAAGACCAACTGTCCCCTAAAGCCAGTATGGACATGGTAGTGGGTAATGAACAGGTAGACATTTTGACAACATGCACATCAAGCGCATCCACACCGATGATATCAAAAAACAGCCAAACATTTGAAAGAGAGAAAGAAAAGAGAAAAACTCGATTTCTGAATAAGGAAACGGTGATATAAACCTTAATTGAATAGCAAATGTAATAAGTTGATTACAAACAAATCCTAGCTAAGTGCACGAGGTCAGGAAGTATAGTTCACGGAATGCCGCGAACGCAAATATGTTATGAAAATCGATTACAATTGGCTTAGGCGATGTGTGCAAGTTAATGAAATAGAGTACAGGGAGATATTTATATGAGAAAGAGAAGCATTAAGGTAAAAGCTGTAAACCCACAACCTGAAATTAAGAGACTTAGCATGCAAGCACGCGGTTAGTAAATCGAATTCAGCGTGCCTACAAACGCTGCGCCGGCTCGCCGTAATCCTCTGTAGGACCCGTCGTCGCATCTGTAGTGGCCCCTAATGGCATAGCTCATGGCCAACTAGACATTTATATGAGAAAGAAAGGCATTAGGACAGAACCGAAAACCCACCACCTGAAATAAAGAGACATAGCATGCAAGCATGCTCTTAGTAAATGGAATTCAGCGTGCCTACAAATGCTGCGCCGGTGCTGTCTACCTTCACTGCGGGACCCGTCGTCGCTTCGGCAGTTGTCCCGAGTGACCTCTCTCATGGCTCACTAGGCCTGCCTGACTAAGGCACTCGCGACCGCATGTTCTACAGCACCATACGCTCGATGCCGATGGAGTACAATTCATCGGGGCTTGCCGCTTCCGCAACTGCCACTTCTTCTCTGCATGCATGAGGGCTTTCTGCCGCACTTCAGCAACTGCCCTCGTGATTAGAACGCGCCATGCACGCCGATCAACCGCCTTCGACTCCCATGGTCAGCAATCATGGTTAGAACGTGTGAGGCTCACTTAAATCATGTCTTGTTAACGTAACTTTGGTTTCCCCACGTGCCGCTTCCCAATAACAAGCTGACCGTATTAAAGTTGTTTCGGTATCCGCGCCGAATCCATACGGCTCACATGACCGAGCCATCTCAGGTGTCGCAGTAAAAGTATACAGTCCACTGCATACATCACGCTTCGGCGCAACACTTCCGTGTCTGCGACTCTGGCGCCTCATCCGATCAGCAAAATTCGTCGCAGACACTGCTAATGAAACCGCTCGAGATATCGCACACCCCGACGATACATCGTCCACGTTTCACTGCCGTATAGAAGAACGGACAGTACCATGGATTTGTACACCATCAGCTTCGTGCCAATGCTAAGCTGATGGTTGTTCCACACTCGGTACAAAAGCTTCCCGAATGCCGCTGCTGCCTTCGACACGCGGATACGCAACTCAACGTGTAGCTGCTAATCAGTCGACATCACACTCCCAAAGTAGCAAAAGCGGGTGGTGGTTTCCAATACTTCAGCACCAATGCTGATTTGCGGCAATATTGAAAATTGCACCCCCGGTGAAGGCTGAAAGAGACTGACAGTTTTGCTTGTGTTGATGGTGAGCCCGAATTTTGCCGCTGTTGGGGCCAGAGCACTAGTCATGTGCTGCAACTCATCCGCGCTGTGTGAAAACAACGCACAGTCGTCAGGAAGCAGCAACATACGGATAGTTGTCTCACAGACTATAGTTCACGCACCGAAACGACGGATGTTCAGCAACCAACCATCAATACGGTGCTCCACACGAACACTGTAAGCACAATCCGCAGCAAAAGCACAAGACAACATTGCATGAAGATAGATATTAAACAACACAGGAGCTAAGACGCAGCCTTGCTTCACACTAGAAAAACTGCAAGTCATCCGAGGTCTCTCCACTCAGCTGCACCCTTGCTCGCATACCACTGTGCAGATATCTAATTAAACTTACAAACTTACGCGGGCAACCAAACTTACCCAACACCAGTCACAATGCCTCGCAATTCACTATATCAAATGCCTTGGTGAAATCAAAAGAAGCGATTACAATGGCTGGTGTTGTTCTCTGCACTTCTCTTGCAACTGACGAGCCGCAAACAACATATCTATAGTGCTGCGACCCGAACGGAATCCACATTGCTCTTCCGCCACGTTAGGTTCCACAACCTGAATCACGAGGCGATTGCGCAGGATTCGGGCATTCACCTTGCCCATACAACTCAGCAAGTTGATGTCACGATAATTCGTGCAACATTGCTTGCTACTTTGCCCTTTTACAGTGGTAGCACAAGGACATCCTTCAGCTCAGCAGGCACCTCCACCTAAATCCACACGCGTTGCACCAAGTGGTGCAGCGCAGTCAACAACGCGGGTCCACCGTGTTTCAATACTTTAGGTGGAATCCTGTCACCTCCGGCACATTTTCCTTTTCGCTGCTGAGCAAGTGCTCTCTGCGTCTCATCCAGTGTCGGCGTATCCGCCAGATCCGCCTTTACATGGTGCTGCTTTAGGCCGTTCAGTGTAGGCCAGTCGATCCCTAAACGGTTGTTCAAGAGACAGTCAAAGTGTTTCCTCCAGACCTGCATAATGTCTGCAGTCTGGGTGCAGGTGGCGCCTGAACTACTATCGAGCATTTTCCTCGGCGGCTCCAATCTCGGCCCATACACCGCCTTCAAGGAGTCAAAGAATTCCTTGTGTTGGCGGCGTTCGGCGTAGCATTCCATCTACTTCGCCTTCTCCGTCCACCATGCATTTTTAATGCGACGGAGCTCTCGGGTCAGTCGCCGTCGAAGTTTGCGAAACTGACTCTTCTTCCCCAAGTCACTGGGGTCTGCAGCATGTGCAGCAAAATGCTGCATTCTTCTCTGACACCAATGCGCCAATCGTCGAATTTTGTCATCAAACCAATTAGGCCGTTTACATTTTGCGCGCCCGATGATCTCCTCGGCAGCAGCTGTCACCTGTTCGCGAACGTGGTGCCATAGGTCGCCCACTGTGGCTATGCAGTCCACACCACCACACAGGCGTGCAGCCATCGCCTTCTCCAGCTAAGTACATTTCGCCACAGTACCGAGGGAGAGAATGTTCAATTTACGCCGATTCACGGCGGGAGTGCAATACATCGATTTACGAAAATATATGTAAAGTTTGGTCCGAACCAATTTGTGATCAGTGCCACACTTAGCTCCACGCAGTACACGTGTCATGCGCACTTCACGCATATCACGCTGACGTACGATGACATAGTCGAGCAGGTGAGCGTGACAACTCCGTGGGTGCGTCCAAGTTGCTATATCACTCGCACTCAGTGCAAACCGAGTGTTCGTGATCGTCAGGCTGTAATTGGCACACAGTGAAAGCAGCCTGTCACCGTTCGCATTCGTTAAACCAATGCCATGCGAACCGATAACCTCTGTCCACGCTGATGCATCAAGCCCAACGCGCGCGTTGAAATCGTCCAGCAGGAATAGTCGGTCGCTCCTCGGCACAGACCGTATCACGGAGGATAGCTCAGTGTATAACTGATCACGCGTGTCATCAGGATAACTCGTGGTCGGAGCATACGTGCTTATAAAAGTAGCAAGCTTACCTCTTTCGAGTCGTAGGCGAACAGTCATCAGTCGCGCGCTGATGCCAGTTGGTTCACCCACCAGCTGGCCATTCAGGCGATCGGATTTTGTAAATCCGACCCCATGTTCACGTGGTGCCGCGGCGGCGTTTCCCACCCAATAGAATGTGTAGCCAGCACCTGCTTAATGTAACTTACCTTGCTCAGCGAGCCGAGTTTCACTGAGCGCCGCAATATCGATGTGGTAGCGCGCCAGCTCCATCGCGACCAGTGCAGTGCGTCGCTCCGGGCGCTCGCTCGAGTTTCAATCCAGTAGTGTGCGCACGTTCCAGCACCCGATGCTGAGTGCTTTGCGCGCAGGCATACGATTGCATTGGTGGGCAAACGCACGCGAGGTGGTCGTTGTGCTTCGAAGGTTTGCTTGAGAGACTCCACCCGGAGACTTTGGCTCAATAGTCTGAACCACAAGGCAGTGGGTGGTTTGGAGGTTTGCTTGAGGGACTTCGCCCCGAGCCTTTGGCTCAAAAGCCTGACCCACAAGGCAGTGGGTGATTAGGAGGTTTGCTTGAGGGACTCCGCCCGAAGCCTTTGACTCAATAGCCTGACCCACAAGGCAGTGGAGAACAAATCCAACTCGGGAATGTGATTGCAGTAACAGATTGGGATCTGCTTAACGGCTATCACGCGCAGCCCTTGAGGTTCTGGAACAATTATCATATGTTTTGCGACCGTAATTGGATACGCACCTGCGACCAAGGCTAGACGCCGGTGGGTTTTTGGCTGGTTTGCACTAATTTGACCAGGGGCTGCCTGGCTTGAGGCGGGAAGTAGCAAATCACTAAACACCCGGAGGTGTCCTCCTACCGTCAGAGACAATGCGTGGCCCTCTTGCTCTACGCCAAACGAGCTTTAAGAATATAGTTCGTAAACCTGTTGTCTCACATGGCTAGGTTTTACGGGAAGTGGGCCATCGACCACTTCCTAACCTCCGAAGAGGATAGACTAGGATACTGCCAGGGCGCCGAATCATGACAGGAGAACGACTCGGGTCCTCAGCCAAAGCCTTCGATTAAATGAACACCCGAAAGGCAGCGAGTCTAGCACATGGTCATTAAGCCGACTCATGCGGATTGGTGTCCTGGATCTTAGCAGTGAGAAGGGCGAAACCCAACTCCCACCCAGCGGTCGCCACGTGGAGGCGCCCAGGACATGAGACCATGGCGCAACCCTAGCAGCAGTGGGTAGGCCATCTTTCAGGATCTAGCCACTACCAGCCTCAGCGCACCATAGGCTCTACCGCCACCGAACTATATACATATATATATATATACAAATATACACATATATATACATATAAATATGCATATCTACATACATACACAAATTTAATTGAATATCTGCACAGTGGTATGCGAGCGAGGGTGCATCTGAGTGCATAGACCTCGGATGACTTTGCGGTTGTCCTTGGCGTGAAGCAAGGTTGTGTCTTAGCTCTTGCCCTGATTAATACGTATATTCATGCAAAGAATTCTTGTGCTTTTGATGCCGCTTGTGCTTACGGTGTTTGTGTGGAGCACCGTATTGATGGTGGGTTGATGAACATCCGTAGTTTTGGTGCGTGAACCATAGTCTGTGTGACAACTACCCGTAGGATGCTGCTTCCTGACGACTGTGCGTTGTTTTCACACAGCGCTGATAAGTTGCAGCATATGACTAATGCTCTGGCTCAAACAGCGGCAAAATTTGTGCTCACTATCAAAAAAAGCAAAACTGTCTGTCTCTTTCAGCTTGCACCGGGGGTGAAATCATCAATATTGCCGCAAATCAGCATTGATGCTGAAATACTGAAGAAACGTCCCAGTTTTGCTACTTTGGGAGTGTGATGTCGACTGATCAGCAGCTACAAAGTAAGCTGCGTATCCGCGTGTCGAAAGCAGCGACGGCATTCGGGATGCTTGAGTACCGAATTTAAAACAACCATCAGTATACCATTGGTAAGAGGCTGGTGGTGTACAAATCCATGGCGCTGTCCGTTCTTCTATACGGCAGTGAAACGTGGACGGCGGGATGTGCGATATCTCGAGCGGTTCCATTGGCAGTGTCTGCGACGGATTTTGCGCATCGGCTGGGGCGACGGAGTTGCAGACACGGAAGTGTTGCGCCG
Organism: Dicrocoelium dendriticum; assembly: GCA_944474145.2. Taxonomy (NCBI): domain Eukaryota; kingdom Metazoa; phylum Platyhelminthes; class Trematoda; order Plagiorchiida; family Dicrocoeliidae; genus Dicrocoelium; species Dicrocoelium dendriticum. Next base: position 8,803 of record CALYDF020000033.1, read on the forward strand.
AAGTGGGATGTGCGCAGTGAACTGCATACTTTCATTGAGACACCTGAGGCGGATCGGTCATGTAAGCCGTATGGATTCGACGAGGATACCGAAACAGCTGTTATGTGGCCAGCTGAGTATTTGGAAGCGGCACGTAGGGAAACCGAAGTTACGTTAACAGGACATGATTAAAGTGGGCCTTACACGACCTAACCTTGATTGCAGATCATGGGAATCGAAGGCGGTGGATCGGCGTGCATAGCGCGATCTGATCACGAAGGCATTTGCCGAGGTGCAGGAGAAAGCCCGCATGCATGCAGAGAAGAAGCGGCAAGTGCGGAAGCGGCAAGAATCGATGTGTTGTTCTCCATTGACAGCAAGCGCATATGCTGTGGAACGTGCGGTCGCGAGTGCCTTGGTCAGGCAGGCTGAGTGTGCCACGAGCGAGGCCACTCGGGACCCCTACCGAAGCGACGAGGCGTCCTGCAGAGAGCGTAGGCAGAACCAGCGCAGCGTTTGTAGGCACGCTGCATTCGATTTACTAACTGCATGCCTGCATGCTAAGTCCCTTTATTTCAGGTGGTTGGTATTCAATTTTGCCATAATGCTTTTCTTTATCATATAAATATCTTCTTGTACTCTATTCCATTATCTTGCACACTTCGCTTAAGCCAATTGTATTCGATTTCCATACCATTTTTGCTTTCGTGGCATTTCCGTAAAATAACTTTCTGACCACGTGAACTTATCTAGGATTCTTTTGTAAACAACTTATTTCATATGCTCATTAACTTCAGGTTTATGTCACCGTTCCCTTATGCATTAATCGAGTTATTTTCTTTGTAGCACTCTCTCAAGTGATTGGCTGTTGCCTGATATCCACGCTGTGGCTGCGCTTGATGTGCATGTTGACAAGGTGCCTACCTGTCTATTACCCACTGCCTCTTCCATGATAGCTCCAGAAGACAGTTGGTCGTTGCTGAAAGGGACGGAGTGCAGTTCCTTGTAGCAGAGTTAGGATCGAAGAGTGGTTTCATGCACTCTGGGTGGAGCGGATTACGGTTCAGCCACTGCCTTGTGTGCGCTTGATTCCCAAATACAGCGTGCTTGTGTTTGCCTGTGTAGGAGTGTAGGCCGGCTCCGTTGATAAAACGTGGCTCACATGCGCATGCATCCCGGTCTTATTCCTTCGTGTTTACAACGGATGTACGAAGGAATAAGAGCGGGAGGCATGCGGACGTTAGCCACGTTTCATCAACGGAGCCGGCCCAAACTCCTTCAAAGACAAACAAAACCACGCTGTTTTTGAAAAATCAAGTGCACAAAATGCGGTGGCTGTGCCGTAGTCCGCTGCACACTGAGTGCTTGGACCACTCTCCGAGCTTAGCGCAACCAAAGGGACCGTGCAACCCATCCACTCCAGCAACGGCCAACTGTCTCCTGGAGCCATTATGGACGAGATAGTGGGTAATAGGCACGTAGGCACCTTGTCAACATGCATATCAAGCGCAGCCACACCTGACATTTCAAACAACAGCCAATCATTCGAACTGCCGATATGGAAGAAAGTAAACGCATATGAGGATAAAAATACTCACTAAATGAGCATAGAGAATAAATTGGTTATAAGTATATCCGTGATAAGTAAAAATGTCCGAACGTTATTTAAAAAAACCACGCGATATAATTACGCAAGTGTACCAAAGTTTGCGTGAGCCGCGTGTGTAAGTAAGGAGAAGATTATCAAGTATGCATAACAAACCAAATGACCTGTAATGAATTGCATCCGAATTAAAAATACCTAGATTAAGTGTAAGTTGGTTTAGCCCAACTGCGGTGAAGAAGCATCATGAATGCAACATTCGCCTTAACAAGGGGCACATAAATAAATAAATATACAAATAAAAAATATATATCTATGTATAAATGCAAGCGATATCCCCATCATGTATTATCGGACGTGGCTCTGATGGTTGTTCACTTACAGCTGCGTTTACTTGTGCATATATACATATTTGTATACGTATGTGTATATATCGCGTGCTTCCCGGTCTTATTCCTTCTGGTTTACTCTGGCTATGGGGTGTGTTTGGAGCTGTGGGTGGCGCAGCGCAAGCCACCCATGGTCACTTTATTGGTGCAGGCGCCCTGTGGCTAGCCACTAAGACATGCATATCCAAAACCGGATGCCGCCAAGCATGTATATATATATACATGTCACAGGCGAACACAATGACGCTGTAGTCGGGGAAGCCGCCGCACGCAAAGCCGTTGCTGTGCGGTTGTTTGCTCTACACTGAATGCATGGAACCACCCCTCGAGCAACTGTTGCCTGGTTTGGGGCTGGATGAGTTAGTAAGTAATAGACAATTAGGCACGTTGTCAACTTGAACATTCGGCCCATGCACCCTGGGATTCAAACCACACGTAATCAATGAAAGTGACATTATGAAATGAAATACTTGACTATGCCGGCATAGCTGTTCGCTAAATTAACACATGAAGTTGTTTAACAACGCACTCGCAAGGAAGCTAACAAAGAATATACATGAAGTACTGCATAAGGAAAAGTAAAGAAATCTGACATTAATAAGCGTAAGGAAAACGTTGTGAACGAACGATGTGAGATAAGCTTAGGAGGTCGGAAAGTGTATGTTACGGAAATAAGACAAACACTAAAATTGTCCCTAAGTTGACTGCAAATGGTGTCCAGGGAGCTGTGCAGGTGCATAGAAAAGCATGCGGGTGGGCACTTACTTAGGAATGCTAAAGCATGGGGACAAAGTGGAAAACGCACCCCTGAAATAAACAGACGCAGCATGCAGACACGCAGTTAGTAAATGGAATGCAGTGTACCTACACACGCTGCGCTGGTTCCGCTTACTTTCTCTGCAGGACCCGTCGTCCCTTTAGTGGTGGTCCCCAGGGGTCTCGCTCATGGCTGCATAACAAATATATATATGAACGATCTCGCTCTTCCTATATATATATTTCACTACACCGTTGCCTGGAATTTGATACCCACATGCCATGTTCCATGAAGAACACATACCTTACCGCTAACGCGTGCCGCAAATTCCATTCATGTATAAGCGTTACTTGGCTACTTAAGCACAGCGTATATCAACACCGATATGAGCAGCTTACAGGAAGGGTACATCTAATAAATCTTGCTCTCTGGCGTCTTATTATTCGCCTTCGGTAACAGCAGAACAGCAGTTGCCGGCAGGTTTCGATAAGGAGGTTTCATAACAAGCAATTACCCAACGGTTGTCGGATATCTCTGCATATGTAACCGGGGCGATAATATTTACTTTACCAGGCGATATTTATTTATGATGGAGTCACCGGTTAGAACTTAGTTTTGCAAACAAGCGTGGAAGGGTATACGCTACCCAGCGTATAGGTTAGTAACTAATCGATAGCCTTCTTCCCGTGAAACCACTCCTTGGAATGCTAAGGTCTAGGGCTGATTACCTCACAGCTACATTGAGTAACAGCACCAGCGGCACGCACTGCTTGTACGGTGAGAGGGCAGCTTAGGGTGCTCAATGGTTTGCTGCTGCTCGCCGCAATCCAAGTAGTCAGTGGTGCAATTGCTGCATCATTCAAAGAAAACTGGAAAGCAACCAAGGGGTTGATTCTCAGGCTATTGAGCCAAAGGCTGAATGGAATCGGTGAAAGTAAACTTTGGTCAGGCAAAGGGTGACCGTGGTTAAAGGGAAGGGTGCGGAGTGGAAGAAAATCACCCGACAAGTGTGCTTAGCATGTTCGCAAGAGCTTATTAACCTGCGGTATTGCAAGATGTTTTCTGGACGTCCTTGGCCCCAAGCTAGTAAATGGGACTAGTACCCCGCGATGCCTGTACCAAAAGCCTCACTGCATCATGGATACAGAGTGTCATCATGCTTCTTAACTGTCAAATGCAGTGGTTTCTTCAAACGCACCATGAAAATTTGATCCGCAGTTCGCATATGATGTTTAAACTATTCACAAATATTTCCCACCTCTCGGGTGAGCTGTGTAATGGCTCTTTACCCATAAGGCGAGAGCACTGAGAAATGGTTGGTGCACCCTTCAAACACCTAGGGGTACACTATGTGACATCCTCACGCGGTACCTGCAATAGGAAGACGCGGCATATAGGAGGGCGAATATCGGTGACTAAGGTTGACTGCGTACCGGAACTGACGGTGTCGGTTTGCTGTATGATACCGGTAAGTTTGTCTAGATAAAAGTAAATCGGGTCCGCGGAACGAATGTTGTACACTGTACCCTTCTATGTACCAATGACGTCTCGCCGCCGTCCTATGTGAGGAAGGTTACCATGGTAGCTGCAACGGCCGAATCATTAGGATAAATACTTGACGTATGGAATGGAAATAAAAGGACCAGCAGTAAGGAGAGCTGCCAAATAAAGGAACAAGTTGGGGCCCAGATTTCCAATTCTCGGACGATTGCGGACCCACCCACTGCACCTACGTCCGCGTGCTGCAAACGCTGCGGAGGAGACGCGAGGCTATAAGAGAGTGGGTGGCCCTGAAACGGGCCATGGGGTCGTTCACGAAGTCATGAATGTTAGGGAGCAATTATAAATCGTAAACGGACGTGTTACGTCGTGTTACTATCCTGCGGACGTGCAAACGTTTTCCACATCATCTCCGAGGTGACATGTGCTGTGATATTAAAGCATGGAATCCGTCACTAGCTTGCCTATTTAGAGCATGGGATGCCGTGTTACTGCGGACGGTTGCAAAACGTTCTACAGCGCTAGTTAGGGAAGGTTGATACGATGTCTGCGGAAAGAAAAGCCTTTAGGGTAAACGTGCTTTACTTCTGTTATGACGCACCTGGCGAAGCATTCTGGGATTGTGGGTGTACCTAGTATCCTTGTTTGTTGAATGGTAACGGATTTCGAAATGAAATCTTATCTGTTATCATGTACGGAAACATGGAAGGGCATGCCTATCAGTTGGGAATGGGTTTCAACATAAGAAATGGACTGCAACACTGTACGGTTATTGCGGTTTAATGCGCGAGTAAAGCCATGAATGACCCCAGTTAAAGTCATGCAAAAGCGGTAATCCTACGTATGGGAAACACAGGTAAGCCGAAATTGCAGTGCAAGAAGTATAGCATTCATGGCTCGTCAGTGTAGCAATCTCATCAAGGAAATGAGAAGCAACTAACAATCAACCGTTGGTTGGTACACAAGCGGTCGCCATGAAACTTGAACATGCGGTACGCAAAAGAGGAACACGCCGGTAGGCACTTAAAGGAAGACCTTCCAATGCAGTTGAGTCGGATTTACCATAACTATGCATTATGATTGATTGCGAGCGGAGCAGGAATTTTCCTTTAAGTTGGAATGTCAGCACTGCGCAGGTCTGCTTTATGCCACGGGTGTCATTACATATTACGATGATGTAGACCTGAAATATCGTTTGTGAACCGCTCTAGAAACCTACCTGCGCAGATTAGTGAGGCGCAGCTGCCGCTGTGACGGTTTTGACTGATAACTACAGGATAACGCGGAGTCACACGCTCCTCAGTTGGCAGGTACACGGAATCCAGATCAAAGAAAGGTGAAATGCAGACTGCAATATCCAAACAAGGAATAAGGGATGAGCGTGCAAAGGCAGCATACCTGGAGGGCGCGTCATCCGAAGCGGTTTCCGGGGTCACCCATGCACTATGCTGAGAAAGAGAAGCAAAATAAATGCGCGTCACCCGCGTACAAAACGCAAGATGCATGGTACCGATGCAAGCAGACATGACACAGAACCGAATGCACGGCGTCACCGTGGCCATGGACATCATCCTTTAGTTGACACCCTCCACAGAGTTCCTCCAAATCACCTCCCTGAGTAAGCCGTATCCGTTTGACGGGCACCCTGTAGAAGGAAGATATCGTAGTGTGAAGCTTCCGAAAATCTTTGTCCCTTAGAGCACTTTTACTGGGGCTGACCTCTGTTACGCGGCACTTCATTGGTGATATGTGATTCCTTGACCCGGTTGCCCATGTAGAGGGAATGGCGGGTGGCGTTGAAATCATCGGGCGGACGTCAATCACCTCGACGGCTTGCATGTTCATCGGAACCTCGCCTCCGGACGTGGTGGCTAAGGCGACGGTTAAGACAGCATGTGAGGTTCCTGGTGTTGGTAAACGACACAAATTCCGTACGTTGGCATCCGTATCAAGGGAAAGGGGTAAAGGCCAACCTGATGTGCAACAATACAACTGGAAACCGGCTTCCTTGGACATCAGAAACATAAGCATGTACAAAGCGTTCAAAACGGCGGAGAAGGTTTTCGAGCCCTAGCTGCAAAAACGCGTGCTAATGTCTTACAACGCCTTTTTGGGTCCTGCTCAGTATCAAAGCGCGGCTGGCAAAGACATCGCTATCCGTTGACTGACGATCTAGGATCTGCAGCACGTCATTCTCCGGCATACTGTCTGCGCTACTTCTGGGAACTTGCAGGAGCGAAATCCACCGAAACCATGAAGTGTGTCCTCCAACAAATGCTCGTGAAAGCATGCAACTTAACAAATGTGAGCACATGGCAGCCGCCATTGCCGACTAAACTCGCAATCACAATTGCTTCCACGAGTGATGTAAACGCGGCGCACTTTGAAGCGAGGACAGGATACTAACCAATGCGGTGCATCAGACCAACAACCAAGAAATAAAGATGCACGGAAATGGGTTAGGAAAACGTTCCCTGCGAAATCATTGAGCTGTGCCTAAACCGAATCTGCGGAGGACACCCCCGATCGAATGGAAACCGCGCTCATGCTACGCATACCTATTATGCTGTTCCGTTCATGCCCGAAACTGCTGACCCGATCAACGATGCAGGTGAAGAGAGTGAGCAAGGAGGATGTCTCAGACATATACTCTTTCAGATGTCTGTTTTCATTCCTTAACCTGTTGATCGTGTAGCATCCGAAAGCACAACATTCTTCTGTTTGTGAGCCGCCCAATAATCCGCGTGTTGGAGCCAAGTTCCGGACAAATGACGGTAGCATTCCACATTATCCAAGCGGAAAGCGTTCAATAAAATTTCGAACAGGATAGCATCACTAGTGTAGATCAGGTTATGCAGCCGCGCGCGTAACTGTAATCGTCGAGCATCGGATATACCACGTAAGCAACCGCACCGCCTAGTCATGTCACATTTCACATGGTAGCGGCAAAACACAATGTGCACGTTTGGATAGAAACGATGGAATGCCCTGGCTTGAGTTGCACACTTGTACATCACCACCATTCGGCCATGTCTGCTGCTTGGTACTATTTCCCGCATGGCATCCACCGCGTGGCCATAGCTGTAGGACGTCTTTTCCCGGTAAAAGGGCATAGAAGAAAGAATTCCCTAGACAGGTAACGTCCACAAATATGCAGTGCCACGATACCTATCCCCCGCAATTTAACTGATGTGTAGCATTGCATAATAACATCTCAACATAACGTTCAACAGCGTCGCGGATACCAGCTGGAGGAAAGAACACATACCGATGCTATTTTCCCTCCGACACTAAACGACAAACACCGTGACGTTCTAAAATGGATGCCAACTCGGACACCTGACATGACGTTTTAATTCGTTGGCGTATGCGCAAAATGCTGAAGTCCATGCAGGTTATACGCTTGTCGTATTCCTTATAGATGAACCGCCTCAAATCCAGTTTGCTGTGGAAACTGTCTATCAACCGCAGACGGGGTGACAGCCAATGCATACGTGCGTACAATCAGGGGTTAGCCACGTGGAAATCATGACTGTGGATCATGCAGTCACTGCCAACAACATAACTATCTTCCTTCATAACCAAGAAGAATCTTGCTTTGCAATTGTACGAGTTGTATCCACATGCATTAATTAACGTGAAGATTAACTATGAACTCACCGCTTGCCACGAGATCCGGAATGTTTTTTGCAGAGACTGACCTTTGCGTGGAACGTCCCTCATAAAATGGAACCGATGTATTAAATAAATGGTATATTTTTGGTTAAACAAGACACAATTACAAAGGCGTGATCAAATATGCATACTAGAATAGCTTCTCTGGAATGTTAAAACATTTCGTTTTAAAGAAAAGAAAAAACAAGTGCGCATGTTGTCAGGTAATAGTCGGATCAAGTAACGTGACGGCGCTGTGGCGCGCAAAATTCAGTCATAACTGTTGCGTCAAGATACAAGTTGGGGGTACGTTCGCCATGTAGTGATGCATGAGCACAGGACCACAAACAAGGTTTTATTTCAATCGATGACCATTACGAAGTCGGGATGATCTGTGCTAAATCAAAGCAATCTTCATAGTGATATCAGTTGCACAGGTAAGGTGTAGAAGTCTGAGGACTGCGTCAGTGTAAAATGGTTCGCTGTGACTTGATTTTGTGGCGAGTCACATCCGCACGTTGCAGTGTTGTTAAGCGGATATTTGTGGCTTTTATAGGGAGAACGCTTGCCAGGCAAAAACCTACCACGTCCTTGAACACTGCCGTAGCTTCTGTTGAACAGTAGTGCTAGTCATCTATGCCGCGTATAGACCGATTTTACACTCCAGTATTCGCAGTCGGTTGACAGCCACAGTTCTTTCTTTGTTGACCAAATGACTAAGTAATGATCCGGCAGTAGCCATTGAAGGTGTTCAATGATGTAAAAGGGTCGAGGAGTCGAATGATAATGATGCAGGTGAGTAAACACATTGTTAATAGAGGTCAGTTTTTATATTTTATTCTTGTCCGGCTCGCAAACCTTGTCCAGCTATCCACGCTAGACGTGTCATGCGGACGGCGAGTGCGGTTGTTTCTTGTGGCTGGATATGTCCGTAACAGGTGAAAGTGACACTCTCCGCAAAGTGGATTCGGAATTCCTTCAAATGTAAGTGTGATTGTCTCCATGGCCAAGTGAAAACTCCATGGAAGGCCTTCGGAAAAGCCACTTATACGAGCACAACGCTGTACGTAGAATGACGTCATAAAAGCTCCAGGTGACTGGAAATTCAGAATGTTTGAGGCAATGAAGTGAATGACGCCAGAATTGTTTGTTTTCGGTTGTTGAACAGGGGATCCATATAAATATATTATCCCAGGTGAGTAACTTGTTCTGCTGTGCGTACGAGACGAGGTAAACCCATTTGTCTAGACCTTTTTTGAAAGTGTTGTCTCCAGATGGCGGAAAGAACTGCATTTGGAACGATGTGTGGGTTATTCACCTCCCGGGGAAATGATCAATCGTTTGAAACATCTGGCTACTGAGAATGGGTCGAGCAGTCCCAGTGGATAAACTTTCTTGTTTTGGCGGATTTAACTGTGGAAATCCCGGAAAAAACGGGCAACGGACAAGAGGTAGCCAAACAGACAGACCGCAATGAATCGAGAAACAGTTACGCAGACTGGTGGCGCGAAATGTTGTCTATGAAACATTAAATCTTATGTAATTTTGTTAGTATACATGATTTACAAGCACTTTCTTTACACCACGTCGTTGGTGCTACTCAGACTAGAAGTACTAGGTAAAAAAAGTTTCCGCACGCGCAGGGTCAAGAGACCGATATAATGAAGCGTGTTGACATAAGTTGAGCGAATAATACGATTGTTGAAGAAACATGTAAACCGATAATGATGACAGCGGTCCGAATGCGAGAGGCATTTTAAGTAAAACTAATGACAACTATGTTGAGACCGAATGCTAGAGCAATATAGGTAACGCAACGTTCCGAGACAAAAAGTAAATTCAAAGAATCAGTTAGGAGCGAAAGAATACGAACGGCAGTGCGAAGATTAATTTGTAAGAGTAATTACGCTAATTCGCTCATAATTCCATAGTCCATAAGCCGTTAGTATCTAGGGAAAAGGATCACAGAGGGTCAAAGCTGCCGTGCATTGGGAGTCGTTATCCCATGTACGTTCATACTAATTGGTAGATGCGAACATAAGGTAAAGAGCAAAGGCATATGAAGAAAAGTAAGTGAGCATAACAACTTGGCCCGTGGATAAACCGACTTAAATGACTTCATAGACCCCAGGCACCTATCCTTGACTATTGTCATCGCTGATTGAGTGGCGAGCAACTTTTCTGACATTCCCCGAGCAACCGACAGGAAACTAACTGCCGTGTCGTGAAGCATCAACGCTTACAACACACTGCGACCTACGCTGAAACCGTTAAATATCCTGCAAGATGAGTCAAAAACGCGTTCCTTTGCATATACACTGCAAATTTAAGCTTCTATATTTTTGCACCGCTTCTATGCCTAGTTCCGTCTGCCGTTGTTATCAAGTTTACGAGTTAACTCTAAAATGATTATTTATGCCACGAGTGAACTTTGCTTGGGTATCGTTATTTATGTTTCATGGCAAGAAGAACCGCAAGCTATACACTTAAAGCAAACAGGTCATTTTGATTTAATCGTCATCAGGCTTCGTACAAAATTATAAGTTGAGTAGAGGAGTACATTCAGGAAACAGAGAGGAACTAGATATTGAACAACAATTTTGCATGGTTAGATTAACGTGTTACGTAGTCAAATGACGGAAAGCATGTGACACCACGGAGTGAGATCCGATCCGTCTTTGTAATTAGCTGACCAGGATAGTAGTAATATTTGCACATGCTTTTTTATATGCATAATTAGGTTTCGTCAACAGGATGTATACCGCTTCAGCGGTAGCAAGAAGCGCATCACTTCATGAAAGAACGAAATGTTGCTCTCAGTTCCTTACAAGTCTTATTGTTTCTGAGTTCACGTGTACGGTGAGCCTCGTGATTGGAATGAAAACATTTCATCACCAAACGAGTTGACTTCTTCATTGCCCCGTTGGGGTACATATAATCCCCTGTTTTGCTAGTCTATTTGTAATCAATTAGCGAGTGACTATTTAACTGACTTGCTCGAGCTGTGCCCCGTGACCTGCACTGGTCTGCCCAACTCCCATGGACACGGGAAACGCGTGGGATGGTTTGTTCCAGGCTCTTGCTGATTTGTAGTCAAGGATCGTTTAGTTGATCAATATAGTTTTTTCTAGGTGTTTTAGTTCTTTCTGTTTCAACGTTTAGTGCATTGGATCAAGCTATAAGCGCAGGTTTATCGAACGTTGCGTCAAGTACCAAGCTTCGAGGAGCTCACTTCATTTTCTTGTCTCTCCTTTTGCTAAGGTTTTGGCGTTTTACCAATCCATCTGACGTGCATCTTTGTTCGTATGTATGGGAACCAGTGAAAGAGTGTATGGGTCGTACAAGCTCTCTTATGTTCTTGTATGCATATTGATAGTCGTCATTCAGTCTGACCCACATACTTTTTATCACAAACATGACATCGTATCTTGTAACCAACAGTTCATCGTTTTGTTTTGGTTCTATCTATCGGGTTCGACAGCTTTCTCTTCAATGTGGCGCTTGGTTTGTGGGTCAATGCAAGACCGAGCTGTTTGGATAATCTTGCTGTCATCTTGGAGATGTTTTATACATAGGGAAGAATAATTCTATTTTTGTCGATTGAGCAGGCTGAAATGTCGTAGATTTGTCAGCGGATTACATTTGACCCAGCAAGGCAATGAATCAGTCACCTCGTTTGGTGATGAAATATTTGCATCCTAATTACGGAGCTGTGGAAAAATTGAACTCAGAAACGTTCATTCCGAGCAACCAGTGCAGTGAGGCTAGCCATTGCCCTCTGCACCGTTCGTAACTGGCATGACCGTGGAAGATGAGCCGGGCTATATCATAGTCAACTGTCACTCGCGCAGGTCTACGGCTGTCACCCATGGCGAAGTGGCACTATCTGCTTACATCCTGAAGTCATGAGGGCGGAATCCGTCAGGGTTCCACTGGGAGGCTCGCCAATGACGAGACCCAGAAGGTCGAAACGCCGGCGTCTGGTGCTTTTCCAGACTAGCCTAAAACTGCTGATTGGGAGTGGCGATGATGAATTAGCTCATACCAAAAATACTGCTCAGTACTCATCAATTCTTATTGTGTTTGGTTCTTGCTTGCAAATGTCTACATGTACCAAGCAGTGCCAGAGATAAAGCAGAAAACGTGCATCAAGTTCGGAAATTTGATTTGCCAAATGAAGTCATACCTATGTTTGATAGCCTATGGAGAAAGTGCTACTTGTGGTATTTAACTGTGTTTCGTGAGCTTTTGCTATAATCAGGTTACGGGGTAAGTTGAAACGCACTCTAAGCATCTGGCCGCCTACGTTGCCTGATGCTTATGCGTGCAGATAAGCGATGCGGAATTCCACGAAAAAGCAATTTTTCACCGGTACACAAAAGAAGGAGATTAGAGGCTTGTTAGTACTCCAAATTGTGTGACAATATTAATTACTAAATCTAAAGCTCCAACTTATTGCCATGTATTCCATTTATGACCATAACTAGCCAGAGGATATTGAGCGATAAGCACCTAAGCTGCAACTGCTGTATCGGAAGTTAGTGCTCGCGAAATTTGAGGCCCTCATTTCCAACCAGTTATAGAAATGCTCATCGATGACGAAACCTTCAATGTTGGCTGTGCTCTTATGCAATCTGCCAAATAAGTTGCACTTACGCTTTCAGCAGCGCATGCATTTGTTTTTTCTGCACAATCAATGCCAAATTTAAGGCTGCGTTGACCTCCTTATTAACGCAATGTGTGAAATATTCAGAATCTTGCGTCTGGGATAATCAAACGTCAACTAAGAAAGTCGTATGAAATGCGCCTAAGTAGGTTGGGATTATTTTCGTTGGAATAGCGTAGGTTCGTAGGGGCATTGGTATTCAAAACAAAGACCAGTTACCGACGAGGACCGCTTCTATGTTCATTTATAATTTAGAGTGTCCCTGTGGCGCTACTTGCATTAGTCGAACGACGCGGCAACTTTTGAAACGCATTAAGCGCACCTACTGCGCTGGTTGCGTCGAAGCGGTATTGGGGCTAAACCTAGTTGTTATGGCTCATCTTGTTGATAGTGGACTAGACGTTGCCTCAATCCATGCCTTACGAATAATCTTCAGGGTCCCTCCACTCCAGTTGTAAGGCCTGCGTCTCCGCACTCTTGCCACTGCCGAGGCAAGCAGCATTCGGTTGCATCAACCGCTTTTGTGTTAACAGACGATGCTGATCTAGGTTGTTAAGCCACCTTGGCCAGACAAAACGGATCCTTTTGTGAGCAGCTGTAATTGTGTAGCTACACCTCTGTCTTAGTTGGCTGTTTGTTGCTGGTTAATGCCCTTGGTCAACACGTGATCAGTCTTATTAGAACTGATGGTTAATTCACGTTTAGGCCCATTGCCACTTCACTCATATGATTATACAGGGCTGAAGATGAATCATCGAAAACAAGCTTTAAACTTCGGTCTTTTGTTCCTGATAATTAATGGAAATTTCGCAGTTAATTTCACGGTAATTAAGGGACATAATGGTATTTGTCCCAACCACCCGTTTTAGTTAGCTACTTTAAGCTACCTGCGCGGTCATCGACTGAAGCTTAACCAACATGGAGCTAGTTTGGATCTCAGGGCAAACTATTTTGCAAACCGATATATTAACCTCTGGAATAAACCCCTTTGCTAGTTTAGTTATATGTTAGAATGGGCTGCCTGCAAAAAGGACCTGGTTAAGTGTTGGCGTAGTATTTTCCCGGATATATGTCAACCGAACTGGAGTATGTAATGTAGTCCGGTGCTAACACATAAAAGTGAAATGATTACTCTTCTTCTTGCCTCATTCCTTTACAGAAAAACAAGGATAGTCAATCCAACTCCGAAGTGCCGGGAGCAACTTTACCTATCGACAAAAGAAACAGGATGCTCGTTAGGCAACATCCGCCATCTTCTGTTTTACATGTCCAGATCTGACCTATACTCGCAGTATTTTAAACTTCTCATTTGTTTGTACTCCACTAAACGTCATTAAACGGTCAAGCTTACAAAATAAACGGAAGGGTGTCTATACAAGGCAACTTATTTCTTATAAAAGTCATCGTGCTGTACGGCATCGTTGCTCTATGTTAGTTACTATTGCAGAGTATAATTCTACCGGTCTGTCACTGGCCGAAGCGTCTGCAAGCCTTGCTTGTAACCTTAAGGTAACCAGTACGAATCTGCATAGATGCAAAAGTCCTTGCGGTGTGATCAGCCGCGCGCGCATAGGGTTGACCGCGAAGCAGCAACGTGCTGTTACGGCGTGCAGCCGACACATAGTTGTGAGCGTAAAGATGTGCGCCATTGCAGCATAATCAGCCCGCATGATACTGGATTTTCGCGCGGCAGCGAATCACCGTTAAGGCGTACAACAGACACATTATTACGGTTTATGTAACCCTTTACGGTCAGCGTACGTACAAGCTTTATTGTGCTATGCTAGGTGGTGTCCCCAAGTTCCTATAGATTGACGACTACCGGGTTGGTCAATGGTGAGAGGTTAGAAAAGTCAGTCTCCTGTTCCTCCAGTTTAACGATAAGAAATGGGATAGCATCCAATGCTCTAAACGTAAACCATTGTTGCCTACCTGCTTCCTTGCGGAAAGGCGTTTAAGCCATAGTTCCGGGTAGCGGCCCTAATCGTGCTCTTGTCTAATTCTGGGCGCCCTGGCAGTTTCTCAGCCCACATAAAACCATGACTTTTGCTTCATAAATAAGCACCATCCTGCATTGGTCGTCGCTCAACTTATTAAGTGTCGCCTTATCTGCTGCACACAGCAGTGGATTTAAAAGCAAACATAATACTGCTAGCGCCGTCCTTCATTCTTTTATACCTCGTTAGCTTACCTCTATCCCGATTCACATTACTACCCTTTCATTTGTAAAATCTAGCTTACTTTAGACAACCGAATTGTCGCTGGAGTCACAGTATCTTCGGCTACCCTCCCACAACAAATGTTGAACGCTTTTTGGTAACAGTACCTTATAAATTCAAGATGCCCTGTTTAACTGGCGGCTTGCAACCTCCCCACGCTATGACATATAGGTTGACAGACACGCACCATGTGTATTGATGTGCGTTGTTTTCGGAAACTAGGATCAATGTCCCTTTTGGGGTTATTAAATTAACTGCGCATGGCTAGTGTATCGTTATTGGTTGCACCTATTTGGAAACACCGATTCAGCCCTCCCAGGTCAAACTACTTTTGTAGCAATATAACCTCTAATGCTGAGCCATCTTTGGTTGATTGGAGGCCGTCAAAGAGCCGTTCATGTGCAACCTGTTTGACGACGTCACATAAGGTTGAATTTCGAGGTAGTGCAAAACGCTCTTTGTTTGTGATTTCCGCTTATGCTCCAACCGACTGCTGTTCAAATGCTGCCAAAACGCATTCTACTACGAGCTGAGCGCGCAACTACGTAGTACAACAATTTCAGATCTTAGAGTACTTGCAGAGGATTTGAACAAACAGGCAGGGTGCATTAGCATTTTAGAAGAATAGCTGGTTAGTAACTACGGGCTTAACTCTAAATGGACTGACAACGGCGTGCGTCTGCTGCATTTGTGTACGAAGCCCCAGTTGTTTATTAGTAACACTGCTTTTAGACACAGTGGACGCCGATGTGCCACTTAGCTTCCTTTTGTAGCTGGCCAGCGATGGACCCAGATCGCTCGCATTGCCATAAGTTACAGTTAACGTTGTTCCATCCCATCATCCTGCTTGTACTGGAATACCTGCGTCGAATTTGATCATGTCATGGTACACTGTCGTTGCTCCATGAATGTTACCAAAATGCGCACCATGCTTCTTTCCCGATTGGCAATTTAGAAATTGTCCCAGTCCTCGATCATCCCAGCATCTTAATCCGCGCTGAGTACCGGTCCTTCATTGTGTTGTCCTTATGACAGTGAGCTTCAGTGGAATAGAATCTCGTCCACCAGACACAACGCAAGCCTATCTGCTTGTAGTACTACCAAGCGTCACCGCAAATTTCACTGGAGGTCCGGAAGACCGGTGAAGCTGTTAGAAAACAGATGAAAACTGTCGGTTAGTTCAACTTATATGAACTGACAGACAAATAAAGACGTAATAAAACGGAGTCTACTTGCCGACAAAGAAGCACGTTGGACCAGTAGGGCTCCAGTAGTGGAGGAGGCATGCGTAGTGGTACATTACCGCAACAAGTTTAAGCTGATTCGCACTACTTGTTCCAGAAAACCACGCGTCAGTGTGAAAATAAGGGAGAGCAAAGGCACTGATACATAAGAAAAGCGTTGTATGGCACGTTGGACGGAACACATTCAAGATCAGTTTCTTTAGCCGCCTGCTTCCGAACCTCTTGCTAATCAGGTTGCGCAAGACGAGCCATGGACAACTAGTTCATTGTCTTTGTCGGAAACGGAGATTCAAAACGTAAACACGGCCCTCAAACGCTTAATTGTCGCTGGCATAGCTAGCCTCCTATCTGCACTATTAAAGAATAAAGGTGCTCTTGAGGGCATTGGTAACCGTATTCCAACATATCTGTAAGAAAAAATCGTCCAGGCTAACTGAATTAAATCGATTCTAGTGGCACTAAAAACGAGCGCGGTCGCACCGACTGTGCTGACCATAAAGATAACCGAACACTAGTTTTAACAAACTTACTAGTATTGATCCTTGTTCTTTTCTCACTGTGGAAAGGGAACTTGGGCTGCGGAAGAGCAGAGAGGTTTCCGCCCGGGAAGTGGCTATAAGGACCATATATTTCGTCTCCAGCAGGAGCTAGAGCAGAATCACGCATACCGCGGACCAAAAAATCTGTTTTTCGGGGTTTCAAGAGTTCGTTTGATTTAGTTGACTACTGCATAATTTTTGATATATTTGCGCGGAAAATCTTCCCACGAATATGTGATAATATTGCTTGCTCTCTACTCGAACATTAGTGGCCGAGTCAGCGTCATCGGTGACTTGTTGGATAACGTTGCAAGAAGTTTCCACAAATATTCTTTTCGGATTCCCTGTTTTTGTTCACTTTGGTCGTAGAACGTATCGTGTAGGGCTCCTTCCCAGAAAACTCAGGATGTATGCGTTGTGGTCCTGCCTGATGCAAAGGATGTTGCTTTTGTTTATGCAAACGATATCCTTTATCTAATTAATAACGTTGCGGTGGCACAATCAACACTGAATTTCATGTACAGGATAATTACATAATGTAATATGTGGGTCGCACCTTTAAATTGCAAGGACCACCAGCCAGTTGCTGACTCCTTGATGATTGATAACGAAGAACTAGAGCACTTTGATCCATTTACCCACCATGGCACTTGCATCAGCAAAACGTGGAGATAAACACTGGAGTAATTTCACGCAATGCAGAAGCCTGAAATACCTTTTGAAAATGGCAGCATCTTTGGCGACAGACAGATGATTCCCCGTCCTATATGCCAAATTTACATGGCCACAGTCAGGGCTGTCCTGTTCTAGGGTGGTAAAAGTTTGCCAGTTCCGTCTGACGATTTGAGGCGCCTTCAAGACTTTAATCACCGTTGCCTGTGGAGCACTGCTGGTGTCGAATGACACCAGCTTGCCCGCAACGACGATGTGTGTAGTCAAGTACTAGGTAGTGAGAAGCATGCTAAGTGCCTAGAACAACAGATGGTACAGAATAAGTTGCGTTTGCTTGGGCACCTATTAAGTACACTTGGTCACGGCTTATTGGTTAAGGTTATTTTTGACAGATGTAGGGTTCCACGTGGCACTGGGTGTACATAAGTTGACTTGGCAGCGGGAAGCAAATAATGGATGACCAAACCTTGTGCCGTCGTTCCGTCTAGCCTTCCAGACTGGAGTTCATGTGACCCGCCTTGCGCTTTCTCGAGAATTGCAGGATATGGGAGACAACCGACGCCAGTGCCGGGGCTGCTGCTGTTTCCTAATCGGATTACCTGTGTAAAGGTTGTTTGGTGCTGTGTAATCTGCAGGGTAACGTCTGACTATGACGTTGAGCAGTGGAAGCCACAAAAAAGCCCTCTCGCGGCCAATTCGTTGAATGATATCAAACTGTGTATGCCCGTGTGTTTTTAATAAAATTTGTAGGCACCTTGCTCACTAATGTTTGCTTAGTGCGTTTAGGTTTTAAGCCTACCTGCTTACCTCCTCTTATTATTCTTTATTCCTTAGTTAGTTACGTTTGTATGGCTTCAATGCATCAATTCAAGTGACTGATATACTGCGGTTCCCTTTGTTTTTGTTGATGAGTATACCCAATAAAATAAGCTCAGTGCTGAGCAAAATGAACGTGATTAAGAGCAAGATTTATTGTGGTGAATACTTGAAGCTGGGCCCAATCAGGATGCAGGTGACGTGGCGCCATGAAAATGTTAGCGATGCGGTAGTATCGATTAAGATATACATTTGATATCCTCTAGGCCTGTCACTTATTAAAAGAGTCGCGATATTGTTGGCCATTATTTCAATCCTGTGTGGTGCAGGTCGACACAATTTGCTTTTCGCTGTTTTTCTCCACCTATGATCTGGTTTAATTTGAATTGTGAACCTAAATGTTAATTTGATTAATAATAGATTTCAATTGAAAATACCGGCACTGTTTTCAGTTACCTTGCTGCTGAGGCAAATGAGTTTTCTCGTCAGTTAACTTCAATTTTTATGAATCAAATTGATCCTTCGATATCTTTGAACATATTGATTTCTAATCTTTGCATTATGTTGATGATTTATCGGAGCTGACTCGACTTTTTCACAGATGATATGCTGCAGAAAGTTGTAAACTCTTTCATTAGAATTGAAACAACTATATACCCTAAAATTATGAAAAATTATAAGCAGTTTTCGTGTGCCAGCAAGCAAAGATTGGTAGTTTTGCATATACAAACAATGAGTTATCTCATATCCTGTACAGCACGGTAAACCACAGGGATATTACTATTTATCAAGATCGCAAGCTTAATAGAAGGCAAGGTTCACATGTGAAAATACATCCAATCCAGGAAATGATTTTGTCCACAGATTTTACTATATTACTTACCAACCAAATGCGCCTAGTTAACGAGCAACATCTAATTCTGCCTTGAGACCTGCTGTCTATTGGAAATCATTTTCATCCGTACCGTGTCCTACGCATAAGCGACAAGAATTTTTCTATTGACGACAACGGAAAGACTGAGGGGATCAACCTAGATCGACTCTGTCAGCTTTCTTCGAGATGTCTGACTCTTCAGTGCCGCAAGCACCTACCCAGTCTGCGCCTTTGCAGCTCGCACCGGAACCTCAGACTCGTCATTTTGCCCTAGTAGAACCGACAACTTCAACCGACAACATTCCTACAAGCCCTACTGGCAATCATCATCAGTATCAACAACAGCAGTACATCATGCAGTTGAACTAATGCTTCGCTGCCGTACAACCATGAGGACCTATGAAATAAAGAATAAGAAGTGGAAGAGAAGGAGGACTTACCTGAAAACCTTAACGTTTTAAGCAATCATTCAGGATCAGGGCGCCAACACCTTGTGTAGAAAACGTACCGTCCCAAACAGCTGGCTATCGTGCAAATATAAGGCGGCATCTGCGAGATAGCTTCCTTGCGGCTTTCATTGCCCCGCGTCATAATCAGTCATCACCCCGCAGATCACTCCGTACCAAACACAATTTTAACAGGCAATCCAATTAGGAGTCGGCAGCAGACACGCCACAGGTGTCGGTTGCCAGTCATGTCCTGTAAAGTCTAGAGCCAAGCACAAAGCGAGTCGTGTGGACTCCAGCTCGGAAAGTGAGACGGATCAACGGCACCAAGTTTGGTCGTCAGGGACTTCATTTCCCGTTGCCAAGTCAGCTTTTGTCCACCTTGAGCGTGTGCCACCCTACACCTTGCAGACTAAACAAGGCCCTCCTAGTTAAGCGGTGACTAGGCATACGTAACACGTGCCCGAGCCAACGCAACTTATTTAGTGCTCTCTGTTGTTCTAGGGAGCTAGATTGATTATCACCACCTAGTATTGGCTTACGCACATCGTCATCGCGGACACGCTGTTGCCATATGACTCCAGCAATGCTTTGCAGACAAACATGATCAAAGACTTGAAGAAGCCTCAGGTCTTAACACCGAGGGGGCAAATCTTACTACCAGAAAGCAGGACGGCCCTCACTGTGGTTTTGTATACCCAGCCTTTCAGACGGTGGGAACCTCTTTTCTGTCGCCACAGATGCTGCAGTTTCAAGAAGGTAGCTCTGGCTTTTGCAATGCGTGAGCTGACGTCAGCTTTTATGCGCCCATCATTGTTGATGCAGCTGCCAAGAGAAGTGAAATGATCAACCACCTCGAGTTCCTCGTTAGCAAGCGTCAATGGGTCATCAAGTGGCTAGCGGTCCTGCAGCAACACTTTGCATTTTGAAGGCGAGAAGTGCATGCCAAATAATTGGACAACTCTAGACAGGGTATTCAGGGTTGATTGTGCCGGCCAAACATGGTAAAAATGCAAAACAATATCTTCTAAATAATCCAAATCAACTGACCTTTCATTAGGCAGCACTTCAACGGCTACCTGGCGAGATTCCGCAAGGGAACCCTCCATGATAGAATCCACGACGAAATAGAACAAAAATGGGGAAATGGGACAACCCTGACGAACACCACTTGTGATCGAAATGCTATCTGATAGGACACGGTAGACCCTGACGAGGCCTGTATTGTTCGAGTATAGAGCACGAGGGATGTTCACATATTTCGTGGGAACAGTTTTTCGCCCAAGTATTTTGAACAGAATCGATCGATCGACTGAATCGAATGAACGCTTTAAATCGAGATACAGAGCCATTGTCTATCTGGGTTATGCGTGGCGCCGCTCTAGCACCACCCGCAAAGTGAATATATGGTCTATACAGCAATGTCCGGGGCTGAAACCGGCCTGCTCTTTTCTAATCCTAGATTCCCATTCCAGAGTGAGCGACGGAAATATATGGGCCAGCATTTTTTGCACAACTGGCATAAGGTTAATACCTTTGTGGTTAGAACAGTCTTTGCGACTGCCCTTCTTGTATATTGCCACTATAATTGATTCGCTCAAATTAGCCGGGACACTATTACTTCCAGATACATTTGAATCAGGAGGTCAGTGCTTTGCAGAGGACCTTACCTTCATCCTTAAATAGTGCAGGCTGGTGGGAATCCCAGCCGGCAGCACGAAAACGATTAACTGCTGTGATCGCGTTTCGGTCCTCGGTCTCCGACGGAGGCTCTAAACTAACCGTCCATGGCTCGTCCTGCATCACTTAATTATGAAGAGGTCCGAGAGCAGGGGGCCAGCTGAACTGAGCATGAAGGTTTTCCGCCCAACGAGCCATACGGCGCTCCTTTTTGTGCATCAGCACAGCCGACCTGTCTCTGATTATGTCGCTGACGCCCGGTTTTCTGGGACCAGTGGTGCAGATTAGCTAGACGAGCTTACGGTTCTTGCCTACTGCTTCTGTCACGTCCATTTCTTGAGCACTACTGGGCCACCAGGCTTCCTTGTCGGCACGCAGGCTCTGATGTAGTTCACGTCTAATAGCCTGTCTGGTCACATTGTGTTCAGAGCCAGCCGGGAGGTGTCTTCTATTTTCTAACAGGTTCACCGACCTCTCAGAAATCCAGTGACTTGTGCGGTGACGATGGAAAGGGTCCCAAGCGGATGCTCCTGCGTCGTGCATGGCGGCCGAGATCTTATTCTACTGAAGCTCAGTGTCATAGAACAAGACACCGGACGTTAGTTGTACAGTGCTTCCTGATAGGCGTGCCTAAACGAAATCTGAGACAATTTCTCCGTTGCCAATCGTAGGGGACACTTGGTGCGTCTCCCGGTAAAGTTCATGGAGAAACGACAGCGTACCAAGGCATGATCAGAGTCCACACAGGTAGTCCAGTATAAGCGGCAATCCAGGATAGATACACACCACCTCTAACTTATGGAAATGTGGTCAGTTTGGGTCCATCGCTGGCCAGCTACGGGTGGACTCCATGTAGCACTTCGGCGCCTACTGTGTCTAAAAGCAGTGATGCTAAGAAACAACTGTTGCTCCGCACACACTTGCAGCAGACGCTTATCGTTGTCAGTCCGTTTGGAGGTAAGCCCACAATTACCACCCAACTGAGCTTCTGAAGAGCACCGTCGCCCTACTTGTGCGTGCATATCCCATGCAAGTACTATAATATCTGAACTAGAAGCACTGCGTAGTAGCGCGTTCAGTTTGTGGTAGAATGTGTCCTTGACAGCATTAGAACTGCGGTCGGATGGGGCATAAGCGGAAATTACAAACAAACGTCGTTTTGTACTACTTCGTGAATCAACCTGTTGATGTCGTCAAACGGGCTGCACATAAACGGCTGTACACCGGAATCTAATCAATGTACGATGGCACAGCCTTGGAGCTTAGAGTGATAACTACACCAGCTTGACCCATGATGCTGCATCGGTGTCTCCGGATGATTGCAACCAATAACGAGAGGATAAGCCGGGTGCAGTTAATTCAATAACCCCGTTAGGGTCATTGGTCCTAGTTTCGGACACACTATGCACATCAATACCCAGTGTGTCGCTGGTGCGTACGAGTGCAGCCTGTTGACCAGTTTGTCATAGAGTGCGAATCTTGTATCTCGCCATGGAAACGGGATAACGTGGCCCTATAAGGGACTTTGCCGATAGGCGTCCGGTAGTTGCAGTGGGATGGTGGCTGCAGATGTTTCTAATCCGGTGGCACTTCTGTTGCCGTCAAATGAGTTGGGAATTATAGCAAAAAGTTTAATAATGGGGCGCGGGATAGGAGTAAATGCAACAGGTGAAAAAGAAAGAAGGGAGGCGCCAGCAGTGGCATGTTTTCGCTTCTCAGCCCTGCTGTATGCATCAGGAAATGCGACCATTGATAACCTGTAAGACGGTCGATGCAGGATGAAGTTTAGTTTGAAGATGCCATGGTTGCATTAGGGCTGAGATACCGCCAGGGCGCCCAGAAAGACCAGAGGACGATTAGGGTTCTCATCCAATGCCTTGGGTTCAAAAGCCTGTCCGCAAAGCGGCGGGGGGCGGCAATGTTTTAGTCTTACAGAAAGAGACGCCATCCAATCTAAACGCCCAACCGGAGGGAAAAGGAGACTTGGTTTATCTGAACTCACAGTTGACCAACCTGGTAGAAGTAGCACTCAAAGTGTCCGGAGGCATCACCTAGTATAATTAAATGGTTTAATAAGGTATGCAAACCATCGTATCAAGTTAAGGTCCAGTATCGTTTAGACGTAAAAAGCGTTAAGATCACTCGGCCACCGGCCGAGTACTAGCAATCGACGCGGTAGGAAGCTCAAACTCCAGTACGTTTTTCGGACTTCGTTAGCACTTATTATTTTACATATAACGTGCCTCTGCAATTTTCTGCTCTTATCAAAAGTTTACGAAATCCAGAAAAAAGATCAATACGTTTTGTAACTATCAAAAATGAGCAAAACCTTTGAAAAACTCAAAAACAGCTTTGCGCTCTTTTGTGTATGGCTATGCATTTATGCTGCTTTTTCATTTTGCTTTCAAAATACACCGCCAGTTGGTTGCACTACGGTTTCACATTTGCTGTATCACCGCACGTAAACGGAAAGCTGAACGAAATGCCGGCTCAACCGCCAACGTGTACTTTACTAACTGTCCACCACAAACAGTTTTACCATTTCCACACCGTAAGGAGGACAAGGGTGGGAGCCCGCTAGGGTCCGATTGCATGGTCCTCTCCAAGCAGTTGGAGCAGGTTTCACAACCTGGCCTTGTCGTAGGCTGGCCCGCGACGGACAGTCTTCACGTAGATCGAAGGACTGCCTACACAGTCCCTTCTGGAAAAGGGCTATGTAGCAGCTTGGAGATTCCCCGGTTTGCTTGTGTATAATTCCAACTAAAATTATTTCTTTGTACACCGAGGCAACCGGTGTGGATTGTTGAACGGATTGTTGAGTTCAAACGCTTTACGTGCTCATCGCCAATTTTGCTTAGCGCTCGTTTCGGTTAAAAATAGCGAATGCCCTGTGTGCTGTGCAAGCTCCGTTCTGCTAGTTAGAGGGTCCATGGTGCCGTACCTTTATAGCTAGATAAAAGGGAATATTTTACTGCAACCCGGTCTGTTTTTTCGAATGGACCTGGGTGCACTGTACAGGCGCCTGTCTAATGTCTTATTCTGGTGCACGTCACCGTTGTATTCGGAGCTGATGAAGCCTGCCGTACTTATCAGTTGGCAGTCGAGCAGCTGTTAGAATCTTTCCTATGTCAGTGCATTAAAAATTATCTTTGGCAGGCTACTACAAGCGTTCACTAGACCAGTGATGGAACAGCATTTGAACAGATGTGAAGTATTCGACTTCTGTACAACTTTCGCTTGTGGCCTCTTGTTGAGTTCCCACGTTAAGTTAAACGTGTATATATACCTTACTCCTAAGTACTGCGCTTAGGAACCGGCTAGTTTAGATAAGACCTCTTCGGTGTAGACAAAATTCCATAAGGAATAATTTCTGATTTAACCTTTGATGAGGATAAGCAATGTCTTATAGCCCCATGTCGGATTTCAAACCACTCCACTCCACTCTTTCTAGAGAGTCGCATCCAGATGTTAAAATAGCATAGTTCCTTGGATGCCCATACTCCAACCGTGGGAGCCTATGTGAGGTAAACAGGATGCTAAAAATTGCCCGTGATACGGGAGAACGACATGCGTAAGACACCCAGCATCCTGTTTGCTGCCGAGACCTTTATCGGGGGCCTTGGGAAGTCCTAAATACATGTGACACGACAATCCTTAGATCCTTCTCCCGCGTAATATATTTGGGTAGTAATCCGCAAATAGGTTATGCAAGAAATTTAAATGTAATAACAACCGGAAGATTGAAAGATATGTCCTGAGTAACGGGTCGTTGCCAATTGACGGACCAATCTTGCAACCGGTCCAGAGCCGTTTGAAGTCTCTCCGAGTCGACAATGCTAGCTGCTGCTGAATCTAGCTTGTGCTGGTTAGCATAGACTAACCATACGGCTTGAAGCGCTGCAGTGCATTCCTTAAAGCATAACTTGAAAAGTTTCAGCCTAAAGACATAGTTATATTAGACTTTGCAAGCCATAGATACAGAGCCAGATATTGTGTGAAGAATCCTATCTGTCAAGCAGTCTGTAATCCAGGCAATGATGTTTCGACTATCGACAATTCTCTGGAGCTTCAGCAAAGGTCAGTTGTGTGTGATTTTGTCAAATGCATTACGGAAGTCAATATAAATAACAGCTAGCTGTCTCCGGTAGTCTACAGCTTTGACCGATGCTGCTCTGTCAAATACAGGTTAAAGAAGCAGGAGTGTCCTCCGCGGAATCTGCACCGAGTGGGGAAGATGGCGCACAGGTTTCGCAGTGAGTGTGAACGAAGCGCTTGACGATCCGTTCCATTAAAGGTCAGAGACGCCGGACATAGCAGTCGAAATCTTGGAAGCTCGTGCCGGTTTCCTCCTTGTTGGTTGGGCATACAATCACTAATTACCAGTCAGATGATGGGCGCATATCTGAAAGTGAAGACCAGAAAACATAATGGACAAGCAACGTGTTCTGCCAACACTTTGAGGAATAGAGGTGAAGTAAATTAATGCCCGTTCCGGAGCTTGGGTGCTGTTCAAAATGGAGTGTTTTGACTCCCTCAGAAATGAATTCGACTTGCTCGTGAGGTACATAACTTCTCGTCAGCTCTAGTGTAGGTACTGACGTTTAAGGGGAGTACATCAATGAGTACTGGAGGCTAGTATTTTTACCCTTCCCGTTATCTTCTTAGAGCACTTTGTCCTCATCCTGGAAGGATAAAGCAGCAATAATACCGCCAGCTTCGGTGTTTCGAGAACAGCTTCATCGGTCAAGTTCGTGATTGCATAACCAGGCTGTGTTCGTAATGTGAGTTTATCTGGCGCTAGTTCGATTTAACAGCTTTTTGAATATATGGCATTTCAAGTAATCATATGTTGTCTATGTTGGCAAGAATATATCTCACAGTTTTCTTCAATTATTATCAGGAACCTTACCAGTCAGTCGATTTAGGGGTCCGTTGTTAAACGTTTGCCCTTAGTGCTAATAACATCTTTTTAAATGATCGACATCCTATTTGAACCTCATGTTGTTTCATCGGTAGTGGGATGGACAATTTTTACAAACGGCGTGAATTTGAAATGTTGCATATTATTGGCGTTGCTGTTCAGCTTTTCGAAAATTGCGTATACCCACTTTGTCGGTCATTTTGTGTTACCCATCAGTAGCACAATATATTCTATACTACCTGGACCATCGCTTTTGCAATTCTCG
This sequence comes from Dicrocoelium dendriticum, assembly GCA_944474145.2. Taxonomy (NCBI): domain Eukaryota; kingdom Metazoa; phylum Platyhelminthes; class Trematoda; order Plagiorchiida; family Dicrocoeliidae; genus Dicrocoelium; species Dicrocoelium dendriticum. The sequence goes on from CALYDF020000033.1 coordinate 35,027, forward strand.
ATCGTTTTTCGTGTCTTAACAATTTTTACGAGATTCACGCGGTCTATTTTTTTGTCATTCTTTATTTACTCCTGACCAATGCGTGCCAAACGTTGTAATCTCTCTTTTTCCTCAAAGAAAGCGGTGCAAACAGAAGCAACCAGCACACCCTCAGCATTTTCATCCTAGCTGAAGGATTGCAGCGTCATGCTTGATGACCCTCTTAGTGCGGCTTAAGTCAAAATTCACCAATTAGAATATGAGCTTAGAATGCTTAAGAATGAGCTGCTTACGATGACTGCAACTATGGAGAACCTTAAACAGCTGTCGGTTCTGTCGGGATTACTGGAAACGGATAAGCCAAATGAACTGAACGACGCTGGCGCGTTATTAGCAGTACTTATCGACATAGTAACGGAAAGTATACGTCGTTCCCAGAACGCCGTCATATTCAATGTACCTTATCGCTGACCACTTGAAAAAGTTGAGCGGTCTACTTTAAGTGTATGCAAC
>CALYDF020000034.1:0-28384 GCA_944474145.2 Dicrocoelium dendriticum
GACTGTATGCAACCAAGCACTTCATCCAGTCGGTTAAACAGTACTTCCGGTGTTCGGCCCATCACTATGATATCATCCAAATATGCAGCGGTTCCAGAAACGCCCGCTAGCATGGTGTCCATCAACCGTTGGAAGATGGCTGGCGCCGTTTTCACACCAAATGGCAAGCGGTTGTATTGGAATAGCCCACGATGAGTGTTGATCGTCAACAACTCCCTCGAGGCTTCGTCAACATCCACTTGAAGATAAGCATCGAATAGATCAAGCTTAGCAAAGTACTTACCACCATTCAGCTTTGCAAAAATATCCTCCTGTACAAGTAATGGGTACTGGTGGTCGTCCAGCGCGGCGTTGAGGCCAGTTGAAAAGTCAGCGCAAACGCGTACCATGCCATTTGCTTTCTTCACTGCGACAATAGATGCGGCCCATGCTGCGTAGCTGACGGCTGTGAGGACTCCGGCAAGTTCCAGTCGATCGATCTCTTGCGCAACAAATGACATGGCTGCATATGGTACCGGTCTTTTAGCCTTGAACACTGGTTTAGCACCTGGTCGCAAGTTCAGTGTTGCCTTGAAGTTCGTACAGTGGCCCAAGCCATCCTGAAAGACAGAAGCAAATTTTCGCTTCAGGGTACGTGTCATGTCTTCGACGGACTTTGATGATGGGTCTGGACGTGCTCGAACTCGGTTGCAGATCTGATTCAAGGGAACATCTAGGAGATTCAACTTTTCAATCCAGTCGAAGCCAAGGAGATTCAAATTCGGCCGGTCTGAAATGCAGCATGTTCCCGACATTTCCACACAATAGAAAGCAATATCGCAAATGAGTTCGCCCACTATGTTTAACCCACCGCCGGGTGCCTTATGCGCAACTTTCTGAGACTCGACCATCTCCGGCCACTTTATGTGATTCCATGTGCTCCTGGAAAGAACCGTGATGTCCGAGGCCGTGTCAAATTGCTTTTGGTTGGGATCCCATTGATTAACACAGTGATGAATCGTCGTCTCGGTTTACATTCGCTTTGGAATGCGGCAACTATGGACAGAGACTCAGCGCCGTCCTTTCTAGAATTCCACTTTCGATAAGACTTCCGCACTTTCTTCGACCGGACCTGACTGCAGAATTCCTCTTTATGCCCACGCTTATGACAAACTTGACAAATATGTTTGAAGGCACAGAAGCGCGCGAAATGCCATCCGCCGCATGACCAGCATGCTGTGGGCGGTTTGTTCGTCGGCTTCTTGAGGGTTTGCTTCGGTTGCCGGTCCTGGCCTTTTTCACGAGTTGCAAGGTATCTGGTGGTGAGAGACCATTGCGTACGACCATGGAGGTGTCGTGTTTTAGAGTGAGCAGCCGTTTGCATTCGCTTACGAGGGCCTTCAGTGTCAAATCAGGATCCTGCTCCAGTTTAGCTAAAAGCTGCGTGCAGGCGATTGTAGAGCGCTGACGAAAATGAGACACTTAAACTGATCGTCCGTTAGAGAGCGTAGTTTGAATCGTTTACACTCACGGGTAATCATGTCTGCTAGGGCCCCAACATCGTCCGTTTCCTGTCTGACAATTTTAAGCATTGGTAGCGAATACTAAACAAAGATACCGACTCACCAAAAATTTTTTTAACTGAGACACTGCTTCGTCAAATGTCAGATCCTTCGGCTGTTTGGGCATAATGTGGTCTATGAACCTTGAATGTTCACTTATTTCGAGCTTGCGGAGTAGCAATCGCACCTTCCAGGAGTCATCCTGACGAATGAAGTCCGTCCGGAACATGTCTTCCCAGCGCTTGAACCACGCTTCGAAAGTGCATCCAAAATCCGCATCATAATTGAATTCAGTGATGGCGTTCGTGAGAAGATCAACAGAACTCGCCTGCGTGTCCCGCGCCGCCGCTCCTGTTGTCTGAAAACTTAAACATTTTCATTTGTGCCTCCATTTGAGCTTGCTGTTGAAAAAGCAGCTTTTGAAAGTGTTCAGCAGAAAAATTCATCACACTCCCAATTTTCCCCGTCGCCATTTGTTATAATCTTCTCACTAGACGCAACTACAAAAATAAAAATTTACTGCTCCACAAAACTTCTAGCCCAACCGAAGATAAAAGCAAAACGCCAATGACATTGACAAAATAACGTATTAATCGCCGCCAACGAACACTGTACAATGACTGCGGATCTTGGCTGTATTTATAGGTCTCTACTGACCTTCGACTTCTAGAATTGCAAGGTCAACAACCAAGGTTAGTGGTTCCCCATATCTGTTGCTGAGGTGTCAGGTGGCTTTTAATCACGTGCAGAAGTAGATTCTGGAACGTATGAAATCGATGCGATAATCGTTAATAATCTATTAATCGCTAAAATAGTGTATAACCAAGGCAATTATTACTTTCTTCCTGACAGTTAGTCTCTTCTTGCCCTAATGTCACGTCATAGAATAGCCACTTTGCGGTTACGCCCAACTTGGTGCAGCCAAGTTGTGTAAAGCACGCCGAGGAAGTCGATCAAGAGTCAGCAAACACTCGAATGAGGCACCAGAAGGATTCTTGCCAAGAGTTAACTGATGGACCCCAGCACTGTTCACCCGATGTTCAAATCATTGTAGTCATCAACAGCACTGCATCAGCCATATGAACTGATGCCTTGTTGTCGTAAAACCCCAGTGACCTACAGAAAAAAATATTAAATAATAATAATAATAATAATATAAATAAAATAATAGTTACAAGAGTAGTCTCACAACATTTTCGCCATTGTGCGCGGTTCTTTGCCATATCCAAGGGGGCTTTTGGTCATGTGTACTCGTGATCCTTACACGCCCAGTCAGGAAGACAAAAGTGTCCGACTGCGACCAAATTTAGCTTAGTGCCTTCATGCTTTTGGCCTAAGCCAATCGTTGTCCACCTCAATTTTGTTTCCATCCGACTTCTACACCCGCGAAGAGTTTAAGGCGAGACAAATGCCCTGTGGGCATGCAAAACACGTGACCAAGCCACTAAAGCCAGTGCGGAGAAATTATGCGGCTCAGCAGACGGCAAAGTTTGTCTGACCTGAAAGTCTCCCATCGAACATCCTCATTACTTGTGTGATGTTGCCAATGTATATCAGCAATGCCCCGGAGGCAGTGTCAATCGAAAGTAGATAGCCTCGGAACGTTATTTGCATGAACAGAACAAGTCTCGCAACCGTAGAGTAGGACAGCTTTTACCGCGGCATTGTAGACTTAGCCCTACAGAAACTCAGGTCGCGTCGACGCCAGAGATGGCGGAGATTAGCAAAAGCAATCCGAAACTTGCAGACGCGCAAAGAGACCGCATCCACCTAACCGTTAGCGCTAATGCAACTTCCGAGGTAAAGGAACTTGTCTACCACTTCCAGAGAATGACATTAAAGGGTAGCGATAGGAGCAGCTCCTAGTCAGTTTGTAAGAAGAACCTACACTTCGATGGAGCGAACGTCATTCCAAACTGGGAGACAGACAGCTCCAACCCACACAGCTCATTTCGGACGGCTGGTAAGGAATTGAAAATTAAGGTGGTATCGTCTGCGTACTGCACATCGCGAAGTCGGTCCCGTAAGCAGCTCAACGTCGCTGAGTTCGCAGTTCTCCAGAGTGCTCTTCATGATGTCGTTCAAAACAAAACTGAACAGGGAGGGTGATGCTGGGAAGCTCTGTCATACCTCCCTGGTGATACTAAAGAAGGGCGAAAGTCCGCCGCACATCATCATTATAGACGTAGACTAAGTAAATACAGCGAATTGTGTAGCAATACATGAGAAAAGAAGACACGCAACAGAGGCGCCCCAGCTGAGACACAGTGACGGATGGGCATCGTTCCGAAGAGCTACAATTTGTCGTACATTCAAACTCGGCATTAACTTCAAGGATAGATGGCTCGAAATTTAATGACACAATTCCCGGGAACTGACCTCAACAGACAACTACAGAGAGCAGATCAGTCAACTGAATCAAGCGTTGCTTGTATGTCCAAGAGGACAACGATCGTTATCCGGCCGAATGTTTGACGACGCCCGAGCATTTGGCGGAGAGTAAAGATAGAAGGATACAACTCCTGCCAGAGGAGAAACCAGCATACCCTCCAAGTATACTGTTCGCGTACGAGGCTGAGCATCCTTAAGAGCAGAACGGCAAGTATATTGGAGGTAGAACAGATGAGACTAAGCCCTCTTTGGTTAGTGTAGTCTGTCCGAGCACACATTTTGAAGATGGGCATGATCTCCGCTAGACTCCAATCAGACGGGATTGCCTCAGTGAGCCAAACCTCTTGGAAAGTAGGTCACTCCCGAACAAGGGATGGACCTCCATCTTTGAAATGAGCCGCTGGGAATTCGTCTGGGCCAGGAGCTGTGTAGAGCCTTAGGGAGGGGCGTAGCTCATGAGCAACGTCAGCCTCAGATAGCGTTGAAGCGTCTACACACCAGGCAGAATTCTAGATTATTGACTAAGTACTTGCCAGTGCTGCTAACCAGTTGAATTGCTATTCAAAATGTTCGGTTCAACGCACAAGTCGAGGTTATTAACAGTGGATTGGCTTGCCACTGATTTCGTATAAAAATTGGCTTACGGTCGGCCGTTTGTCGCCAGTAGACGGGATCAGGAAGAAAAGCTCTCTGGAAATCCCCGAGGTATCCACTTGTTCCCGCTGCATCTACCAAGTCTCGCGATCCTTCCTGAGGAGCTGTTTGAGTTCAGTTTTGTGGTTCTGCACAGTGAATGGTACCCAACACCAGCAGAAATGGCACCACAAGCTTCGAAAAGCTGGAGAGATCGTGCAGAAATCCAGTGATTGATAGCATTACTAGTGAAAGCACAGCCAAGGGTAGCAGTTGTGTGCAAAGCGTTGCAGATATGTGGCCAGTGTGTTTCAACGTCTAAGCGTGAGGTGCTCTTGAAATTTGAGGTCAACGCGTCCTGAAAGGTGTTGAGAACGCTTGGATCATAAATCCTAGCCACGTCGGGCCGTTTCCTGCGACGCCGATGGAAGTCACAAAAACGTAAAGCGATCCTGGCCCAGACAACCGCATAGTAAGAAGTGAGGTAAGCACACCAGATTGATTTGCAATCGTGTATGCAATCCCGCCAACGATAACTGATGGCGATGTGGTCTAACTGTGTCCAAGCCTGGCCAGGTGATGGGGGCGTCCAGGTGGCAGAAAGAAGCCGTGATCAGCGCAATGCTAAAGTAGGCGATCACCATTGTCTGTTCTGCGAGTACCATGGCTATGTTGACTACCGACTTCATGCTCGTCAACCTCAAGTCTGCTGACCTGCGCGTTTAGGTCCCCGGCAAGTAACACGATGACTGTGCGGCGCTTCATACAAAGAAGGTCGGAGAGTTGATATATAACTAACAAGCGATGTCTGCTGACTCCGTGCCTGGACAGTCGCACTGACTCAAGTCAGATCGCATAGAATCGACTATTGATAGGGAACCAGTCTAGTAGCGCGATCTCAGCATATGCGTTCAACGCGATTGCCACGCCAGCATGACCAGCGGCTTCGGCGATTGTGTCTGCATATAAGTGCAGCGTGACAATGTCGCAAGTCATGCTAGGGGACTTAAATCGGGTTTCGGCGAGACAGCGGACATCAATGACAGTAGTCTTGAGCATGTGAGTAAGGGCTGCTTGTGATCCGAGTTGCATCAGCGTCCGAAAGTTGCCGGCCGGAATTAGGAACTAGGCACTGGAAAAGGTTTACTAGTACTACTACTAGGTGGCGAACCTTCGGATCTAAGTTCTTGATGCCCATGACGAGAACACTTGTCCAAGGCGTCACGGTGTTGTGCACTCGGAAATGGGTTTATCAAAGATGATGACTTGTGCTAACGTGGAAGAAAGTAACTGAACGGCGGTGCGGTAGGGCGCGATATAGCATGTTCAGCAGTCAGCACCTCGGCCGAGGGCAAAAGTTACGGAGAGCAGAAAAAGCGGACACTATCGGTGAAACGTTGATCAATACGTTATGTGTGCATGGAGCTCCCAGGAAGCCAGGGTCGAGGAAGAGGATTGACTTAAGGGACGTCACCAGGAGCACTATGTCATAAAGACCTGACCCCCAAGGTAGCTTGCCGATTGACGTGTATCACATACCGTTAGCAGCCGGCTACCAAGATGAAGATAACACGGCTTTCGAGCAGGAACAAACTACTCAGCGCACCCAAACAGTCCGAGTGAAGCTGCGTGAAGATTGGGAAAAATTTCCAGGAACATCTAACTCGCAGATGAGCACGAAGGCCAATGACAGTCAGGTAGCTCATACGTCTTCATAAAAGCCGGTGGCCATCGAGGTTGCTCACCCGCATTCCGTTGAATACTCACTCAGTCGTAGAAGTGAGTGGTCGGTAACCCTATAGCCGGTTACATGGGCTTTAACACAGCGTCTTACGAGCTCTTGTCGTATTCAAAGTGAAGCCAGGTGACCACTAGAGAATCTTCACACCTTAGGACGCTGCCGCTGGTTGTCCGCGACTGCTTATTCATCTCGCCTACGAAGAGACGAGACATATAAACAGTAACTTTCGCAGGGAAGACGTTCAACAACCCGCAACATAGCGATGCGTCCGGTGGTAAACATAAATCGTCAACTGTATGCCGTAAAGACGCTTCGCTGTCGCGCGTGGGCTGAGTATACCGCGAGGACGCATGCCCACACGCTGATTCGAACAGGTGAGCTTGTGACTGTAAGTCAGGCGTGCAGGCTATTCGGCCGCCCGCCGGTAGCGTACAGCGCCAACTATTGTTCAGGTCACTTCCGACCTCATCGATAACGGCACCAAACACATTTTAAACAAGCAATCCGACTAGGGAGCGACAGGAGACACGTCACTGGTGTCGACTGCAAGCAATGTGCTGTAAAGTCTCGAGCCAAGCAAAAAGCGGGTCACGTGGACTCCAGTCTAGAAGGGAAGAAGGACAAACAGCACCCAGTTTGGCCATCAGTGACTTCATTTCCCATTATCAAGTCAACTTTTGTCCACCTCGAGCTCTGCGCCAGCATATATCCGACAAAAGAACAAGGCCGTCGTCGGTAAGTGGTGACCGGACATACGTAGTACGTATTCGAGCCAACACGTTATTCAGTGCTATCTGATGTTCTACGGAACTAGCCTGATGTTGGCGGCATTCAGTTTGGGATTTGCCTGTCACTGCGGCCCCCATGGGACAGTCACAGAACGCCTGCGCCTACAGAGCGACCATAGGTGGTTTGCCTTGTACCACGCACAGATCCATCCACACATCACATATCCAGTGTAAACCTGAAGGAATAAGACCGGGAGGCATGTGGATGGGAGCCATGTTTCATCAACGGAGCAGGTACACAATGCTTCAACATGCACACCAGCAGCATTCCTGTGCAACTATGTAGGGAATCATGCGTGCCAGACGTACACAAAGCGGTGGCTGGGTAGTAGTCCGCTCCAAACCGAGTGAATGGGACCACCCTTTGAACCTAGTACGGCCACGAAGAGCGTGCAACTAGTCCCCCAGCAGCGGTTAGCAGTCTCCGGGGGACAGTAATCGAGGTGGAGGGTGCTAGATAGGTAGGCACCTCGTCAACATTCACATCAAACGCACCCATACTGGAGATATGAAACCACCAACATAAGATTTGAGGGAAAGCAAACATGCAAAATTGATATAGAATATGTAGCAGAATGACAGAATTGAACATGCCAACTAAAGTGGAATGACTTTTATCCAGGTTAAAAATATCTAGTTTAAGTGTAAGTTGGCTTAGTCTGACTGCGGTGAAATAGTTTCTTGAATGCACCATCAAGCTCAGCATGAGAAACCATATGAATAGGAAAAAACATGAAAAAGATAGACATGCAAACTGGACAGTAAATGTGCGCAGAATGACAGAATTGAGCAAATCAAAAAGGGTATGAATTCTGATCTATTGTTAGGGCGACGTCAGACAAGGGATATCAACCGATTAAAAAAAACGAAACAGTGAAAGCACGAAATAAAAGGGGAATATGCAGAAGGTAAAAAACTGCACAAATCAAATCAAATTGACTAGGTTAGATTTAGTGTAATGCGGAAGAAGCCAAGTGTAAGTCACCTTAGCCCAAATGCAGTGAATCAGAATAAATGCAACATACATGGTTGGCGGCATCCGGTTCCGGAGTTGCCTGTCACTGCGGCCTCCATAGGACAGCCACAGGATGCCTGCGCCTACAGAGGGATCATGGGTGGCTTGCGCTGCATCATCCACAGTTCCATTCAAACACCACGTATCCGGTGTAAACCCGAAAGAATAAGACTGGAGGGTATGTGGATGGGAGCCATATTTCATCAACGGATCCGGTCCACACTGCTTCACAGGAAAACACAAGTGCACTGTATTTGGTGAGTCAGGAGCACACAATGTGATGATTAGGCCGTAGCCCGCTCCACACATAAACCATGTAATAAATTAAAATTTGCCAGCTGTATGCCGTAATGACGCTTTCCTGCCGCGCGACCACCATCAGTCGCGCGTGGGCTGAGTATACCGCGAGGACGCCCGCCCCTACGCGGGTTCGTACAAGTGACCTTATGATTGCAAACCAGGCGTGCAGACCACTCAAGCCCCGGCCGACACACAAACCATGTGCATAGAAGCACTCTTTGGGTCCAACATCGTTACTAGGATCGTGGACACCGTCCAATCCAGCAACGACCAGCTGTCTTCTGGAGCCAGTAAAGGCCAGGTGATGGATAATAGAAAGGTAGGCATCTTGTCAACATTCACAGCGACACCGGGGATATCAATAAACAACCACCGGCCCTTGAAATGCAAAAAACTCAACACGCAGACATACATACAGACCAAGCTCAATGACCATGCGGCACACGTACCAGACCAGCCGCCTTATTGACCTGGATTAGTACAATCGGTATAGGTTTTTCGGTAAGTCCCCCCCTCTATCCTTCTTATTGTTCTCCGTCCCGTCGGTCACCGTGGATGTACGGCAGCGAAGCATCAGTTCATGCGGTTAATGCACTGCAGTTGATGATGGTTATGATGATCGGCATAGTGCCACGTATGGTATTTAAAATAAAAAAGGAAGAGGGAGAAAACGAATTTAAAACATTGTTCATAGGAAAAGCGTGTCCCAACAGGTTCGCAGATGTGCAGTTTATCGTCATATCCGAGAGGGTTTCCAGTCATACGCGTTCTTGACCTTGGGCCAGGGAGACGAAAACGCCCGAGTACGGCTAACTTCGAGGTTAGCTCCTTCATTCTTCTGGCGCAAGGCATATGTTAGCCACCTTGCTTGTGCTTCTGGCTGATTTCTGCGTCCGCGAAGAGGGTACGGCGAGATAAACGCTCCGTGGGCATGCGAGGTACATGCCCAAGGCAATGCAGCCTGCGCAGTTAAATTATGCTGCTCAGTGGCCAGCAAAGTTTGTCTGAGCTGAAAGTCTCCCATCGAACATCCTCATTGCTTGTGTGATATTGACATCGTATATCAGCAATGTTCCGAAGGCAGTGATGATCACGGACAGACAACCTCTCAAGATCCTTTGTGCGAAGAGGTAAAGTATTGCAGCCATAAAGCAGAACTACTCACACCGTGACAGTGTAAACACGGCGCTTAAGTGATAGACTCAGATCGCCTCGACACCAGAGATGGCGGAGATTAGCAAAAGCAATCCGAAACTTGCAGACGCGCAAAGAGACCGCATCCACCTAACCGTTAGCGCTAATGCAACTTCCGAGGTAAAGGAACTTGTCTACCACTTCCAGAGAATGACATTAAAGGGTAGCGATAGGAGCAGCTCCTAGTCAGTTTGTAAGAAGAACCTACACTTCGATGGAGCGAACGTCATTCCAAACTGGGAGACAGACAACTCCAACCCACACAGCTCATTTCGGACGGCTGGTAAGGAATTGAAAATTAAGGTGGTATCGTCTGCGTACTCCACATCGCGAAGTCGGTCCCCGGAATAAAGCCGACGCCGCTGGATTCACAGTTCTATATAGCACTCCCCATGATTACGTCCATAGCGAAATTGAACAAGAAGGGGGATGCTGGGCAACCCTGTCTTACGCCACTGAGAGGGTGGGGGAATGTCAGCCGTATACGCGCATTCGGCCCGAGGTTTGAGAGTAGATGGCTTGAGGTATGGTGAGATATACCTTGGACACTCCTTTACTCAGATGACAACTCCAGAGAGTAGCTCAGTAAACAGAGTTAAACGCAGCTCGGATATCTAAAAAGACGACAATTGATAACCGGCCAAATGTATGATGACGTGCGAGTATTTGGCGGAGTTTAAAGATATGATAGATGCAACGCCAACCTGAGCGGAATCCAGCTTACTCTTCATGTATACTCTGTTCGGGTAAGAGGCTGAGCCTCCTTAAAGGCAAAGCGGAGAGCAGGTTGGAAGCAACACAGAGGAAACTAATCCCTACGTGATTGATGCAGTAAGTTTGGGTACTCTTTTTGAAGACAAGCACGATATCCGCTGGGCTACCATCAGATGGGATAACTTCCGTGACCCAAATCGTGGTGAAGGGAAATTGACTCCCGAACAAGTGATGGGCCTTCATCTCTGAAAACAGCCGAAGGAAGTTCATCTTGGCCAGGGGCTTTGTAGTGCACTAAGAGGCGAAGCTCATGGGCAACCGCAGCCTCAGATGGTGGTGAAGCATCTACACATTAGAGAACGCTCTGGATTCCTGAGGGGGAACTCAACGGTGCTGCTCAGCAATTAAACTGCCGCTCAAAATGTTCGGCCCAACACCCAAGTCGGCGTTTTTTTATACATTGGATTGATTCACCATTGGTTTAGCATAAAACTTCGCTTATAGTCGGCCTTTTGTCGCCGGAGGATCGGATAGGGAGAAGCTAACGGAAATTGCCAGTGGCCGCTTGCTCCATTGCAATGACCTGCTGCGTCCACCAGGCCTCGTGATCTCCTCGGAGAAGCTGTTTGAGCTCAGTGTTGGTGGTCCTGCACAGTGAATAGTATTTAACGGCAGCAGGAATTGCTCGGCGGCCTTCAAGAAGTTGGAAAGACCGCGCAGAGAACCAGTGGTTGACAGAACTACTAATGAAGCCACAGACCAGGGTTGCAGATTTGTACATGGTACTGCGGATGTGTCCAGTGTGCTTCAATGTCTTTGCATAAGGCAGTCTTCAACATTGAGGCTGAAGCATCCTGAAATGCGTAGAGGAGGTTCGGGTCAGAAAGATTGGTAATGTCAATCCGTTTCTGGGGACGCTGCTGGGGGCCACCAAAGCGTAGCGCGATGTTGGTACACACCAGTGTGTGATCTGTAGTGATATAGATACTCTATAATGGTTAACAATCCTGTATACAGCCCCGCCAGCGATAACTGATGGCGAAGTGGTCCACTTGCATCAACGGCTGGCGAGGTGACGGGAGTCTCAAGGTGGCACGTTGGCGCAAGAATCCCCGAAAAGTAGTGTTCGACAGTGATCGGCACAAAGCCGAAGAAGGCGACCACCGTTGTCTGTTCTGTGAATGCCACGGCCGTGTTGACCACCGAGTTGACGTTCGTCAGACACATGTCCACTGACCTGAGTGTTCAAGTCCTCGGCGAGCACCACGATGCTTATGCGGCGCATTTTTTCGGACGTCGGTCAGTTGACCATAGAACTCGTCCTGCAGTCTGCAGTCTGTGGGGGTGTACGCTGCGATAATGAACAAATATCTGCTGGTTCCGCGCCTGCACAGTCGCACTCATTCAAGGTCCATCGCGCAGAGTCGACTGTTGATAGGGATCCAGTCTAGTAGCGCGGCCGCAGCACGTGTGCTCAACGCGATTCTCACGTCAGCATGACCAGCGGCTTCGGCGGTTGAATCTCCAGGTAAACGCAATGGGAAAATACCAGTGGAACTCCCCGACGGTGAAACCAGTCGTAGCGTAGTGCTAACCCTGTAAATTGGTATTACTGAGATAGCAGACATCAACGGCCGTAGTTTCCAGAGTGCGAGTAAAGGCTACCTGTGATCTTATTTGCAGCAGCATCCGAAGATTGAAGATTGCCAGTTTGAACTGGGAACGTGGAGTAAGAAATAGTGTGCAAACATGACTTGGTGCACTCCCGGACCTAAGCTCCTGATCCGTATGGCGAGAATGCTCGCCCAAGGTAGTATGGTGAGGTGGACCTGGAAACGGAGGGGAAGATCAAGAATGGGAATTGAACAAGTGTGGAATAATGTGATTAAACGGTGGTGCGGTAAAGCGTGAATTGGCAGGTTCGGCAGCCGGCACCTCGACCGAGGAAAGCGGTTCCCGAGAGTGAGAGCAGAGAGGGTGAAGAATAGTTGAGACATAGATCTATAGGTTGTGTGGGCACGGTGCTTCTCGGTTGCGCAGGCCAAGGAAGAGGGTTGAATTTGGGAAGCCTTAGGTCAAGAGAGACTTAACCCGCAAGACAGTGGGGCGATTGATGTATACCACGAACCGTTGGGTGTCCGCTACCACGATGAAGATAACACGGCTTTCGAATACTGAATACCGGGAACAGAAAGTGAGTAGATAAAAATCTGTGTTGCTTCATTGTAGATGGATCGGGCACATACGCGGAATCAAGTCGCTGGTTCTTGGGAGGTGGCAGCATATTGCAGATGCACTACATCTTATCTGGGTGCGATGCGCTCCCTATGCCTGTAGTCCGCAAAGTGGGCATCGAGGAACCTCTTAAATTCCAACACCGATTTCACGTCGACTAGCGTCTCCGGCAACTTGTTCCAATATTTCATCAACACGCTCGAAGTATAGAGGGTGTGTGATACGCTTTGAATCCGCTACCACTAGTTTGTGTCGATGTCCGCGTGTGCTGCTTGGTGTGCGAATGTGCAGCATCAGCTTAAACATAGGAAAGTGGCCCAGATGCAATATCTGGTGCGTCGTTATGAGATCAACCCGAAGCCAACAGTATAACAGAGTATACAGTACTAGTCTCCTACCTCGGACCTCGTACGACATACCCCGTAAACTGGGGGTGAGCCGGGTAGCTATATGCTGGAATTGTTCCAGTCGCTACCTCACTATTGTTGCCGAACAATAGGCGGGTGGGCCGTACTCAAGCACCGGTCTTATTATGGAAAAGAAAAGACGGATTGCAATCTCTTCAGACCCAGTGCAAAAGCTGCGTTTAAAGGCCCAAAGCAGGCGTTGTCCGTTCACGTACAATCTGTTAGTGTTGCCGACAGATTTCAGATCACAGCGTGAGAGTTCGCCTAGGTCCTTTACGGAACTAGTGGGATGCAGCGGGGGGCCGGCCAGAATGTACGCACGCCCATTACTACCCCTTCTCAGGCCGGGTCGACCGGCAGGTCAACTTCTGCAGACCAAGGGGATAGGCGGTCAAGGTCCAGTTGAAGGACGTCACGGTCGTCGGGAGAATCAGTAACCCTCAAAATCTTCAGGTCGTCTGCAAACAGTGCACAAGGCGACCGAAGAAGCTGAGGCACTCGGTTTATGTGGATCAGGAAGAAAATGGGCCCAGCACTGTGCCTTAGGGTACACCGCTAGTGGAGGGATACCAGTCCGTTAGGTGGTCATCCACCTGAAACCACCATCTCCCAATAAGGAAGTCACTGATCCACTGGTGCAGTGCACCACCAACACCACACATCCTCAGCTTGTGGAGCAGGACCTTATGGTTCACTTTCTCGAAAGCTTTACTGAAATCAATGTAGATAACATCCACTGATTTCACCCGGTTCAACGCTTGCAACCACTATTGCTGCATCAACAGCAGGTTGGTGGTGCACGAGCGGACCTTCATGAAGCCGTGCTGTGCCGGCGTTAGAAGACCATTTTTCACAATATTCTCGAGCAATTTCACCAAAATAGAGGTGAGACAAATCGGCCGGTAATTATCCACAATGCGTAAGTCACCGCCTTTTGGAGTTAGCTTCACAACCTAACATTTCCAGTCGTTCGGCAATGCACACTCGGACAGCGATATGTTAAACAGATCCGCCAGGGCATGCGAGATGATGACTGATAAGCAAGTTAAGATAAACGAATGAAGTCCATTGGGACCGGCAGGATATACATATATATAAATGTATACTATTTTAATAGTAATATATATATATGTATAATATATTTATACTATTTATAGTATAAATTTATTATACTTTTATATATATTACTATTTATATATATACATTTATATATATGTATATCCTGTCGGTCCCAATGGACTTCATCCGTTTATCTTAACTTGCTTATCAGTCATCATCTCGCATGCCCTGGCGGATCTGTTTAACATATCGCTGTCCGAGTGTGCATTGCCGAACGACTGGAAATGTTAGGTTGTGAAGCTAACTCCAAAAGGCGGTGACTTACGCATTGTGGATAATTACCGGCCGATTTGTCTCACCTCTATTTTGGTGAAATTGCTCGAGAATATTGTGAAAAATGGTCTTCTAACGCCGGCACAGCACGGCTTCATGAAGGTCCGCTCGTGCACCACCAACCTGCTGTTGATGCAGCAATAGTGGTTGCAAGCGTTGAACCGGGTGAAATCAGTGGATGTTATCTACATTGATTTCAGTAAAGCTTTCGAGAAAGTGAACCATAAGGTCCTGCTCCACAAGCTGAGATGTGTGGTGTTGGTGGTGCACTGCACCAGTGGATCAGTGACTTCCTTATTGGGAGATGGTGGTTTCAGGTGGATGACCACCTAACGGACTGGTATCCCTCCAATAGCGGTGTACCCTAAGGCACAGTGCTGGGCCCATTTTATTCCTGATCCACATAAACGGAGCGCCTCAGCTTCTTCGGTCGCCTTGTGCACTGTTTGCAGACGACCTGAAGATTTTGAGGTTTACTGATTCTCCCGACGACCGTGACGTCCTTCAACTGGTCCTTGACCGCCTATCCCGTTGGTCTGCAGAAGTTGACCTACCGGTCGACCCGGCCTGAGAAGGGGTAGTACTGGGCGTGCGTACACCCTGGCCGGCCACCCGCTGCATCACACTGGTTCCGTAAAGGACCTAGGCGAACTCTCACGCTGTGATCTTAAATCTGTCGACAACACGAGCAGGCAACACGAACGGACAACGCCTGCTTTGGGCCTTTAAACGCAGCTTTTGCACTGGGTCTGAAGAGATTTCCATCCGTCTTTTCTTTTCCATGATAAGACCGGTGCTTGAGTACGGCCCACCCGCCTATTGTTCGGCAACAATAGGGAGGTAGAGGCTGGAACAATTCCAGCATATAGGTACCCTGCTCACCCCCAGTTTACGGGGTATGTCGTACGAAGTCCGAGGTAGAAGACTAGTACTGTGTACTCTGTTATACTGTCGGCTTCGGGTTGATCTCATAATGACGCACCGGATATTGCATCTGAGCCACTTCCTTATGTTGAGGCCGCTGCTGCACGTTCGCACACCAAGCAGCACACGCGGACATCGATACAAACTAGTGGTACCGGATTTGAAGCGTATCACACACCCTCTATACTTCGAGCGTCGTGATGAAATATTGGAACAAGTTGCCGGAGACGCTAGTCGACGTGAAATCGGTGTTAAAATTTAAGAGGTTCCTCGATGCCCACTTTGCGGACTACAGCCATAGGGAGCGCAGCGCACCTGGATAAGATGTAGTGCATCTGCAATATGCTCCCACCGCCCAGGAACCAGCGACTTGATTCCGCGTATGTGCCCGATCCATCTACAATGAAGCAACACAGATTTTTGTCTACTCGCTTTCTATTCCCGGTATTCAGTATTCGAAAGCCGTGTTATCTTCATCGTGGTAACCGACACCCAACGGTTCGTGGTATAAATCAATCGCCCCACTGCCTTGCGGGTTAAGTCGCTCTAGACCTAAGCCTTCCCCAGTTCAACCCTCTTCCTTGGCCTGCGCAACGGAGAAGCACTATGCCCACACAACCTATGGATCTATGTCTCAACTATTCTTCACTCTCTGCTCTCACTCTCGGGAACCACTGTCCTCGGTCGAGGTGCCGGCTGCCGAACCTGCCAATTCACGCTTTACCGCACCACCGTTTAATCACATTATTCCACACTTGTTCAATTCCCATTCTTGATCTTCCCCTCCGTTTCCAGGTCCACCTCACCATACTACCTTGGGCGAGCATTCTCGCCATACGGATCAGGAGCTTAGGTCCGGGAGTGCACCAAGTCATGTTTGCACACTATTTCTTACTCCCCGTTCCCAGTTCAAACTGGCAATCTTCAATCTTCGGATGCTGCTGCAAATAAGATCACAGGTAGCCTTTACTCGCACTCTGGAAACTACGGCCGTTGATGTCTGCTACCTCAGTAATACCAATTTACAGGGTTAGCACTACGCTACGACTGGTTTCACCGTCGGGGAGTTCCACTGGTATTTTCCCATTGCGTTTACCTGGAGATTCAACCGCCGAAGCCGCTGGTCATGCTGACGTGAGAATCGCGTTGAGCACACGTGCTGCGGCCGCGCTACTAGACTGGATCCCTATCAACAGTCGACTCTGCGCGATGGACCTTGAATGAGTGCGACTGTGCAGGCGCGGAACCAGCAGATATTTGTTCATTATCGCAGCGTACACCCCCACAGACTGCAGAATGCAGGACGAGTTCTATGGTCAACTGACCGACGTCCGAAAAAATGCGCCGCATCAGCATCGTGGTGCTCGCCGGGACTTGAACACTCAGGTCAGTGGACATGTGTCTGACGAACGTCAACTCGGTGGTCAACACGGCCGTGGCATTCACAGAACAGACAACGGTGGTCGCCTTCTTCGGCTTTGTGCCGATCACTGTCGAACACTACTTTTCGGGGATCATTGCGCCAACACGCCACCTGGAGACTTTCGTCACCTGGCCATCCGTGGGTGCAATTGGACCACTTCGCCATCAGTTATCGCTGGCGAGGCTGTATACAGGATTGTTAACCATTATGGAGTACCTATATCAGTACGGATCACACACTGGTGTGTACCAACGTCGCGCTACGCTTTGGTGGTCCCCAGCAGCGTCCCCAGAAACGGATTGACATTACCAATCTTTCTGACCCGAACTTCTACGCATTTCAGGATGCTTCGGCCTCAATGTTGCAGACTGCCTCATGCAAAGACATTGAAGCACACTGGACACACATCCGCAGTACCATGTA
The DNA here is from genome assembly GCA_944474145.2 of Dicrocoelium dendriticum. Classification (NCBI taxonomy): domain Eukaryota; kingdom Metazoa; phylum Platyhelminthes; class Trematoda; order Plagiorchiida; family Dicrocoeliidae; genus Dicrocoelium; species Dicrocoelium dendriticum. The sequence goes on from CALYDF020000034.1 coordinate 17,122, forward strand.
CAACTGTGCAACCCTGGTCTGTGGCTTCATTAGTAGTTCTGTCAACCACTGGTTCTCTGCGCGGTCTTTCCAACTTCTTGAAGGCCGCCGAGCAATTCCTGCTGCCGTTAAATACTATTCACTGTGCAGGACACCAACACTGAGCTCAAACAGCTTCTCCGAGGAGATCACGAGGCCTGGTGGACGCAGCAGGTCATTGCAATGGAGCAAGCGGCCACTGGCAATTTCCGTTAGCTTCTTCCTATCCGATCCCCCGGCGACAAAAGGCCGACTATAAGCGAAGTTTTATGCTAAACCAATGGTGACTCAATCCAATGTATAAAAAACGCCGACTTGGGCGTTGGGCCGAACACTTTGAGCGGCAGTTTCATTGCTGAGCAGCACCGTTGAGTTCCCCCTCAGGAATCCAGAGCGTTCTCTAATGTGTAGATGCTTCACCACCATCTGAGGCTGCGGTTGCCCATGAGCTTCGCCTCTTAGTGCACTACAAAGCCCCTGGCCAAGATGAACTTCCTTCGGCTGTTTTCAGAGATGAAGGCCCATCACTTGTTCGGGAGTCAATTTCCCTTCACCACGATTTGGGTCACGGAAGTTATCCCATCTGATGGTAGCCCAGCGGATATCGTGCTTGTCTTCAAAAAGAGTACCCAAACTTACTGCATCAATCACGTAGGGATTAGTTTCCTCTGTGTTGCTTCCAACCTGCTCTCCGCTTTGCCTTTAAGGAGGCTCAGCCTCTTACCCGAACAGAGTATACATGAAGAGTAAGCTGGATTCCGCTCAGGTTGGCGTTGCATCTATCATATCTTTAAACTCCGCCAAATACTCGCACGTCATCATACATTTGGCCGGTTATCAATTGTCGTCTTTTTAGATATCCGAGCTGCGTTTAACTCTGTTTACTGAGCTACTCTCTGGAGTTGTCATCTGAGTAAAGGAGTGTCCAAGGTATATCTCACCATACCTCAAGCCATCTACTCTCAAACCTCGGGCCGAATGCGCGTATACGGCTGACATTCCCCCACCCTCTCAGTGGCGTAAGACAGGGTTGCCCAGCATCCCCCTTCTTGTTCAATTTCGCTATGGACGTAATCATGGGGAGTGCTATAGAGAACTGTGAATCCAGCGGCGTCGGCTTTATTCCGGGGACCGACTTCGCGATGTGGAGTACGCAGACGATACCACCTTAATTTTCAATTCCTTACCAGCCGTCCGAAATGAGCTGTGTGGGTTGGAGTTGTCTGTCTCCCAGTTTGGAATGACGTTCGCTCCATCGAAGTGTAGGTTCTTCTTACAAACTGACTAGGAGCTGCTCCTATCGCTACCCTTTAATGTCATTCTCTGGAAGTGGTAGACAAGTTCCTTTACCTCGGAAGTTGCATTAGCGCTAACGGTTAGGTGGATGCGGTCTCTTTGCGCGTCTGCAAGTTTCGGATTGCTTTTGCTAATCTCCGCCATCTCTGGTGTCGAGGCGATCTGAGTCTATCACTTAAGCGCCGTGTTTACACTGTCACGGTGTGAGTAGTTCTGCTTTATGGCTGCAATACTTTACCTCTTCGCACAAAGGATCTTGAGAGGTTGTCTGTCCGTGATCATCACTGCCTTCGGAACATTGCTGATATACGATGTCAATATCACACAAGCAATGAGGATGTTCGATGGGAGACTTTCAGCTCAGACAAACTTTGCTGGCCACTGAGCAGCATAATTTAACTGCGCAGGCTGCATTGCCTTGGGCATGTACCTCGCATGCCCACGGAGCGTTTATCTCGCCGTACCCTCTTCGCGGACGCAGAAATCAGCCAGAAGCACAAGCAAGGTGGCTAACATATGCCTTGCGCCAGAAGAATGAAGGAGCTAACCTCGAAGTTAGCCGTACTCGGGCGTTTTCGTCTCCCTGGCCCAAGGTCAAGAACGCGTATGACTGGAAACCCTCTCGGATATGACGATAAACTGCACATCTGCGAACCTGTTGGGACACGCTTTCCTATGAACAATGTTTTAAATTCGTTTTCTCCCTCTTCCTTTTTTATTTTATATACCATACGTGGCACTATGCCGATCATCATAACCATCATCAACTGCAGTGCATTAACCGCATGAACTGATGCTTCGCTGCCGTACATCCACGGTGACCGACGGGACGGAGAACAATAAGAAGGATAGAGGGGGGGACTTACCGAAAAACCTATACCAATTGTACTAATCCAGGTCAATAAGGCGGCTGGTCTGGTACGTGTGCCGCATGGTCATTGAGCTTGGTCTGTATGTATGTCTGCGTGTTGAGTTTTTTGCATTTCAAGGGCCGGTGGTTGTTTATTGATATCCCCGGTGTCGCTGTGAATGTTGACAAGATGCCTACCTTTCTATTATCCATCACCTGGCCTTTACTGGCTCCAAGAGACAGCTGGTCGTTGCTGGATTGGACGGTGTCCACGATCCTAGTAACGATGTTGGACCCAAAGAGTGGTTCTATGCACATGGTTTGTGTGTCGGCCGGGGCTTGAGTGGTCTGCACGCCTGGTTTGCAATCATAAGGTCACTTGTACGAACCCGCGTAGGGGCGGGCGTCCTCGCGGTATACTCAGCCCACGCGCGACTGATGGTGGTCGCGCGGCAGGAAAGCGTCATTACGGCATACAGCTGGCAAATTTTAATTTATTACATGGTTTATGTGTGGAGCGGGCTACGGCCTAATCATCACATTGTGTGCTCCTGACTCACCAAATACAGTGCACTTGTGTTTTCCTGTGAAGCAGTGTGGACCGGATCCGTTGATGAAATATGGCTCCCATCCACATACCCTCCAGTCTTATTCTTTCGGGTTTACACCGGATACGTGGTGTTTGAATGGAACTGTGGATGATGCAGCGCAAGCCACCCATTATCCCTCTGTAGGCGCAGGCATCCTATGGCTGTCTTATGGAGGCCGCAGTGACAGGCAACTCCGGAACCGGATGCCGCCAATCATGTATGTTGCATTTATTCTGATTCACTGCATTTGGGCTAAGGTGACTTACACTTGGCTTCTTCCGCATTACACTAAATCTAACCTAGTCAATTTGATTTGATTTGTGCAGTTTTTTACCTTCTGCATATTCCCCTTTTATTTCGTGCTTTCACTGTTTCGTTTTCTTTTTTAATCGGTTGATATCCCTGCACTTGCACTTACCCTTGTCTGACGTCGCCCTAACAATAGATCAGAATTCATACCCTTTTTGATTTGCTCAATTCTGTCATTCTGCGCACATTTACTGTCCAGTTTGCATGTCTATCTTTTTCATGTTTTTTCCTATTCATATGGTTTCTCATGCTGAGCTTGATGGTGCATTCAAGAAACTATTTCACCGCAGTCAGACTAAGCCAACTTACACTTAAACTAGATATTTTTAACCTGGATAAAAGTCATTCCACTTTAGTTGGCATGTTCAATTCTGTCATTCTGCTACATATTCTATATCAATTTTGCATGTTTGCTTTCCCTCAAATCTTATGTTGGTGGTTTCATATCTCCAGTATGGGTGCGTTTGATGTGAATGTTGACGAGGTGCCTACCTATCTAGCACCCTCCACCTCGATTACTGTCCCCCGGAGACTGCTAACCGCTGCTGGGGACTAGTTGCACGCTCTTCGTGGCCGTACTAGTCTCAAAGGGTGGTCCCATTCACTCGGTTTGGAGCGGACTACTACCCAGTCACCGCTTTGTGTACGTCTGGCACGCATGATTCCCTACATAGTTGCACAGGAATGCTGCTGGTGTGCATGTTGAAGCATTGTGTACCTGCTCCCGTTGATGAAACATGGCTCCCATCCACGTGCCTCCCGGTCTTATTCCTTCAGATTTACACTGGATATGTGATGTGTGGATGGATCTGTGCGTGGTACAAGGCAAACCACCTATGGTCGCTCTGTAGGCGCAGGCGTTCTGTGACTGTCCCATGGGGGCCGCAGTGACAGGCAAATCCCAAACTGAATGCCGCCAACATCAGGCTAGTTCCTTAGAACATCAGATAGCACTGAATAACGTGTTGGCTCGAATACGTACTACGTATGTCCGGTCACCACTTACCGACGACGGCCTTGTTCCTTTGTCGGATATATGCTGGCGCAGAGCTCGAGGTGGACAAAAGTTGACTTGATAATGGGAAATAAAGTCACTGATGGCCAAACTGGGTGCTGTTTGTCCTTCTTCCCTTCTAGACTGGAGTCCACGTGACCCGCTTTTTGCTTGGCTCGAGACTTTACAGCACATTGCTTGCAGTCGACACCAGTGACGTGTCTCCTGTCGCTCCCTAGTCGGATTGCTTGTTTAAAATGTGTTTGGTGCCGTTATCGATGAGGTCGGAAGTGACCTGAACAATAGTTGGCGCTGTACGCTACCGGCGGGCGGCCGAATGGCCTGCACGCCTGACTTACAGTCACAAGCTCACCGGTTCGAATCAGCGTGAGGGCATGCGTCCTCGCGGTATACTCAGCCCACGCGCGACAGCGAAGCGTCTTTACGGCATACAGTTGACGATTTATGTTTACCACCGGACGCATCGCTATGTTGCGGGTTGTTGAACGTCTTCCCTGCGAAAGTTACTGTTTATATGTCTCGTCTCTTCGTAGGCGAGATGAATAAGCAGTCGCGGACAACCAGCGGCAGCGTCCTAAGGTGTGAAGATTCTCTAGTGGTCACCTGGCTTCACTTTGAATACGACAAGAGCTCGTAAGACGCTGTGTTAAAGCCCATGTAACCGGCTATAGGGTTACCGACCACTCACTTCTACGACTGAGTGAGTATTCAACGGAATGCGGGTGAGCAACCTCGATGGCCACCGGCTTTTATGAAGACGTATGAACTACCTGACTGTCATTGGCCTTCGTGCTCATCTGCGAGTTAGATGTTCCTGGAAATTTTTCCCAATCTTCACGCAGCTTCACTCGGACTGTTTGGGTGCGCTGAGTAGTTTGTTCCTGCTCGAAAGCCGTGTTATCTTCATCTTGGTAGCCGGCTGCTAACGGTATGTGATACACGTCAATCGGCAAGCTACCTTGGGGGTCAGGTCTTTATGACATAGTGCTCCTGGTGACGTCCCTTAATCCTCTTCCTCGACCCTGGCTTCCTGGGAGCTCCATGCACACATAACGTATTGATCAACGTTTCACCGATAGTGTCCGCTTTTTCTGCTCTCCGTAACTTTTGCCCTTGGCCGAGGTGCTGACTGTTGAACATGCTATATCGCGCCCTACCGCACCGCCGTTCAGTTACTTTCTTCCACGTTAGCACAAGTCATCATTTTTGATAAACCCATTTCCGAGTGCACAACACCGTGACGCCTTGGACAAGTGTTCTCGTCATGGGCATCAAGAACTTAGATCCGAAGGTTCGCCACCTAGTAGTAGTACTAGTAAACCTTTTCCAGTGCCTAGTTCCTAATTCCGGCCGGCAACTTTCGGACGCTGATGCAACTCGGATCACAAGCAGCCCTTACTCACATGCTCAAGACTGCTGTCATTGATGTCCGCTGTCTCGCCGAAACCCGATTTAAGTCCCCTAGCATGACTTGCGACATTGTCACGCTGCACTTATATGCAGACACAATCGCCGAAGCCGCTGGTCATGCTGGCGTGGCAATCGCGTTGAACGCATATGCTGAGATCGCGCTACTAGACTGGGTCCCTATCAATAGTCGATTCTATGCGATCTGACTTGAGTCAGTGCGACTGTCCAGGCACGGAGTCAGCAGACATCGCTTGTTAGTTATATATCAACTCTCCGACCTTCTTTGTATGAAGCGCCGCACAGTCATCGTGTTACTTGCCGGGGACCTAAACGCGCAGGTCAGCAGACTTGAGGTTGACGAGCATGAAGTCGGTGGTCAACATAGCCATGGTACTCGCAGAACAGACACGGGGATCGCCTACTTTAGCATTGCGCTGATTACGGCTTCTTTCTGCCACCTGGACGCCCCCATCACCTGGCCAGGCTTGGACACAGTTAGACCACATCGCCATCGGTTTTCGTTGGCGGATTGCATACACGATTGCAAATCAATCTGGTGTGCTTACCTCACTTCTTACTATGCGGTTGTCTGGGCCAGGATCGCTTTATGTTTTTGTGACTTCCATCGGCGTCGCAGGAAACGGCCCGACGTGGCTAGGATTTATGATCCAAGCGTTCTCAACACCTTTCAGGACGCGTTGACCTCAAATTTCAAGAGCACCTCACGCTTAGACGTTGAAACACACTGGCCACATATCTGCAACGCTTTGCACACAACTGCTACCCTTGGCTGTGCTTTCACTAGTAATGCTATCAATCACTGGATTTCTGCACGATCCCTCCAGCTTTTCGAAGCTTGTGGTGCCATTTTTGATGGTGTTGGGTACCATTCACTGTGCAGAACAACAAAACTGAACTCAAACAGCTCCTCAGGAAGGATCGCGAGACTTGGTAGATGCAGCGGGAACAAGTGGATACCTCGGGGATTTCCAGAGAGCTTTTCTTCCTGATCCCGTCTACTAGCGACAAACGGCCGACCGTAAGCCAATTTTTATACGAAATCAGTGGCAAGCCAATCCACTGTTAATAACCTCGACTTGTGCGTTGAACCGAACATTTTGAATAGCAATTCAACTGGTTAGCAGCACTGGCAAGTACTTAGTCAATAATCTAGAATTCTGCCTGGTGTGTAGACGCTTCAACGCTATCTGAGGCTGACGTTGCTCATGAGCTACGCCCCTCCCTAAGGCTCTACACAGCTCCTGGCCCAGACGAATTCCCAGCGGCTCATTTCAAAGATGGAGGTCCATCCCTTGTTCGGGAGTGACCTACTTTCCAAGAGGTTTGGCTCACTGAGGCAATCCCGTCTGATTGGAGTCTAGCGGAGATCATGCCCATCTTCAAAATGTGTGCTCGGACAGACTACACTAACCAAAGAGGGCTTAGTCTCATCTGTTCTACCTTCAATATACTTGCCGTTCTGCTCTTAAGGATGCTCAGCCTCGTACGCGAACAGTATACTTGGAGGGTATGCTGGTTTCTCCTCTGGCAGTAGTTGTATCCTTCTATCTTTACTCTCCGCCAAATGCTCGGGCGTCGTCAAACATTCGGCCGGATAACGATCGTTGTCCTCTTGGACATACAAGCAACGCTTGCTTCAGTTGACTGATTTGCTCTCTGTAGTTGTCTGTTGAAGTCAGTTCCCGGGAATTGTGTCATTAAATTTCGAGCCATCTATCCTTGAAGTTAATGCCGAGTTTGAATGTACGACAAATTGTAGCTCTTCGGAACGATGCCCATCCGTCACTATGTCTCAGCTGGGGCGCCTCTGTTGCGTGTCTTCTTTTCTCATGTATTGCTACACAATTCGCTGTATTTACTTAGTCTACGTCTATAATGATGATGTGCGGCGGACTTTCGCCCTTCTTTAGTATCACCAGTGAGGTATGACGGAGCTTCCCAGCATCACCCTCCCTGTTCAGTTTTGTTTTGAACGACATCATGAAGAGCACTCTGGAGAACTGCGAACTCAGCGACGTTGAGCTGCTTACGGGACCGACTTCGCGATGTGCAGTACGCAGACGATACACCTTAATTTTCAATTCCTTACCAGCCGTCCGAAATGAGCTGTGTGGGTTGGAGCTGTCTGTCTCCCCGTTTGGAATGACGTTCGCTCCATCGAAGTGTAGGTTCTTCTTACAAACTGACTAGGAGCTGCTCCTATCGCTACCCTTTAATGTCATTCTCTGGAAGTGGTAGACAAGTTCCTTCACCTCGGAAGTTGCATTAGCGCTAACGGTTAGGTGGATGCGGTCTCTTTGCGCGTCTGCAAGTTTCGGATTGCTTTTGTTAATCTCCGCCTTCTCTGGCGTCGACGCGACCTGAGTTTCTGTAGGGCTAAGTCTACAATGCCGCGGTAAAAGCTGTCCTACTCTACGGTTGCGAGACTAGTTCTGTTCATGCAAATAACGTTCCGAGGCTATCTACTTTCGATTGACACTGCCTCCGGGGCATTGCTGATATACATTGGCAACATCACACAAGCAATGAGGATGTTCGATGGGAGACTTTCAGGTCAGACAAACTTTGCCGTCTGCTGAGCCGCATAATTTCTCCGCACTGGCTTTAGTGGCTTGGTCACGTGTTTTGCATGCTCACAGGGCATTTGTCTCGCCTTAAACTCTTCGCGGGTGTAGAAGTCGGATGGAAACAAAATTGAGGTGGACAACGATTGGCTTAGGCCAAAAGCATGAAGGCACTAAGCTAAATTTGGTCGCAGTCGGACACTTTTGTCTTCCTGACTGGGCGTGTAAGGATCACGAGTACACATGACCAAAAGCCCCCTTGGATATGGCAAAGAACCGCGCACAATGGCGAAAATGTTGTGAGACTACTCTTGTAACTATTATTTTATTTATATTATTATTATTATTATTATTTAATATTTTTTTCTGTAGGTCACTGGGGTTTTGCGACAACAAGGCATCAGTTCATATGGCTGATGCAGTGCTGTTGATGACTACAATGATTTGAACATCGGGTGAACAGTGCTGGGGTCCATCAGTTAACTCTTGGCAAGAATCCTTCTGGTGCCTCATTCGAGTGTTTGCTGACTCTTGATCGACTTCCTCGGCGTGCTTTACACAACTTGGCTGCACCAAGTTGGGCGTAACCGCAAAGTGGCTATTCTATGACGTGACATTAGGGCAAGAAGAGACTAACTGTCAGGAAGAAAGTAATAATTGCCTTGGTTATACACTATTTTAGCGATTAATAGATTATTAACGATTATCGCATCGATTTCATACGTTCCAGAATCTACTTCTGCACGTGATTAACAGCCACCTGACACCTCAGCAACAGATATGGGGAACCACTAACCTTGGTTGTTGACCTTCCAATTCTAGAAGTCGAAGGCCAATAGAGACTTACACATACAGCCAAGATCCGCAGTCATTGTACAGTGTTCGTTGGCGGCGATTAATACGTTATTTTGTCAATGTCATTGGCGTTTTGCTTTTATCTTCGATTGGGCTAGAGGTTTTGTGGAGCAGTAAATTTTTATCTTTGTAGTTGCGTCTAGTGAGAAGATTATAACAAATGGCGACGGAAAAAATTAAAACTGATAATTCTTCTGCTGAACACTTTCAAAATTTGCTTCTTCAACAGCAAGCTCAAATGGAGACACAAATGAAAATGTTTAAGTTTTCAGACAACAGGAGCGGCGGCGCGGGACACGCAGGCGAGTTCTGTTGATCTTTTCCCGAACGCGATCACTGAATTCAATTATGATGTGGATTTTGGATGCACTTTCGAAGCGTGGTTCAAGCGCTGGGAAGACATGTTCCGGACGGACTTCATTCGTCAGGATGACTCCTGGAAGGTGCGATTGCTACTCCGCAACCTCGAAATAAGTGAACATTCAAGGTTCATAGACCACATTATGCCCAAACAGCCGAAGGGTCTGACATTTGACGAAGCAGTGTCTCAGTTAAAAAAATTTTTGGTGAGTCGGTATCTTTGTTTAGTATTCGCTACCAATGCTTAAAATTGTCAGACAGGAAACGGACGATTTTGGGGCCCTAGCAGACATGATTAACCGTGAGTGTAAACGATTCAAACTGCGCTCTTTAACGGACGATCAGTTTAAGTGTCTCATTTTCGTCAGCGCTCTACAATCGCCTGCACGCAGCTTTTAGCTAAACTGGAGCAGGATCCTGATTTGACACTGAAGGCCCTCGTAAGCGAATGCAAACGGCTGCTCACTCTAAAACACGACACCGCCATGGTTGAACGCAATGGTCTCGCACCACCAGATACCGTGCAACTCGTGAAAAAGGCCAGGACCGGCAACCGAAGCAAACCCCTCAAGAAGCCGACGAATAAACCGCCCACAGCATGCTGGTCATGCGGCGGATGGCATTTCGCGCGCTTCTGTGCCTTCAAACATATTTGTCAAGTTTGTCATAAGCGTGAGTATAAAGAGGATTTCTGCAGTTAGGTCCGGTCGAAGAAAGTGCGGAAGTCTTATCGAAAGTGGAATTCTAGAAAGGACGGCGCTGTGTCTCTGTCCATAGTTGCCGCATTCCAAAGCGAATGTAAACCGAGACGACGATTCATCACTGTGTTAATCTACGGGATCCCAACGAAACTGCAATTGGACACGGCCTCGGACATCACGATTATTTTCAGGAGCACATGGAATCACATAAAGTGGCCGAAGATGGTCGAGTCTCAGAAAGTTGCGCACAATGCATCCGGCGGTGTGTGTGTGGGCGAACTCAATTGCAAGATTGCTTTCCAAGGTGTGAAAAAGTCGGGAACATGCTACATTTCAGACCGTCCGAATTTGAATCTGCTTGGCCTCGATTGGATTGAAAAGTTGTATCTCCTTGATGCTCCCTTGAATCAGATCTGCAACCGAGTTCGAGCACATCCAGACCCATCATCAAAGTCCGTCGAAGACATGACACGTACCCTGAAGCGAAAATTTGCTTCTGTCTTTCAGGATGGCTTGGGCCACTGTACGAACTTCAAGGCAACACTGAACTTGCGACCAGGTGCTAAACCAGTGTTCAAGCCTAAAAGACCGGTACCATACCAATCGGCCCGTGGCCGATTGGTTGGCAGGTTTGCTTTCCAACCATAAGGTCACCGGTTCGAATCCGCGTAGGGGTGGGCGTCCTCGCGGTATACTCAGCCCGCGCGCGACTGGTGGTGTTCGCGCGGCAGCGAAGCGCCGTTACGGCGTATAAGCTGACACATACGCAGCCATGTCAACTGTTGAGCAAGAAATCGATCGACTGGAACGTGCCGGGGTCCTCACAGCCGTCAACTACTCATCATGGGCCGCACCTATTGTCGCAGTGAAGAAAGCAAATGGCATGGTACGCGTTTGCGCTGACTTTTCAACTGGCCTCAACGCCGCGCTGGACGACCACCAGTACCCATTACTTGTACAGGAGGATATTTTTGCAAAGCTGAATGGTGGTAAGTACTTTGCTAAACTTGATCTATTTGATGCTTATCTTCAAGTGGATGTTGACGAAGCCTCGAGGGAGTTGTTGACGATCAACACTCATCGTGGGCTATTCCAATACAACGGCTTGCCATTTGGTGTAAAACGGCGCCAGCCATCTTCCAACGGTTGATGGACACCATGCTAGCGGGCGTTTCTGGAACCGCTGCATATTTGGATGATATCATAGTGATGGGCCGAACACCGGAAGTACTGTTTAACCGACTGGATGAAGTGCTTGGTTGCATACAGTCATA
>CALYDF020000035.1:0-21326 GCA_944474145.2 Dicrocoelium dendriticum
CTGTTCAATACAGTGAGCTCCTGAAGCTGCATAGCGTAGCTATGGAAAGGGAAGGCGAATAAGGCATCGAAGATATGAAAAGAATGGAAGGTGAATGGAAAAGATGATGAGGATTGGGTAGTCATAGACATATGAATCATGAAAAAGTCGAAAGGAGGAGGGATGATGACCCGAAGAAAAGGTGAGCATAGCTGTCTACACAGAAGCATCTTTGGTGGTAACTGATCTGAGTTTTGAGCTCTTACGAGAGGAATGCGTTGGGACACAACATTGTGATGAGGCTGGCGTGTGACCGTACCTTCCTGAGCCCCAAGGGATGGTGGACTCCAAAAAGGCCCGCTACTCCCAATCACACTGTCCATACACCATGGACATTGGAAGAGCTTGGTGTGTCACTGACTAGTTAACAGTGAATACACGAAAACTAAGTGACGCAGAGCGAGTGTAACGGTGATCCTGATGGCGCGACAGTGCCGACTAAAAGCTGAGGCAACTCGGTCGTTAAGAGTGAAATTAAACGCAGCTTCAGCCATACCAAATTCAAGGCATTCACTGTTTAGGACATTTGAGTTGCACCCAACACGAAGGTGGAAGCGATGGCCGCATGTTGAGAGCCCGATCGGTGAGAGCAAAAAGCACGAGGGTGAATCACTTCTGGATTTGCTCGAAGTCTTTTGCTTGCCAGCCAAGGTCAAACAACAACTGCGAACTATTGTTAAAGGCACTGATGGGACAATACGATATGTGTGCATTTGCCAATTTTCATCCGCCTCCTGCGCTTTTCAAATTACTGTAGGGAACTTACTGTTTCAAATTTCTGAAAAGACGAATTCCCGCTGAATCAGTCAAGCTACTTCGCCGTATTGTCAACTTGCGATGTAAAATTACTTGCAAACGTGTAGAAATATCGGAGTTCTCCGAATGTATTCCCCAGCGTCGTTATTCTCGATCGATTTTAAAGATATTACATAGAAACAAATTGAAGCCCACTGCAGCTATTCTTAGACGGTTTGTATCCGCTCATCTTGAGACGGGACAAACCAGAATTGTCACTCTGTTGTCGCATTACATTATCTTGGTTTTGTAAAACCACTGTTGATCGCACGAAAAGTATTACATTGACTCGTCTAGAAAAGTCGCCGGTGAACAACCAAGAGGAAGTGGCAATTACTCGTGACCCGGGAAACTATGTGGTGAATATGTCGGATTTGAAACTTAATGCTTTACACTTGGCATGAACTACAAAGTTCCTCCTATACGGTTAAATGAGCATCTTATTGAATCGCAGTTTGAAAACTTTTTTGATCAGGTGAAAGATCTACAACCAACCAGTGTTGATAAACTCATATGGTTTAAAAATAAGCTGACAAATATGGCTTATGAGGCTAAACGTGTGCCAATAGAAGTGTGCGCTTACAAGACGGCATTTACAGGCGTTACGCGGACTACGTGCCGAGGATGTAACTGTAAGAAAGCCAGATAGGTGTTCTGGTGTAGTGCTCATGAGTAAGGATGAATACATCAAGATGACAGTCATACACGAAGACATAAATAAATTCAAACGACTTGAGAGGGCAGAGGATGTGACTGTGGTAGAGTCTCGCATAACGCGTCACAGAAGTGCTTCATCTGCTTTGTGGGATTGACAGTGATATTTGTGACAGACCGAAGCCGACTGCCTCCACTACCACCCAGCTGTACGGGCTACCGAAAGTACATAAGAGCGGGGTACCAATCCGACCGATTCTGTTGATGTTAAACGCGCCTCAAGATAAACTGTGTCGGTGGCTGGTGAAATTGCTTTCTCCGCTGAGGAAATGGGCCAATCCATATAGCCACAAAGAATCGTTCGAGCTTATCGATGACCTCGACAAAATTAATGCATCGGACAAGGTCATGTGCTCGTTTGATATGGAATCGCTGTTTACCAATGTTCCACTGCATCAAACTGTTGATAACATTTGTGAACTAGCAGAAGGTTCGCGGTGGCCTCGACCGATGCCAGTTTAACTAAAAGCGAGCCGTTGTCGTTGGGTACGGATAATCTCAAGTTTAAATTCAAAAACACACCGTACTGTCAAATTGATGGAGTAGCGATGGGCAAGTTACTAGACCTGGTACTTGCTGACTTCCTTATGTTAGTGGCAGAACGAGGTATGTCTGGAGAAATATCTCTACTGCTATAATACAAGCGCTAGGTTGATGATATTTTGGCATTTTGTTCATTGGAGCATCAGATGGAGTAGTTGGTAACGCAACTAAATGCTGCGCGAGCTAACTTGCGGGTCTCCTGTGAGGTAGAGAAACAAATTGTCCACCGCACTTGGATATCCTTAACATCCGCAGAGAAAACGAGTAGATTAAAGGGTCTGTCTACAGGATATCAACATGGTGCGGTCAGTATCTGCATTTCACTAGCTTCACACCAATGCGATGCAAGCGGACGCTCGTGAGAACCCTGACTAGTCGTTCCATACGAATCTGCTCTGCTGATTGTCTGGTTGCCGAATTGTAGTTGAGTACAAACACGCTCATTGAAAACGGCTACCCCCGAAGGTTTATCGAGAAGCATAGTCAAGTGCGACCAGGGGACCTAGAGCACACGGTACTCAAGTAGACAGAAGTCATTGAACTACCATTCATAGGTGACGTTTTCTCGTCGAGGACCACAAGGCGTCTGATCTGTGCCATGCAGACAACTTGCTATGACGCCAAGGTAGTTGTCAATAATAAAACCCAAAAGCTGCCACTTCCTTCTGTCAAGGAGGTTTAGCCTATCGGGGCCAAGTTGCATTGTATGTACCAATTCATATGTGACTGCGACGCCAGTTACATAGGCAGGGCCGATAGAACATTGGGTTCCCGTATGAAGGAGCATGTACCTATTGGGTTCAACGTGCGACCGCGAAGGAAACTGGCCAGAGTCAGGCTGCTTGTCTGCGTAAACCACCGGCCAATTCGATCGGTCGACAATTATTGGCCACAGGTCACCGAGTCGAGGTCACTTCGGCGTTCACAATCCTATTACAGCACACCAATTCACGCCTTCTCCGTTTAGCAGAGGCGATTGCAATTAATCGGAATAAGCCGCTGCATTGCGTACCTAAACAATTATCGGTCAGCATTAGACAGTCCTGGGGATAGGATTGATAACTTCGTCTCGGTTATTGTGTGTTGGTCTCCTCGTATGCAGGAGACTGTGGATTGTTGCTAGGAGTGACGAGGTGCACGGTCCTCAAGAACCTGCTAGGCTCAAATAGTGGTTCCATGCACTCAGTGTGGAGCGGACTACGGTTCAGCCACCGCCTTGAGTACGTCTGGTACGCGTGATTTCCCAATTAGGCATGAATACAAGTTGTTGGAGTGTAGGCCGGTTTCGTTGATGAAGCGTGGCTCCCATCCACATGCCTCCCGGTCTTATTTCTTCGGAATTACGCGGGATATGGTGAGTGGATAGAGCTGTGGGTGATACAGCGCAAGTCACCCATGGTCCCTTTGTAGGCACAGGCGTCCTGTGACTATCAGTGGAGACGAGAGTGACAGGCAAATCCGGAACTAGATACAGCCAACCACGTTTGGTCGCACAATTCTCTGGGTACATATTATTGCGAGTTGTGGTTAAAGGCACTAAGACACCATGAAACGCGTGCGGATGCCAGTCTGTCTTCTCACTACGCTTTTCAAACAAGAAGAAGAACCACCACCAACGACAACAACAACAACACGAGGATGGATCGATTCCGGAGTTGCTCGAAGCTCTTTGCCTGCCATCCAAGGTACCACGACAACTAAACTACAACAACTACTACTACACACTAAAAATGACACCACGGCTGATGAGGAGATGTTTGCAAGGTAATAGCGCAGCACGGTGAATAAGCCATCATCTGAGCACTCAAATCGAGCTACCACTATTCCGACTTGTTGTAGGTACTCTGTTGTCCAGCGGTAACATCAGTTCTAGATCGACGGCAGTTATGTAGTTACCCAGAATACGTTGGTTAGGATGCAGGCTGTCAATATGCGCGGGCCACAGCGACGCGCTTAGTCGCAAGGCTCAAATAGTGGTGCTTAAAGAAGAATGGACCGTTTCTAATCGAATGATTTCTGCTCAAACATCCGCAAATGTGCGAGTTGTTCTAACGCACATTGACTGATCCCGCAGATCGAGCTGCACGATCAATACGCTTGATACTGATAAATGCTATGGCGTCACGCACATGAAGAAAAGCGAGTAATGAAACACAGAAAAGATAGTAATCGGGTTGTAATGTGCCCTATCCACAGATAAGGTTGTATTGCTAACAATAGATTTCGGTTGCAGCCAAACACATGTTTTGTCTAGGGAGGGTACCGTAATACTTTCCAGCCGGATGAGTTCGTGTGACGAAAAACATAAGCATCACGAAGCACCATAGTCGGTGTCAAATATTCAACCGGATGAACGAGTAAAATATTGGGGAAGATCGTTATAAATGTCCTGAAGAAGGTACTGGCGAAGCACACCTTATCAGCACGAGAAGCCAGACTAATGGGAGGAAACCCGAAGATCAGTTGCAGTTGCGGTGCGGTTATCCCACAGAGTAGCTAGCCTGGGGGCGTCATGATTGATCAGAAGCGTCTGATTTATCAGGAGCAGCTGAGTTATTCCAACTCACCAGAAAAGCTTTAGTAGAGGACAGAGATGAACGACGATTAAGTTGAAGAAATAAGAAACCAATGCAGTGCAATCCAGTTCGAGGGGGTGTTTGTTGTGGCCCCCAAAGTCACTTGTGATGGTGCTACGGTTAAACTGGATGGCACGGTCAGAGTGGAATAAACCAGACGGTCAGGACTATAAACCACCATTGTTCGCGAGATGCAGTGGTTAATTAACGTGACCGCCTTAGTAGTCCACTGCATCCTGTGAACAGAAGTGAACTCGAATGGCTCAATGCTAGCAATCATGATGTAGCGTGAAAAATAACAGGAAGTTGCGTGCGAGCCATCAGTCGCTGTCTCTTAACTGTTCGCATGGAAAACGATTGGTCTATTGATCGCTCAGTCGTCTTCATTGGCGCACCAGGCTACACCCGAGCAGTAAAATGCGCCAGAGGTAATCCTAAATTAAGAGCCCACGAGCAGCGTGCATACCGGTTGCTCTAGCAGCAGCCTAGTGTGAAGTAGAATCACTCGTCAGTGGTTTACGGTGGTATAAGAGTGCGAACGGGAATGATATGTTGGGATTGGATGCAAGCTGTGTGTAAAAGTCAGTGAATGGCAGAACGCACAACACTGTAAGCTAGGGCTTGTGTATAACAGTGGTAAGTAGCGCGTTTTCATTGCACGAGTAGGCTGACATGCCGGCTGTTGAAGTGATCAGAGAACAGACATCCGAGCCGATCGATGAGTCTATTTACGTAAGCGATATGAACACCACCGGTGGTAAATCCATCGGATAAGGAAACGCGCGCACCCATGAGTTAGAAAAGCTTTAATCTACAGAGACAGTGGGATATCACCAAGCACTGAGGCTAACAGATTGAACTTTATTGGAGAGTAGCACGGGGAGGATGTGGCCATGATCGCCTAGCGCTTTTACAAAAGTGTAGCTGCGATGGACATTTTAAAAAAATGTAAAGCTTGCCGACAGATAATAAGGCATCATAACGGAGCGTTGCTTAATTTGTCCGGCTACGCTGTCTTCATCAAATCTCTGAATAAGTGGATCGATACGCCACCCGTTCTAGCTCTTACCGAACAGCCACTGGAAGTGATGAATCGGTTCACCTACGTTGGGGTTGCCCCTGACGTACGGATAACCTGCCTGAATCAGTTGTACTGACCCTCACCAGTTCAATCCGTAACGAAATGAGAACGGCAAGACCATTCGGACCGAGGAATTTCTATTGTACGAGAGCATGGAGCAACAAATAGGTTGAAGGCAACTGTTAAACATAACAATATTGGAGGTTCTAAGTAAGACAATGAGAAAACTGGTGTTGCGAGATGGAACCATTTCGTGTTATGTGCTCACTCGCAAACTAACCACATAAATATGAACCACGTGACAGCAAAATCGAAGGTTTGCAACTGGTCACAAAGGGAAATTACATAGACGCAAGAATAACAGATCGACGAATTTGACCTTAGGATCATGATTCCTAACGAAGCTTTAAGGAGACTGTTAATTGTTTCTGTACACAAAAGATAGGGCGATGCCGGTTAAGTGGCACAGCTTCAGTGAACATCAAAACTTTGGGGTTTTCATTTCGATAGATAACTGTAAATGTTGACCCATGGTCAACCTGATGGCCTATTTCGATTAGCTGTCTGACGATAGATGATGTCGGCAGCTTAGATACATTTTTGTTCGGCTGCTTGCTGTGTCGATGAGTTAGCAATCCGTTTTGGGATATGCGCTTACCCAAGGATCGACCTCTTCTGCCAATGTAACTACTTCCGCAGTTACAACGGAATTGAGAAATACAATGGGTTGTGGTGGAGATCGGTTGAGTAGGCTTCACTGAAGGCAGATGTTTGCATACAGAGATTCGCCGGACATTCAATGCCGTCAAATTGTGCCCCATTTGGGTGACCAGGAAGTTGCCTATGCCTCCAGTGAAGTCTACTCAACCGGTCTCCGCTACAACCCATTGTATTTACCAATTCCTGTAACTGCGGAAGCAGTTACAGTAGCAGAACAGATCGATCCTTGGGTAAGCGCATTGGAGAGCATATCCCAAAACGGACTGTTAAGCTAGCGACGCAACAAGCAGCCGAACAAAAAAGGTATCTAAGCTGCCGACATCATCTATCGTCAGACAGCTAATCGAAATAGGCCATCAGGTTGACCATAGGTCAACATTTACAGTTATCTATCGAAATGAAAAGCCCAAAGTTTTGATGTTCACTGAAGCTATGCCACTTAACCGGCATCGCCCTATCTTTTGTGTACAGAAACAATTAACAGTCTCCTTAAAGCTTCGTTAGGAATCATGATCCTAAGGTCAAGTTCGTCGATCTGTTATTCTTGCGTCTACGCAATTTCCCTTTGTGACCAGTTGCAAACCTTCGATTTTGCTGTCACGTGGTTCATATTTATGTGGTTAGTTTGTGAGTGAGCGGATAAGACGAAATGGTTCCACCTCGCAATACCGGTCCACTCGTTATCTTATTGAGAATGATATAGCGAACTCAGTGCTTTAAATATTGGAGAAGTTAATTAATATTAAGGAACATAACTCAAACGGTTCAAGGTCCAACTTGCCGCTGATCCCACATAGATTCCCGTTTGATCTCCAATTGTAGATCGATGCAATCTTGCGTCACGGTTCTCGGATTGTACGCTAACTCTCTGTAACAACCTACCTTGGTATCTGTGTCGCCTCTGGAGGTCACATCACTGAAGAGGTCACTTCGCGTATCAACGGGGCCCGTGTGCCTTTCCAGAGGCTCAACCATTTATGGAGGCAGCGGGATATCAGCTTGCCGGTGAAAGGTAGGGTGTATAATGCTGCGATAAGGCCGATATTAATCTACAGATCAGAGACCTGGTCGGTTCGCAGTGACAAGAAACGCTTGACCGTTTTCGACCACCGGTGCTTACGGAGTATTGCTCACGTATACTGGGACTACCGGGTGAGTAATGTTGAGGTCCGCCAGTTGGTTTTAAACAAGAAACCTTCTGGTGGCCCAATCGAGTGGTTATTTAAGCTTAACCGCATACGTTGGCCACATAAAATCCTCGGTAGGCCCGTTGACTGGCTTCCTCGGCGTGCATTATACGCAGTGGCTGCACCAAGTTGGGCGAAACCACGGTGGCCAATCCTTGACATGGATTTAAGGCATGAAGAAACGGACGGAAAGTTAGTCAGGTTGGTGCGTATCGACTTCGTGAATGGGGACCCTGGGGTTGAAGACTCTGTCAGACATGCGCATTTGCACAGTCAGTGACGCTCTTACATCCAGTTGGTAATTTTCATTTTATACTGATTAGTGTAAAGCACTCCCTTGTTGACCCATTTTTTACATTCTATTCGCATCTAATCTTATTTGCTTGCCGTTGTTAGTTTAGCGGCGGGAGCCGTGGCAACTGAATCCACCGCACTTCGGTGCCAGAATAATAGTTGTTTAAATGAACTGAGGTGAACTGAACATCTTGAATGAGGGAGAAGAAATCCAATACATGCGTGGTTAAAGGCATTCGCTGATAGGGTTCAGCTGATTGGCTGATGGTCACCTTCGCCCTAATGCCTTATATACCCAAATCTTCCATTTCAACGGCACAAATCTTTTCCGTTCACGTCAACTATTTTGAGTTGTCTTCTAGATTGACTTCCTGTTGACATTGCATTACTATTATCATGGGGAACTGAAATTCACCGACTCTGATCTCTACAATTTGGCTCACAGTGGTTGTTGAGCATAACTAAAGTATAGTATGGCCATGATCTTCACAACCTAGGCAACACCCACTGGTTAAAGTGCCAAAGGCCATAGCATACGTGTAAAAATCATCAGACTGACCGTCTTGTTGGAAGCGTTGAAGAAAGTAGCCTTGAAGTACTCGCTTTAGTCTACCGCTGCCAGAACTGAAGTATAACAGGCAAGAAGAGTAGATTCACCTATAGTCGCCGGTGGAAGACGGAGAAAGCCCAACGGGCTGTCATAGCTGGGTACCATTAACCGTCGAACAGTATATCCCTGGGTATCGTAGTGCAGAATAAGCAGTGGTGTGGTTAGACCAGAAGTGAACTTGCTCGGAACCTACACCTCGTGAACACAGTCAAGATGGATAGCCATCCGTTTGAAGCAACATACACTGTGGAAGACAGGATTCTTCAGTTTGTCGTTGCAGAAGTGGCTAAATGCACGAATGCGGCGAAAGAAACCCACGAAGGGTGCATGATGGCTCCCGCTGCGCAGGCTGATCGCTCTCTAATGATCAAATTTTGAGCAGTAAAACACATAGGTAGTATCTCTATATAAAGCCATCAAAATATAGGCATTCCAATCAGTTAGATGTGTGGGCGGAGTAAGCTGACACGATCTGATGCCGTGTCGCATGTGGAAATTGAAAGGAACAGATGGAACACATGAACCAGTCGAGGAAGTCATGTAAGCATCTCCCAGAATGAAGCGACTATGTCAAAGTCAGAGGCAAATTAATCGCACATCTATCGGTATGCCAAAGTGAGACCAAAGTACGAGATGATTGTTACATTGGGCATGTATAGACAAGGAAACGCTCTCTGTGCGTACAAACCGCTTTCGGTCTGTGTAGGGCTGAGTTGCCTTTCTCAACACTGGACACCAAAGTGACAGTGAAGAGAAAGAAACACGGGAAATGAAATGTCGACGCACTATGGCAGTGGTGAACGACAGCTACAGTAGAGTTGAGTCATGGACCAAGCACTGCATTACGCGCATGAAGAAGGATGCTCCTTACAGATAAGGCAGCTGCCGAGTCAATGTGTGATAGCAGGAAGGTCTGGAGCTCATGTAATTGTCAAACGGATGCTGCATCAGACAAGGTAATTACAAAATTATGACTCACTTCACAGCCAGCTCAAAATCGCGCCACACGTCGACCAACTCCAGACCCCGCCGATAAAACACTGAGTGATCTAAAGCTGGTGGAGAACGACCTGTGGTAGGCACCAGGTTTCCGTCGACTGCGGAGGGGTTGGTAGCCGCATCCGATTTCGAAGGCAGTTGACTGTCAGGCGCTGGGCGGCACAAACAAAAATAACGAGAGTATATAGATGGGAAAAATAATAACACAACCGAATTGCGACCAGCTAGTTGCTTTTAGAATAGTGAAACAAATAAATAGTAAGCCAGCAGTGAAATGGGCAACTGAGTTGCATACATTAAACTTGAATCGATGACCGCATTCCGCCGCTTATTTGTGGATCATGTTACACAATGAAGATCTATTACCGTGATTCGTCATCCGGATCACGAGAACGTTTGCCAACCTAAATCAGTTGCATGACTCTATTTCCAATAGGTACAGGTACCAAGAAACGATGTAAACTAGATAGACAAAGACAGAACTAGGGCGAGTCCCTTTTGTTCCGCGTATCGCGTTATAGTATGAGGAATACAGACATTTATCAGCGACTGCTGATCCAAAAATACTGATGGCTTGTGCGAAAATTACTCAGTCCACTAAACATGGCACAAAAGTATCGTGGCAAAATTAATGCGGCGAGCTAGCTCCGACGTAGGGAGAAATGCGGTGCGTCCTAGTGTTAGCATTCGTAAAGCAGATCGTTTCGGTTCACGCTCCTCTGGTCGGTTGACCTCTGACCTCACACACACGCCACCAATTGGTGGCGTGTGTGTGAGGTCAGAGGTCAACCGACCAGAGGAGCGTGAACCGAAACGATCTGCTTTACGAATGCTAACACTAGGACGCACCGCATTTCTCCCTACGTCGGAGCTAGCTCGCCGCATTAATTTTGCCACGATACTTTTGTGCCATGTTTAGTGGACTGAGTAATTTTCGCACAAGCCATCAGTTTTTTTGGATCAGCAGTCGCTGATAAATGTCTGTAGTCCTCATACTATAACGCGATACGCGGAACAAAAGGGACTCGCCCTTGTTCTGTCTTTGTCTATCTAGTTTACATCGTTTCTTGGTACCTGTACCTATTGGAAATAGAGTCATGCAACTGATTTAGGTTGGCAAACGTTCTCGTGATCCAGATGACGAATCACGGTAATAAATCTACATTGTGTAACATGATCCACAAATAAGCGGCGGAATGCGGTCATCGATTCAAGTTTAATGTATGCCACTCAGTTGCCCATTTCACTCCTGGCTTACTATTTATTTATTTCACTCCTCCAAAGGCAACTAGCTGGCCGCAATTCAGTTGTGTTATTATTTTCCCCGTCTATATACTCTCGTTATCTTTGTTTGTACCGCCCAGCGCCTGACAGTCAACTGCCTTCGAAATCGGATGCCGCTACCAACCCCTCCGCAGTCGACGGAAACCTGGTGCCTACCACAGGTCGTTCTCCGCCAGCTTTAGATCACTCAGTGTTTTATCGGCGGGGTCTGGAGTTGGTCGACGTGTGGCGCGATTTTGAGCTGGCTGTGAAGTGAGTCATAACTATGTAATTACCTTATCTGATGCAGCATCCGTTTGACAATTACATGAGCTCCAGACCTTCCTGCTATCACACATTGACTCGGCAACTGCCTTATCTGTAATGCACATCCTTCTTCCTGCGCGTAATGAAATGTTTGGTCCATTACTCAACTCTACTGTAACTGTGGTTCACCATTGGCATAGTGCGTCGACATTTCGTTTCCCGTGTTCTCTTCACTGTCTCTTTGGTGTCCAGTGTTGAGAAAAGGCAACTCAGCCGTACACAGACCGAAAGCGGCTTGTATGCACAGCGAACGTTTACTTGTCTATCCATGCCCAATGTGTCAGTCATCTCGCACTTTGGTCTCACCTTGGCATACCGATAGATGTGCGATTAATTTGCCTCTGACTTTGACAAAGTCGCTTCATTCTGGGAGATGCTTGCATGACTTCCTCGATTGGTTCACGTGTTCCATCTGTTCCTTTCAATTTCCACATGCAACACGGCATCAGATCGTGTCAGCTTACTCCGCCCACACATCTAACTGATTGGAATGCCTATATTTTGATGGCTTTGTATAGAGATAGTACCTATGCGTTTTACTGCTCAAAGTTTGGTCATTAGAGAGCCGTCAGCCTGCGCAGCAAAAGTCATCATGCACCCTTCGTGGGTTTCTTTCGCCGCATGCGTGCATTTAGCCATTTCTGCAATGACAAACTGAAGGATCCTGTCTTCCACAATGTATGTTACTTCAAACGGATGGCTATCCATCTTGACTGTGTTCACGAGGTGTAGGTTCCGAGCAAGTTCACTTCTGGTCTAACCATACCACTGCTTATTCTGCACTACGATACCCAGGGATATACTATTCGATGGTTAATGGTACCCAGCTATGACAGCCCGTTGGGCTTTTTCCGTCTTCGACCGGCGACTATAGGTGAATCTACTCTTCTTGCCTGTTATACGTCAGTTCTGGCAGCGGTAGACTAAAGCGAGTACTTCAGGGCTGCTTTCTTCAACGCTTCCACCAAGACGGTCAGTCTGATGATTTTTACACGTATGCTATGGCCTTTGGCACTTTAACTAGTGGATATTGGCTAGGTTGTGAAGATCATGGCCATACTATACTTTAGTTATGCTCAACAACCACTGTGAGCCAAATTGTAGAGATCAGAGTCGGTGAATTTCAGTTCCCCATGATAATAGTAATGCAATGTCAACAGGAAGTCAATCTAGAAGACAACTCAAAATAGTTGACGTGAACGGAAAAGATTTGTGCCGTTGAAATGGAAGATTTGGGTATATAAGGCATTAGGGCGAAGGTGACCATCAGCCAATCAGCTGAACCCTATCAGCGAATGCCTTTAACCACGCATGTATTGGATTTCTTCTCCCTCATTCAAGATGTTCAGTTCACCTCAGTTCATTTAAACAACTATTATTCTGGCACCGAAGTGCGGTGGATTCAGTTGCCACGGCTCCCGCCGCTAAACTAACAACGGCAAGCAAATAAGATTAGATGCGAATAGAATGTAAAAAATGGGTCAACAAGGGAGTGCTTTAGACTAATCAGTATAAAATGAAAATTAACAACTGGATGCAAAAGCGTCACTGACTGTGCGACTGCGCATGTCTGACAGAGTCTTCAACCCCTTGTGTGGACCACCATCCCAAGATCCCCATCCACGAAGTCGATACGCACCAGGCTGACTAACTTTCCGTCAGTTTTTTCATGCCTTAAATCCATGTCAAGAATTGGCCACCGTGGTTTCGCCCAACTTGGTGCAGCCACTGCGTATAATGCATGCCAAGGAAGCCAGTCAATGGGCCTACGGAGGACCTTATCTGGCCAACATATGCGGTTAAGCTTAAATAACCACTCGATTGGGCCACCAGAAGGTTTTTTGCTTAAAACCAACCGGCAGACCTCAACATTACTCACCCGGTAGTCCCAGTATACGTGAGCAATACCCCACAAGCACCGGTGGTCGAAAACGGTCAAGCGTTTCTTGTCACTGCGAACCGACCAGGTCTCTGATCTATAGATTAATATCGGCCTTATCGCAGCGTTATACACCCTACCTTTCACTGGCAAGCTGATATCCCGCTGTCTCCATAAATGGAAAGCCACACGGGCCCTGTTGATACGCGAAGTGACCTCTTCAGTGATGTGACCTCCAGAGGAGACACAGATACCAAGGTATGTTGTTACGGAGAGCCAGCGTACAATCCGAGAACCGTGACGCAAGATTGCATCGATCTACAATTGGAGATCAAACGGGAATCTATGTGGGATCAGCGGCAAGTTGGACCTTGAACTTAAACCGTTTGAGTTATGTTCGTTAATATTAATTATCATCTCCAATATTTAAAGCACTGAGTTCCCTGTATCCTTCTCAATAAGACAACGAGAGGACCGGTATTGCGAGGTGGAACCATTTCGTCTTATCCGCTCACTCACAAACTAACCACATAAATATGAATCACGTGACAGCAAAATCGAAGGTTTGAAACTGGTCACAAAGGGAAATTGCGTAGACGCAAGAATAACAGATCGACGAACTTGACCTTAGGATCATGATTCCTAACGAAGCTTTAAGGAGACTGTTAATTGTTTCTGTACACAAAAGATAGGGCGATGCCGGTTAAGTGGCATAGCTTCAGTGAACATCAAAACTTTGGGCTTTTCATTTCGATAGATAACTGTAAATGTTGACCTATGGTCAACCTGATGGCCTATTTCGATTAGCTGTCTGACGATAGATGATGTCGGCAGCTTAGATACCTTTTTTGTTCAGCTGCTTGTGGTGTCGCTAGCTTAACAGTCCGTTTTGATATATGATCTCCAATGCGCTTATCCGAGGATCGATCTGTTCTGCTACTGTAACTGCTTCCGCAGTTACAGGAATTGGTAAATACAGTGGGTTGTAGCGGAGATCGGTTGAGTAGACTTCACTGGAGGCATAGGCAACTTCCTGGTCACCCAAATGGGGCACAATTTGACGGCATTGAATGTCCGGCGAATCGCTGTATGCAAACATCTGCCTCCAGTGAAATCTACTCAACCGATGTCCACCACAACCCATTGTATTTTTCAATTCCCTTGTAACTACGGAAGTAGTTACATTTGCAGAAGAGATCGATCCTTGAATAAGCGCATATCCCAAAACAGATTGCTAAGCTACCGACACAGCAAGCAGCCGAACAAAAATGTATCTAAGCTGCCGGCATCATCTATCGTCAGACAGCTAATCGAAAAAAGCTATCAGGTTGATCCTGGGTCAACATTTATAGTTTTCTATCGAAGTGAAAACCCCAAAGTTTTGAAGTTCACCGAAGCTGTGGCACTTAACCGGCATCGCCCTATCCTTTGTGTACAGAAACAAGTAACAGTCTCCTTAAAGCTTCCTTAGGAATCATGATCCTAAGGTCAAGTTCGTCGATCTGTTATCCTTGCGTCTACGTAATTTCCCGTTGTGACCAGTTTCAAACCTTCGATTTTTGTGTCACGTGATTCATATTTATGTTGTTATTTTGCGAGTGAGCAGATAACACGAAATGGTTCCACCTCGAAGCACCAATCTTCTCATTATCTCACTTAGAACCTCCAATATTGTTATGTTTAACAGTTGCCTTCAACCTATTTGTTGCTCCATGCTCTCGTACAATAGAAATTCCTCGGTCCGAATGGTCTTGCCGTTCTCATTTCGTTACGGATTGAACTGGTGAGGGTCAGTACAACTGATTCAGGCAGGTTATCCGTACGTCAGGGGCAACCCCAACGTAGGTGAACCGATTCATCACTTCCAGTGGCTGTTCGGTAAGAGCTAGAACGGGTGGCGTATCGATCCACTTATTCAGAGATTTGATGAAGACAGCGTAGCCGGACAAATTAAGCAACGCTCCGTTATGATGCCTTATTATCTGTCGGCAAGCTTTACATTTTTTTAAAATGTCCATCGCAGCTACACTTTTGTAAAAGCGCTAGGCGATCATGGCCACATCCTCCCCGTGCTACTCTCCAATAAAGTTCAATCTGTTAGCCTCAGTGCTTGGTGATATCCCACTGTCTCTGTAGATTAAAGCTTTTCTAACTCATGGGTGCGCGCGTTTCCTTATCCGATGGATTTACCACCGGTGGTGTTCATATCGCTTACGTAAATAGACTCATCGATCGGCTCGGATGTCTGTTCTCTGATCACTTCAACAGCCGGCATGTCAGCCTACTCGTGCAATGAAAACGCGCTACTTACCACTGTTATACACAAGCCCTAGCTTACAGTGTTGTGCGTTCTGCCATTCACTGACTTTTACACACAGCTTGCATCCAATCCCAACATATCATTCCCGTTCGCACTCTTATACCACCGTAAACCACTGACGAGTGATTCTACTTCACACTAGGCTGCTGCTAGAGCAACCGGTATGCACGCTGCTCGTGGGCTCTTAATTTAGGATTACCTCTGGCGCATTTTACTGCTCGGGTGTAGCCTGGTGCGCCAATGAAGACGACTGAGCGATCAATAGACCAATCGTTTTCCATGCGAACAGTTAAGAGACAGCGACTGATGGCTCGCACGCAACTTCCTGTTATTTTTCACGCTACATCATGATTGCTAGCATTGAGCCATTCGAGTTCACTTCTGTTCACAGGATGCAGTGGACTACTAAGGCGGTCACGTTAATTAACCACTGCATCTCGCGAACAATGGTGGTTTATAGTCCTGACCGTCTGGTTTATTCCACTCTGACCGTGCCATCCAGTTTAACCGTAGCACCATCACAAGTGACTTTGGGGGCCACAACAAACACCCCCTCGAACTGGATTGCACTGCATTGGTTTCTTATTTCTTCAACTTAATCGTCGTTCATCTCTGTCCTCTACTAAAGCTTTTCTGGTGAGTTGGAATAACTCAGCTGCTCCTGATAAATCAGACGCTTCTGATCAATCATGACGCCCCCAGGCTAGCTACTCTGTGGGATAACCGCACCGCAACTGCAACTGATCTTCGGGTTTCCTCCCATTAGTCTGGCTTCTCGTGCTGATAAGGTGTGCTTCGCCAGTACCTTCTTCAGGACATTTATAACGATCTTCCCCAATATTTTACTCGTTCATCCGGTTGAATATTTGACACCGACTATGCAGTGCTTCGTGATGCTTATGTTTTTCGTCACACGAGCTCATCCGGCTGGAAAGTATTACGGTACCCTCCCTAGACAAAACATGTGTTTGGCTGCAACCGAAATCTATTGTTAGCAATACAACCTTATCTGTGGATAGGGCACATTACAACCCGATGACTATCTTTTCTTGGTTTTAATTACTCGCTTTTCTTCATGTGCGTGACGCCATAGCATTTATCAGTATCAAGCGTATTGATCGTGCAGCTCGATCTGCGGGATCAGTCAATGTGCGTTAGAACAACTCGCACATTTGCGGATGTTTGAGCAGAAATCATTCGATTAGAAACGGTCCATTCTTCTTTAAGCACCACTATTTGAGCCTTGCGACTAAGCGCGTCGCTGTGGCCCGCGCATATTGACAGCCTGCATCCTAACCAACGTATTCTGGGTAACTACATAACTGCCGTCGATCTAGAACTGATGTTACCGCTGGACAACAGAGGACCTACAACAAGTCGGAATAGTGGTAGCTCGATTTGAGTGCTCAGATGATGGCTTATTCACCGTGCTGCGCTATTACCTTGCAAACATCTCCTCATCAGCCGTGGTGTCATTTTTAGTGTGTAGTAGTAGTTGTTGTAGTTTAGTTGTCGTGGTACCTTGGATGGCAGGCAAAGAGCTTCGAGCAACTCCGGAATCGATCCATCCTCGTGTTGTTGTTGTTGTCGTTGGTGGTTCTTCTTCTTGTTTGAAAAGCGTAGTGAGAAGACAGACTGGCATCCGCACGCGTTTCATGGTGTCTCAGTGCCTTTAACCACAACTCGCAATAATATGTACCCAGAGAATTGTGCGACCAAACGTGGTTGGCTGTATCCAGTTCCGGATTTGCCTGTCACTCTCGTCTCCACTGATAGTCACAGGACGCCTGTGCCTACAAAGGGACCATGGGTGACTTGCGCTGTATCACCCACAGCTCTATCCACTCACACAATATCCTGTGTAAATCCGAAGGAATATGACCGGGAGGCATGTGGATGGGAGTCACGCTTCATCAACGAAACCGGCCCACACTCCAACAACTTGTATTCATGCCTAATTGGGAAATCACGCGTACCAGACGTACACAAGGCGGTGGCTGGACCGTAGTCCGCTCCACACTGAGTGCATGGAACCACTATTTGAGCCTAGCAGGTTCTTGAGGACCGTGCACCTCGTCACTCCTAGCAACAATCCACAGTCTCCTGCATACGAGGAGACCAACACACAATAACCGAGACGAAGTTATCAATCCTATCCCCAGGACTGTCTAATGCTGACCGATAATTGTTTAGGTACGCAATGCAGCGGCTTATTCCGAT
Organism: Dicrocoelium dendriticum; assembly: GCA_944474145.2. Classification (NCBI taxonomy): domain Eukaryota; kingdom Metazoa; phylum Platyhelminthes; class Trematoda; order Plagiorchiida; family Dicrocoeliidae; genus Dicrocoelium; species Dicrocoelium dendriticum. Next base: position 17,568 of record CALYDF020000035.1, read on the forward strand.
TAATTGCAATCGCCTCTGCGAAACGGAGAAGGCGTGAATTGGTGTGCTGTAATAGGATTGTGAACGCCGAAGTGACCTCGACTCGGTGACCTGTGGCCAATAATTGTCGACCGATCGAATTGGCCGGTGGTTTACGCAGACAAGCAGCCTGACTCTGGCCAGTTTCCTTCGCGGTCGAACGTTGAACCCAATAGGTACATGCTCCTTCATACGGGAACCCAATGTTCTATCGGCCCTGCCTATGTAACTGGCGTCGCAGTCACATATGAATTGGTACATACAATGCAACTTGGCCCCGATAGGCTAAACCTCCTTGACAGAAGGAAGTGGCAGCTTTTGGGTTTTATTATTGACAACTACCTTGGCGTCATAGCAAGTTGTCTGCATGGCACAGATCAGACGCCTTGTGGTCCTCGACGAGAAAACGTCACCTATGAATGGTAGTTCAATGACTTCTGTCTACTTGAGTACCGTGTGCTCTAGGTCCCCTGGTCGCACTTGACTATGCTTCTCGATAAACCTTCGGGGGTAGCCGTTTTCAATGAGCGTGTTTGTACTCAACTACAATTCGGCAACCAGACAATCAGCAGAGCAGATTCGTATGGAACGACTAGTCAGGGTTCTCACGAGCGTCCGCTTGCATCGCATTGGTGTGAAGCTAGTGAAATGCAGATACTGACCGCACCATGTTGATATCCTGTAGACAGACCCTTTAATCTACTCGTTTTCTCTGCGGATGTTAAGGATATCCAAGTGCGGTGGACAATTTGTTTCTCTACCTCACAGGAGACCCGCAAGTTAGCTCGCGCAGCATTTAGTTGCGTTACCAACTACTCCATCTGATGCTCCAATGAACAAAATGCCAAAATATCATCAACCTAGCGCTTGTATTATAGCAGTAGAGATATTTCTCCAGACATACCTCGTTCTGCCACTAACATAAGGAAGTCAGCAAGTACCAGGTCTAGTAACTTGCCCATCGCTACTCCATCAATTTGACAGTACGGTGTGTTTTTGAATTTAAACTTGAGATTATCCGTACCCAACGACAACGGCTCGCTTTTAGTTAAACTGGCATCGGTCGAGGCCACCGCGAACCTTCTGCTAGTTCACAAATGTTATCAACAGTTTGATGCAGTGGAACATTGGTAAACAGCGATTCCATATCAAACGAGCACATGACCTTGTCCGATGCATTAATTTTGTCGAGGTCATCGATAAGCTCGAACGATTCTTTGTGGCTATATGGATTGGCCCATTTCCTCAGCGGAGAAAGCAATTTCACCAGCCACCGACACAGTTTATCTTGAGGCGCGTTTAACATCAACAGAATCGGTCGGATTGGTACCCCGCTCTTATGTACTTTCGGTAGCCCGTACAGCTGGGTGGTAGTGGAGGCAGTCGGCTTCGGTCTGTCACAAATATCACTGTCAATCCCACAAAGCAGATGAAGCACTTCTGTGACGCGTTATGCGAGACTCTACCACAGTCACATCCTCTGCCCTCTCAAGTCGTTTGAATTTATTTATGTCTTCGTGTATGACTGTCATCTTGATGTATTCATCCTTACTCATGAGCACTACACCAGAACACCTATCTGGCTTTCTTACAGTTACATCCTCGGCACGTAGTCCGCGTAACGCCTGTAAATGCCGTCTTGTAAGCGCACACTTCTATTGGCACACGTTTAGCCTCATAAGCCATATTTGTCAGCTTATTTTTAAACCATATGAGTTTATCAACACTGGTTGGTTGTAGATCTTTCACCTGATCAAAAAAGTTTTCAAACTGCGATTCAATAAGATGCTCATTTAACCGTATAGGAGGAACTTTGTAGTTCATGCCAAGTGTAAAGCATTAAGTTTCAAATCCGACATATTCACCACATAGTTTCCCGGGTCACGAGTAATTGCCACTTCCTCTTGGTTGTTCACCGGCGACTTTTCTAGACGAGTCAATGTAATACTTTTCGTGCGATCAACAGTGGTTTTACAAAACCAAGATAATGTAATGCGACAACAGAGTGACAATTCTGGTTTGTCCCGTCTCAAGATGAGCGGATACAAACCGTCTAAGAATAGCTGCAGTGGGCTTCAATTTGTTTCTATGTAATATCTTTAAAATCGATCGAGAATAACGACGCTGGGGAATACATTCGGAGAACTCCGATATTTCTACACGTTTGCAAGTAATTTTACATCGCAAGTTGACAATACGGCGAAGTAGCTTGACTGATTCAGCGGGAATTCGTCTTTTCAGAAATTTGAAACAGTAAGTTCCCTACAGTAATTTGAAAAGCGCAGGAGGCGGATGAAGATTGGCAAATGCACACATATCGTATTGTCCCATCAGTGCCTTTAACAATAGTTCGCAGTTGTTGTTTGACCTTGGCTGGCAAGCAAAAGACTTCGAGCAAATCCAGAAGTGATTCACCCTCGTGCTTTTTGCTCTCACCGATCGGGCTCTCAACATGCGGCCATCGCTTCCACCTTCGTGTTGGGTGCAACTCAAATGTCCTAAACAGTGAATGCCTTGAATTTGGTATGGCTGAAGCTGCGTTTAATTTCACTCTTAACGACCGAGTTGCCTCAGCTTTTAGTCGGCACTGTCGCGCCATCAGGATCACCGTTACACTCGCTCTGCGTCACTTAGTTTTCGTGTATTCACTGTTAACTAGTCAGTGACACACCAAGCTCTTCCAATGTCCATGGTGTATGGACAGTGTGATTGGGAGTAGCGGGCCTTTTTGGAGTCCACCATCCCTTGGGGCTCAGGAAGGTACGGTCACACGCCAGCCTCATCACAATGTTGTGTCCCAACGCATTCCTCTCGTAAGAGCTCAAAACTCAGATCAGTTACCACCAAAGATGCTTCTGTGTAGACAGCTATGCTCACCTTTTCTTCGGGTCATCATCCCTCCTCCTTTCGACTTTTTCATGATTCATATGTCTATGACTACCCAATCCTCATCATCTTTTCCATTCACCTTCCATTCTTTTCATATCTTCGATGCCTTATTCGCCTTCCCTTTCCATAGCTACGCTATGCAGCTTCAGGAGCTCACTGTATTGAACAGTCCACCTCGGCCCATTCACTTACATCGTTCACTCTCCCCGTCGAGTGTTCTGACTCCTCCCTTCGCCATTGAACTGGATGGCCCATCTCCAGCACACTGGTCACCTCTTAGGCGTCTGCGCGCTCCTTGTAACGGTTCATCTGCTCCACTGCTTCCTCATCCGAACTCGCCTTTGACGCAGACCATCCTTCACTGCGCACGGTCCGAGGTGTGGCATTCGCACGTGTTCCTCACTGACAGCTGTCAAAGTTGTTCCATCGCTTTGGACCCCATCGTGATTGACGACACTGTGGATGATCAGGAAGACGGAGATAGTACCACCGAAGGTACCGTTTTCTTTACGGCCTATCGCACACTTGTATTATGATGTTGTGGACTGGCTTTTGTGCTCAACTGTGCCGCTCTATATCTGTTATTGTCAGTTGCTAATCGCCCTCCTCTAAGTAGCGAGGGTGTATGCGAACCGAATTTGTGCTTCTTTGCAGCCCTTTTCATCTGGGTTTTGCAACCCGTTTACACTTTTTGAATGCATATCTTTTGTCAGTTGCTAATGCGTTTTAATACACTTGCTTTTTTGACTATAGAATAATAACGGAAGATATCTTGTCTACTCAAGTGGTGCAACGGCTTGCCGTAATCGTGGCATAAAAGCTTGAGCACAGCGATTTCGAATATCCGTGATG
>CALYDF020000036.1:0-19907 GCA_944474145.2 Dicrocoelium dendriticum
CCAAATGCACTTCTCTCTTCAGGCTTGCACGGAGTCTTGCCCGGATCTCTTTGCGAGTTTCATTGTGTTCGCTTCCAGCCGGGATATGCCGGCTAGCATCTATAAGTTCCAGAGACTGTGAGGAGACCCAATATCCATGTTGGTGATTAGACAAACCACATGAGGATTGTTCTGCTGCTAGTAAGGTTTGGTGAATATGAGACAAGTGACCTTCAATTGCATCCGGTGAGGGTATTCCAACTCGCATGACAGCGTACTTGATACGGCATTCCGACAGCTGGGCTTCTCCAGTTGGCTGGTGTACCTCAGTACTGCACTAGCGTCCGTCGGGGCGTCCGCCCAAAGCGCATACGCAGGTCATCACATACAAGTGCAAGGTCGGTGTCCACACCTGTGCTCCAAATTGAGCGACAGTTCTGGACGCAGACTCTCCACCGGTAACTTATCGCAATGTGCTCGATTTGCGTCCATAGCTGGATAGAGGCTGGTGGGCCCCAAGTCACCCTCCAGCGAGTGCTGTGTCGGAAATTAGTGCTCGCAAGAAATAAGCGAGCATCCTCACACAAATGAAGTAACCGCTCACCGTATCATTACAGATCTTCTACGATGTTGCCGCCAGATGCAGCTCATCTGTAGATAATTTTCCAACTTGAGCGTTCAGATCCCAGCTCAGCACAGACAGTGTCCGAGCTTCTTCTGTGGCGAAAGAGCTCGTTCAGTTGAGCGATAGAAGTCGTCTTTTAACGAGTCATCGCAACAGTTTGTCGGAGCATATGCAGCGATTAACGGATAGACACCTGTTAGTTCCACGCGACTTCGAAGTTTTGAACGAGCCAGCCAATCAGACCGCACACATCCGGCTACTGATTGGAATCCATCAACCAGAGCAGCTTCAGCCCGGGGACTCAGGGCAATACCAACACCGGCTTGGTGGGTGCTCGAAGCTGAATCGTCACTGGATGGGCGCAATGGGAAAGTGCTGCTAGTGTCACCTGAAGGGGATCGCAGAGTGAGTACAGAGCTCGAGTCTTGCAGGCAGGTCTCCGATAAGCAGCAGATATCGATCGAGAGGGTCTCTAATGTTCGGGCAAGTGCTGCCTGTTGACCGATCTGTAGCAATGTGCGTACATTGAGGCATGCCATCTGAAGGAGGATCGAGGTCTCCAAATGGAAGCCGATGAATTTAAATAGGCCGCTTGGTTGGACATGGGCCTGTTGACAGGCAGGAATGACGCTCCGCGTTCACATGTGAGTTGAAACTAAAAGACAAGCGACTATTGAAGCAAGGTGGGGGAGGGCCGAGAATTGGGGGTTGAAAACAGGGGGATAAAAGTGAAGCTGGAACGAGACGATAAGGGTGAAAAAGCGCAAGAGGGGGAATAAGAAGACGGGAGGTCTTGAGCAGTAGCATCCAAACCCCTATCCACCCTGCCCGATGCAGCAGATAGGGCACCGTTGATTATCCTCTGCGGTGGCCAGAGCATCAGAAATTTGTTTGAAGTGAGATTCATTGTATTGCGTGGGCAAGATGTTGTCAGGTTGCCCAGGCCTAGACAGGAGAACGATTAGTGTTCTCCAGCAAAGCCTTTGGTTCAAAAACCTGTCCGCAAGGCAGCAGGTTTGGCGTTGGGCTACAAGGAGTCCGTCTTAAGGAATAAGAAGCCACCTCATTCCAACCCCCAACCTAGAGGGCCAGGAGACTGAGTTTGTCTGGCCCCTAACCATTGACCAATCTGGTATGAGTGACTCTGAAGGTGCAAAAAGCACCACCCAGCATTGCTCAATGGATCACTGAGGCACACAAATCATCGCATCACAGTGAGGTCCAGCCTCATTGCGATGGTGGTTCACCTTGAAGTGAACCTTGGTCACCGCGATCACCGGGACCGTACTCAAAGCAGATGGAAATTGGGTGTTGCCCACCCAAAAACACTGCACAACCACGACGCGTTTCGATGTAATATCATCTCAACAGGTCGAGACAGCAGGCCTTGATCCCGCAACCATTGGAATAGTAGCCGAAGCCTCTACCCCTTTGACTACCGGATCGCGGTGGGCAACGCTTGGCACAGTGTTTATAACTTATTGGGCTACAGTCCATTGCATTGAGATTGCTCGTTTCAATCCAATCACACAAATTGTTGTCCAAACTTGACCCTCCAGTTTGTCATTACCGTTGTGCCAAGCGTTGCCCATCGTGACCCGGTAGCCAAAGGGGTAGAGGCTTCGGCTATTATTCCAATGGTCGCTGGATCGAGGTCTGCTGTCTCCACCTGATGAGATGAAATTACATCGAAACGCGTTGTGTTTGTGCAGATTTTTCGGGTGGGCAACACCTAATTTTCATCTGCTTTGAGTGCGGTCCCAATGATCGCCGTGGCTAAAGTTCACTTCAGTGTGAATCACAGCCCATTACATTGAGATTGCGCGTCGCAATCCAATCACACATCGTATAGTCCAAACTTGGCCCTCCAATTAATTGATCAGTTTGTGTATAGCCCTTAACTTGTGCTTCCAAAATGTTCAGAATTTGCAATGGGTCTTGCATATTTGTCCGCGCTCCACCTTTATTTTTGCACGAATTATTAACCCACACATATTCACCGATTAAAGTTATAAAGAATTTTTCCCTTCTGCTGTACCTACGATTAGTTTCAAGATTCATCACACTCCTGGGACTTTGCAGTCGTTGTGCTTTTCCCCGCGGATGTTAGAGACATTTCGAATTATTCGAAGCAAAGTGAAATAAATCTACGAAAATCTAAACAAATTTGCACATAAGTATCCTATGGATAGCGGGTTGCACTGCAGAGGAAATGTTTGTTGAGTATGAGCATACCTGCTTTTCTCAACACCAAGGTCCGCTCACTTCTCGGAAAAAGGTAATAACTTAAAAGTAACATCTGCTGTCACGAATACGCGCAGCTAGGGGAAATTATGCTGCCAGAAACATGGTTTTACAAAGATGCTGCACACGCTGTGGTAGCAGTTGACGGTTTTAGGTTCCACCGTGCTGATGGCGCACGCACGTTCTGCAACCGGGGTGGAAGTGCTAACACATTTATTAACGTATCCTGGTGCTCATCAGTGAAGGAAATGTTCTGCTGTTTATGGCAACGTATCGACTCTCTAAATCTAAGTATACGCCAAACTATCTGAGTGTGTACATCTCATTCTTGCTAGCCAACATTTATACATCACGCAATTGTCCAATCTCAGAAGCCGACACATTTTACGATGACTTCACGGCTGCTGACATTGTACACATTGACCATTCCCTATGCATAATTACTGGTCATTTCAATAGGTTTGACACCACATTCCGCACAAAATTTGGACTACAGAACATCGTGAAATGTCCTACCAGACTGTAAGCGAACCCGGACTTTGCTTTTTCAGAAAATCTGCAGATATTTTCTGTCAGTACTCTTGAACCACTTGTAAGTTCTGATCACTCGTTAGTCAAGATATCTTCTGTCGTCCACATTAGGAACAACAACAAGGCAGTCAAGCGCTGCAAGAAAAGTATAATTATACGGGGACAAATCATTCCCCCAAATATAGCACAACTGAGAGAAATGGTTGCATGAACAGATTCCAGTGTTTTTCGATGCAATTGTCTAAACCCATTGTGACCGATGACAGGTTATCCGAAGTACTGATTTGACATCTGCTGTCCGATGGAAACTATTATCCTTCCTGCTGAGCGGTTCTGTTTACCAATCCTCAAGCAGCTGCAACGACTTAAGGAGAGTGCCTTCAAGATTAAAGATCCTACCTCAGTTCAGTATCTTTCGCTACGCATCATGGAAGATATTCACCATCTCAATCATGTCTACGTCTAGACAATACTGGGGAACGATATTTGCCGTGGGAGTTGGCAGATGATGAAACAATTTAGTGAAGTCGATCGTCCTACTAGCGGCTCTGATATATTCGTAGAAGAATTAAAGCACAACTTCTGCGGCCCCAGGAATTATTCACTGCCTAGATCGTCCTGCACACAGATTAAGTGGCCCACAGGCTAATCGCCATTTACTGAGGTTGATTCAATGCTCAGGAAGCTTATCTAGCTAAACTCGAGCAAATGAAGCGGACCTGATCGGTTGTCTCCGTCCATCCTTAACGGGTGTGCAGATTCACTAGCTCAACCTTTAGCTGAATTGTACACCATGTGCCTAAACCAAGGCAAGCTGGTAGACATTTGGAGAGCTGCTTGCAAAACACCAATACTGAAGAAAGCGACAGGTAAATATGGAACGATTGCGTGCATTTCGGTGGTTTTAAAAGTTATCGAGAAATTCATTCTTGAAAAGTTGTTAACCCAATCCTGTCAGAATGACTCACAACAATTTACATACCGAAGTCCCAGATCGACAAATGGCGCCTTGCTATGCCTAGTACACCCAATGCTGTCGGCGCTAGACAACAAGAACGAAGCCATACGTGTATGGTTCCTTGACTACAACAAGGCCTTTGATTATTTAACCGTAAAATCTTGTTGCACTATCTTCTAGTTTCTGGTGTCCAACAATTCATAGACATTTTGCTACAGGATTATTTTGCCAAACGTACTCAGATAACTAGGTTTAGGGGCAGGAGCTCCTTGCCTCTTACCAATACTTTTGGCGTCCTTCAAGGAGCCATTTTATCGCCATTCTTATTCTTTACCTACTTTGGCTCTGTCCGTGCCCCTGAAGAACTATAATGCTAAACTGCGTCAATGACGTACAAATTGGCGCGAATCATCCAACTGCAGCCTTTTTGACCAAGCTATAATGTTGTTTGGATAATGTCGTGCATTGGTCAGACTCCCACGACATAGCGCTGTATGCTTCCAAGTACAATGTTGTAATGTGTTCATTGCGTGTGATAGATCATCGCTGGAAACGTTCTGCTGACTGTTACCAACTTCTCATCAGTGGTGAAAGCCAGAGAATCCCAACGTCAATGAAATATCCTGGAGTCACACTGAGCCATGTTTTACTCTTGTCTGTTCACGGGAATGAAGTATTCACCAAATTAAGACGAATGTCATTTTATGCCTCACGTCATCGTTTTGCCTCAGTCTCCCACCAGTTGATTCTGTGATCCATTATGGCATGCCTTCTACAACACTTAACTTGCTCTTCTCCCGTGATCTTACCGGACCTATTGGATAGGAATCTCAAAGTAGTTCATAGGTCACTGAAACACACATGTCGATGTGGTGACATTTATAAACCAACATTAGTTCCACACATTGTATCTGTTCATGTTAATTCTTGCGCATAACCTACTTCGAAAATGCTCACTGATATCAGCCATCCTTTACATAGCGTTTTATCCAACTGTAAAACTAGTTCCTCACCGCAAATAAACAACAGAGCCAATTAAGTCGCAGGCGGGTATACGGCTCATCTGTCATACCTAATCTTGCTGCATTTCTGCTTGATCCAAATATTAACATTCAACGACTACACAGGAAACTATACCAAATATTCTGTACCACACGTGAATTCTTGTTTCAGTCGCAGTTAATACTGCAGTTGCATGTATTATCTAGTTTTCCTTAGACTTTACGACCGCACGTTTGTTACAGCTGAAAATTCAACATTCATGGACGCATAAAAGAGCATTTTTGACTTCCCTTCTTTGGAAGGCCAACGAATTTGTAGACTTGCTTTGGAGCGAGCAAATGCAAAGCGGAATAGGAGGAGAGATGCTTTGCAGTGAAAAATCTCGTTGAGCCTGATACAATGAGTGTATGCAGGTTGGATAGCGGAAAAATTTGGAAACGGGCCTGAAGCAAATTTGCGAAATAGATAAGTGTCCGGCTGACACGCAGTGCGACCAGGACGTAAAACCATCGGGCGAAGAGAACGTCTGGAGATTTTGCGAATAGCAAGTACAGGCTCGACTGCCAACCGATAATGAAGCCAAGTAGTCAGACCTGCATCCTTCCAATCTCTAGCCAATATAATCGAAGCCATACCAAGACCTAAAGTGCTGGATCGATTCACAGCACTATCGAATATTTCCTGAACAGAACGGCCAAATAACCTAGTCTCCATAAGTTGTAGTGTGCAGAGCGTACTGCTATGGATCGAGCTTCATCGCATTTAGAATGCAATCAATTATGTCACGGATCACATTGCAACAAATATACACGCAATGACATTGTTGTCTTTGGCAGAGACAACAGTCGTGGGATTAAATCAAAGCCATGGGAACGACTTCACCAAACGAAATGCTGAATGAAAAGCTCTAAGTTGTCGATCCTTACTAATTAACTGTTCAATTTATCAGCTGCAAATCCAAATGTGTATCTGTAAAACATAGCTCTAATCTGTACTAGTCGTGTCAATCGTGTGTAACCTATCGGTGATGTCAAAATTTCCGTGCGAAATTTAGCTATTTTCGTTTTACAGTGCAGGTATAAAGGAACAAGTGCTTCTGTTAACTTATGTATTTGAAAGTTGGAGAACAATAACAAATCGCATGCGCATACATCGCAACACTTGCAATCCATAAATGTTAATTAGTCCCAAGTGCATCCGCAAGATAATTTCCGTTCCGTGCCCTGTTCGCAAGCGCAGCTCGACCTGTTGAAGACAGAACCAGATAGAATGGAATTAAAATGAATAATTGGATGTTAGAAGTGACGTTCATCAAAACAAGTCTCAGTCGGGTGGTCAACCTACTTGAAGTAAACTAGCAGTTTGTGATTGTCGCCCTTCAGTAAATCGAATTAATCATGCCTGCGTTGCTAACTCCAGTTTTCCGATGATCTCAATTATCGACGCTCTATGTAATCGTCGATCGTTGTATGCATCAAGAGATAGATGAAATGTGCGCCACTGATGTTGCTTTAAATTGTGCAACGGCCATACAGTGTGGTTCGGATGTGCGCCGAATGCATAACTAAGTCTTACTCTGGTAAATGTGACTTTTGATGAGCAGATAATTTATCGCCAGTGGGATAAAGCACAAACTACTGCAAACATGATTTGGAAGAATTTATAGCACGACACAGTAGCTGTGATTCTTCCCACCTCTAGCTAACGTGTTAAATGATGATAATGATATTACACGAAATATAATCATGAGCGCTCTTTATTACTTTAACAATCTATATCATTTATAAATGATAAGCCGGATTTCAGGAAAATACGTTACTTCTACTTTAAAGGCTCAATTTATTCAATTAGTTACCATTTCTAATTTGTCAAACGCGCTTCAACTGTTGGCACAGAAATTAGCATATACTTGTTCTAATAACCAACCTCCTATCCACCACTTTTTGTGACATTCATGTGCAAATCAAACACGGCTACACTTGCTCCGAATAATACGCAAATAACCAGAAGCGCGATGCAGTGACAAATGGATAATATTACATTTCCGTTTAATCGGTTCAGCTAGAGGATCAGATGAAGTAGACGAATGCATTATTTCAAAGAAGACATAAACGAACCTGATCCCGTCACATTGAGTCTGTTCGAACCACTAGACGGTGGCAACCTCGCAGTGTTGATACGCATGAAAGCTTTATTGGGACAAGTGGAGACAATTTTGATAAGCGGATTACAAAATTGTTCATGACTGCATAAGCGAATTATCCTGAACTCACCTGCACCTGGCCGAGTGAATTGAAATAATGCGACAGTGACAACGAACAAGAAAATTGCAGCCTTCATCGTGTCTTGAGCGTCACATCCTTCTAGCAGAATGATTCTCTCTATATATAGCAAATCTCTGTGTGAACATTGGTAAACAATTCAAGTGTGTCAGAATGACAGTTGGTAACTGACTTGCTTGCTTCGTTTTCATGTATGTGTTCCTTCCAAACCAGTTTGGAATACAAAGGACGTCGCATCTGATTTGAGTTGAATGGTTGTTGGTGGAGGTGAGAATAAAACGTCAAGTACTATCCATCTGTATGTGGTGTACTTATTGTCCAGCAGAGAAGCGACTGTTCGCGAGCAGAAGCAGTCCGTTAATGAAAATCCTAACAGATCTGTACTACGGCCTGTGCATCCATTGTGAAATGAGCTCCTAGTTTTGTTCGCATGACAATCGTCACTGAACATTTGGACGAGGTTGTAGCAATTAGGGCTATACTCAAGAATTTAGCTGAAATACCAACCAGTCTTCAGTGAGTGAGCGAGTGTTTTACTGTTTTGAACACAACGCAAATCTGGAGAGGAAAGGAACACTTTAATTTGTATTTACGGATTGTCACATATAAACCGCTGATTCTGCCGTTTGAATTCTGTTTAACATGTCAATCCAGTTTCATAGTATTTGTGAGCGTAATTTGACTTAGTCTACGTTAGATAGGTGTTATCTTTACGGCTTCGTCGTAACTTTAATATCTATGTAGCAATAAAAGCGAGTTATTCTTACAAAAGCGTTGTCATTCAGAATGAGGAACAGCAGCTACTGTCCACAGTCAAATCTTCGTCGATATTGATGTAAACCATCTTGAGCTGTTATCCCATATGCCCACAAAATTTCCAACTGACTTACAGTGTTATGGCCAGCACTTACGCACCGTGATTAGTCTTCCCCCAGGCAACTTGGAAAAGCTCTTATCTACCGATATGTTTGCATGTAGTATGTTGTTTGTATCAGTCAACCCCACCTCCTGGTTGCTATCTGCATCAGTGATTATCGTTTAACAGCGACATTTTTTGTATTGATATACTGGTCTCTACCCGAGTGCCAGTCGCTATGATCATACAAGACTAGTCATGCTGTGTGATTTCAGTCTGCAGGAGTTGGAGACACAGACCTTCTCACGTTTTGGTTTTGCCAAAGCGCGCATGAATTAATTAAGTACTCGTTATACAATACCAAGATCGCACACGACATTTTAAAACCGCCGTCTATAACCATGCCCTCAAAGTCTGTATGTTACATTGGCAGTGAACATATAAATTAATGACCAAAAATACTGCTTACAAATGATTGCACCCATCAAGCGATTGTATACCGCTTGTCAGTAGATATGGAAAATTCAATTTCTATTTCTATTTCGCATCCCGCTGGGCTCTCGGCATACCTTTCGGCTAGGATGACAGTGGTACAAACAGGCAATTCATTTTCACTCCCCAAAACACGCATTACTGAGAGTATCCTTGGTACTTTGCCGTTTCTTGTTTACGTAAATCATATCTTTAGAATCAAGAAGCTTGACACGGCATTCTTGTCTATAGACGAAATGCAAGTAACTTTTCTCACAGTGATGGGTCACACAGGAGTTTTCACAACCTATTTCAGCCGATCTTACATCTGACGAGAGCAAGAACGAACAGACTTGTTACGGGTAACCTGAATTCAGATTATTTTGCTTCGTCACTTTCAGCGGCTTACAGACAATTCGTGGAAAGAGTAAAGGAATGCAATCGAAAAATGGGTCAGTAAGGAAACCACTAAGACACTGATAAAATCAAGCCCATTTCCTGCATCTTACCAAGGCCATAAGTTCTACCTGTTTGCAAATGCTTGAGTTCATTCGTCTTATGTCAGGGGCTTCAGGGAAATTCAGCTAACCAGCATTGTTTTATCTGCTGATAAGCTTGAATGCGCCACGTGGGTTTTTGCACAAGCTACAATCGAGCCGATGCTGAGAGATTGAGACGGCAAATAGGGTTCCTAAACTCCCTGCCAGTTCTAAGCTCTGAGTCCACACTCACTGTTGTGTGTGATATCTCTCGTGTCTCCTCTCGTTGTTGCCCCCCCCCCCCCCCCCCCCCAACCCCCCCCCCCCCCCCCCCCCCCCCCCCCCCCCCCCCCCCCCCCTCCCCACCCTTTGTGGAGAGAGCTACATCACAGATGTGAGTGTGGACTCAGAGCTTAGAACTGGCAGGGAGTTTAGGAACCCCTATTTGCCGTCTCAATCTCTCAGCATCGGCTCGATTGTAGCTTGTGCAAAAACCCACGTGGCGCATTCAAGCTTATCAGCAGATAAAACAATGCTGGTTAGCTGAATTTCCCTGAAGCCCCTGACATAAGACGAATGAACTCAAGCATTTGCAAACAGGGTAGAACTTATGGCCTTGGTACGATGCAGGGAAATGGGCTTGATTTTTATCAGTGTCTTAGTGGTTTCCTTACTGACTCCCATTTTTCGATTGCATTCCTTTACTCTTTCCACGAATTGTCTGTAAGCCGCTGAAAGTGACGAAGCAAAATAATCTGAATTCAGGTTACCCGTAACAAGTCTGTTCGTTCTTGCTCTCGTCAGATGTAAGATGCGCTGAAATTGGTTGTGAAACCTCCTGTGTGACCCATCTCTGTGAGAAAAGTTACATTGTATTTCGTCAGTAAACTAGCATGCCATGTCATTCTTCCTGATTCTAAGGATAGGATTTACGTAAACAAGAAATGGCAAATTACCAAGTATGCTTCCTGTAATGCCTGTTTTGAGAAGTGAAAAACCATTGCGTGTTTGTATCACTTGCATCCTAGCTGAGAGGTATGCCGAGAGCCAAGTGGGTTGTGAAATAGAAATAGAAACGGCATATTCCAAATCTACCGACAAGCGGTATACAATCGCTAGATGGGCACTATCATTTTTAAGCAGAATTTATTGCCCATTATTTTATATAAATACAGCCAATGTAAACTACGCCGTTTGGGGGCGTGGTCACACCAGGCGATTTTAAAATTTCGTGCACGAATCTGGTATCGTATAACGCTTACTAAATTTATTCATGTGCGCTTTGGCAAAGCCAAAACGTGAAAATGTCTGTGTCTCCAACTCCTGCAGACTGGAAATATATCGCATGACTAGGTTTGTATGATCATAGCGACTGGCACTCGGGTATAGACTAGTATATCAATGTAGCAAATGTCAATGGTAAACGATAATCACTGATGCAAATAGAAACCAGAAGATGGGTTTGATTGACACAAACAACACACTCCATGCAAGCATCTCGGTAGCTAAGTGCTTTTCCAAGTTGCCTGAGGCAAGACAAATGACCGTGCGTAACTACTGGCCAGAGCATTGTATGTAAGTTGGCTATTTTGTAGGCACATAAGATAACAACTCAGGATGGTTTACATCAATACCGATAAAGATTTGACTGTAGACAACAGCCACTATTCGTCATTCTGAATGACTATGTATCTGTAAGCATAATGTGTTTTTCTTGCCACCTAGAAATTAAAGTTACGATTCAGCCAGAAAGCTAATACCTATCTAATAAGGAATAATTTAAATTACGCTCACAACTACCATGAAACTGGATTGACATGTTAAACAGAACTCAAACTGCAGAATCAGATGTTTATATGCTACAATCCGTAAAATACAAATTAAAGTGTTCCTTTCCTCTCCAGATGTGCGTTGTGTTCAAAGCAATAAAACACTCGCTCACTCACCGAAAACAGCTTGGTATTTCAGATAAATTCTTGAGGTTAGTTCTAATTGCTACAACCTCGTCCAAATGTTCAGTGACGATTGTCATGCGAACAAAACTAGGAACTCATTGCACAATGGATGCACAACTCGTAGAACAGATCTGTTGGCATTTTCATTAATGGACTGCTTCTGCGCGCGAACATTCGCTTCTCTGCTGGAGAAAATGTTCACAACAGACAGATGGATAGTACTTGACGTTTTCTTCTCACCTCCACCAACAACCATTCAACCCAAATAAGATGCGAACGTCCTTGTATTCCGCACTGGTTCGGAAAAGCACATACATGAAACTTAAGCAAGCAAATCAGTTAGCAACTGTCATTCTGACACACTTGAATTGTTTACCAATGTTCACACCGACATTTGCTATATATAGAGAGAATCATTCTGCTAGAAGGATGTGACGCTCAAGACACGATGAAGGCTGCAATTTTCTTATTCGTTGTTACTGTCGCATTAGTTCAATTCACTCGGCCAGGTGCAGGTGAGTTCAGGATAATCCGCTTATGCAGTCATGAACAATTTTGTAATCCGCTTATCAAAATTGTCTCCACTTGTCCCAATAAAGCTTTCATGCGTATCAACACTGCGAGGTTGCCACCGGCTAGTGGTTCGAACATAGTCAATGGGACGGGATCAGGTTCGTTTGTGTTTTCTTTGAAATATCGCATTCGTCTACTTCATTTGATCATCTATCTGAACAGATTAAAGCGTAATGTAGTATTATTCATTTATCATTGCATCGTGCTTCTGGTTACTTGCGCATTACTTGAACCAGGTGTAACCATGTTTGAATTGCACACGAATGTCACAAAAATTTATGGGTGGGAAGTGGGTTATAGAATAAGTATATGCCTATTTATCTGCTAACAGTTGAAGCGCGTTTAGCAAAATAGAAATGGTAACTAATTGTAAAAATCGAGTCTTTAACATAGAAGTAACGTATTTCCATGAAATCCGGATTATCATTTATAAATGAAATAGATTTTTCACTAAAGTATTAAAAAGCGCTCCTGATTATATTTCATGTAATATCATTATCATCATTTAACACGTTAGCTAGAGGTGGGAAGAATCACAGCTACTGTGTCGTGCTATAAATTATTCCAAATCATGTTTGCAGTAGTTTGTGCTTTATCCCACTGGCGATAAATTATCTGCTCATCAGTCACATTTACCACAGTAAATCTTAGTTAGGTATTCGACACACATCCGAACCACACTGTATGGCCGTTGCACAATTTAAAGCAACATCAGTGGCGCACATTTCATCTATCTCTTGATGCATACAACGATCGACGATTACATAGAGCGTCGATAATTAAGGTCATCTGAAAACTGGAGTTAGCAACGCAGGCATGATTACTTCAATTTACTGAAGGGCGACAATCAACAAACTGCTAGTTTACTTCAAGTAGGTTGACCACCCGACTGAGACTTGTTTTGATGAACGTCACTTCTAACATCCAATTATTCAATTTTAATTCCATTCTATCTGGTTCTGTCTTCAACAGGTCGAGCTGCGCTTGCGAACCAGGGCACGGAACGGAAATTATCTTGCGGATGCACTTGGGACTAATTAACATTTATGGATTGCAAAGGTGTTGCGATGTATGCGCATGCGATTTGTTATTGTTCTCCAACTTTCAAATACATAAGTTAACAGAAGCACTTGTTCCTTTATACCTGCACTGTAAAACGAAAATAGCTAAATTTCGCACGGAAATTTTGACATCACCGATAGGTTACACACGATTGACACGACTAGTACAGATTAGAACTATGTTTTTACAGATACACAATTGGATTTGCAGCTGATAAATTGAACAGTTAACTAGTAAGGATCGACAAACTAGAGCTTGTCATTCAGCATTTCGTTTGGTGAAGTCGTTCCCATGGCTTTGATTTAATCCCACGACTGTTGTCTCTGCCAAAGACAACAATGTCATTGCGTGTATATTTGTTGCAATGTGATCCGTGACATAATTGATTGCATTCTAAATGCGATGAAGCTCGATCCATAGCAGTACGCTCTGCACACTACAACTTATGGAGATTAGGTTATTTGGCCGTTCTGTTCAGGAAATGTTCGATAGTGCTGTGAATCTATCCAGCACTTTAGGTCTTGGTATGGCTTCGATTATATTGACTAAAGATTGGAAGGATGCAGGTCTGACTACTTGGCTTCATTATCGGTTGGCAGTCGAGCCTGTACTTGTTATTCGCAAGATCTCCATACGTTCACTTCGCCCGATGGTTTTACGTCTTGGTCGCAATTCGTGTCAGTCGGACACTTATCTATGTCGCAAATTTGCTTCAGGCCTGTTTCCAAATTTTCCCGCTATCCAATCTGCATTCACTCATTGTATCTGGCTCGGCTATTTGTTTCACTGAAAAGCATCTCTCCTCCTATTTCGTTTTGCATTTTATCGCTCCAAAGTAAGTCTACGAATTCGTTGGCTATCCGATGAATGAAAGTCAAGAATTCTCTTTTATGCGCCCATGGATGGTGAATTTTCAGCTGTAACAAACGTACTGACGTACAGTCTAAGGAAAACTATATGATACATGCAACTGAAGTATTAACTGCGACTGAAACAAGATTTCACTTGTGGTGCAGTATATTTGGTATGATTTCCTGTGTAGTCCTTGAATGGTTATATTTGGATCACGCAGAAATGCAGCAAGATTAGACATATCAAGGAATCTGTATTTCCGCATGCGGCTTAATTAGCTTTGTGTTTTCGTCGCGGTGAAAAAGTAGTTTTACAGCTGGATAAAACGCTATGTAAAGGATGGCTGATGTCAGTGAACATTTTCGAAGCAGGTTATGCGCACGAATTAACATGAACAGATACAATGTGTTGAACTAATGTTGATTTATAAATGTCACTACATCGACATGTGTTTTTCAGTGACCTATGAACTACTTTGAGATTCCTACTCAATAGGTCCGGCAAGATCACAGGAGAAGAGCAAGTCAATTGTGGTAGAACATATGCCATAATGGATCGCAGGATCAACTGATGGGAGACTGAAGAAAAACGATGACGTGAGGCATAAAATGACATTCGTCTGACTTTGGTGAATCCTTCATTTCCGTGAAATGACAACGGTAAAACATGGCTCAGTCTGATTTCATGATACTTCGCGGACGTCGGGATACTCTGCCTTTCACCACTGACGTAAAGTTGCTAACAGTCAGCAACGAGTTGTTGGTGACGATCTACCACGTGCAGCGAAAACGGTATGTCATTTTACTTGGAAGCATACAACGTTAAGCCGCGGGAGTTTGACCAATGCACGACTTTATCAAAACAACATTGTAGCATGGGTAAAAAGGCTGTAGTTGGATGATTCGCGCCGATTTGTACGTCATTGACCTACTTTAGCATTATGGCTCTTTCAGGGACAAGGAAGGAGCCAGAGTAGGTAATGCATACTAATGGCGATATAATGGCCCCTTGAAGGACGCCAAAAGTAGTGGTAAGAGACAACGAGCTCCTGCCCCTGAACCTGGTTATCTGAGTAACTTTGCCAGAATAATCCTGTAGCGTAAAGGTTATACATGGTTGGATACCAGAAAACAGGAGACATTGTAACAAGATCTTACGCTTAAATAAACAGAGACGTTGTGTAGTCAAGGAAGCATACATGTGTGGCTTTTTGTTCATGTTGTCTAGCGCCGACATCACTGAGTGTACTAGACATAGCACGAAGCCATTTGTCGATCTGGAACATCGGTATGGAAATTGTTGTGAGTCATTCAGACAGGATTGGATTAGCAACTTTTCAAGAATGAATTTCTCGATGACTTTTAAAACCACCGAAATGCGCGCAATCGTTCAATATTTACCTGTCGCTTTCTTCAGTATTGGTGTTTTGCCAGCAGCTCTCCAAATGTCTACTATCTTGCCTTGGGTTGGGCACATGGTGCACAAATCAGCTAGAGGTTGAGCTAGTGAATCTGCGCACTCGTTAAGGATGAACGGAGACAACCGATCAGGTCCGCCTGATTTGCTTGAGTTTACCTAGATAAACTTTCTGAGGATTGAATCAACCACAACAAATGGCGATGAGTCTGTAGGCCACCTTATTTATGCAGAGGAGGAGCCAGGGAATGAATAACTGCTGGGGCCGCAGAAAGTGTGCTTTAATTCTTCTACGAATATATCCGAGTCCGTACTATGACGATCGACTTCATTAAATTGTTCCATCGTCTGCCAACTCCCCCGGCAAATATCGTTCCCCAGTATTGTCTAGACGTAGACATGATTGAGATGGTGAATATCTTCCATGATGCGTAGCGAAAGATACTGAACTGAGGTAGGATCTTTAATCTTGAAGGCACTCTCCTTAAGTCGTTTCAGCTGCTTGATGGTTGGTTAGGAGAACCGGTCAACAGGAAGGAGAATTGTTTCCATCGGACAGCAAAGATCAAAACAGAAGTTTAAATAATTTCTCGTCCGTTCACAATAAGTTGAGACAACTGTAGCGAAAAGAAACGGAAATCTGTGCATGCATCCATTTCTTTCAGTTGTGCTATATTTTGGGGGTTTGATCCGTCTCCTTGTAATTTTACATTCCTTACTTTCCTTGTTGTTCCTATTAATGTAGACGGCAGAGGTAATTTTGACTATCGAATGATCAGAGCTTACAAGAGAGTTTCGAGTACTGACAGAAAATAATTGCAGGTTGTATACAAACGCGAAGTCCAGGTTTGAGTGCAACCTGGTGGGGAATTTCACGATATCCTGTAGTCTAAATTTTTTGGGAAATGTTGTGTCAAACCCATTGACATCACCAGCAAATATGCATAGGGATTAGTCAATGTGTACAATGTCAGCAGCCGTAAAGTCATCGGAAAACGTGTCTGCTTCTGAGCTCGGAGAACTGGGTGATGTAGAAATGTTGGCAAGCAAGAATGGGATGTACACGTTCAGATGCGTTGGCGTATATTTAGATCTAGGTAGTTGATACGTTGCGAAGAATAGCAGAGGATTTTCTTCACTGATGAGCACCAGGATACGTTAACAAATTTGTTAACACTACCACCCCGGTTGCAGAACGTGCATGGGCGATAAGCACGGTGGAAAATAAAACCGTCAACTGCTAACATAGCGTGTGAAACATCTTTGTAAAACCATGTTTCCGGCAGCATAATTCCCCCTAGCTGCGCGTATTCGTGACAGCAGATGTTATGTTAAATTAGATACATTTTTCAGAGAAGTGAGCGGACCTTGGAGTTGAGAAAAACAGGTATGCTCACACTCAACAAACATTTCCTCTGCAGTGCAACCCGCTATCCATAGGATACTTATGTGCAAATTTGTTTAGATTTTCGTAGATTTATTTCACTTTGCTTCGAATAATTCGAAATGTCTCTAACATCCGCGGGGAAAAGCACAACGACTGCAAAGTCCCAGGAGTGTGATGAATCTTGAAACTAATCGTAGGTACAGCAGAAGGGAAAAATTCTTTATAACTTTAATCGGTGAATTTGTGTGGGTTAATAATTCGTGCAAAAATAAAGGTGGAGCGCGGAACAAATATGCAAGACCCATTGCAAATTCTGAACATTTTGGAAGCACAAGTTAAGGGCTATACACAAACTGATCAATTAATTGGAGGGCCAAGTTTGGACTATACGATGTGTGATTGGATTGCGACGCGCAATCTCAATGTAATGGGCTGTGATTCACACTGAAGTGAACTTTAGCCACGGCGATCATTGGGACCGCACTCAAAGCAGATGAAAATTAGGTGTTGCCCACCCGAAAAATCTGCACAAACACAACGCGTTTCGATGCAATTTCACCTCATCAAGTTGAGACAGCAGACCTCGATCCCGCGAACCATTGGAATAATAGCCGAAGCCTCTACCCCTTTGGACTACCGGGATCGCGATGGGCAACGCTTGGCACAACGGTAATGACAAACTGGAGGGTCAAGTTTGGACAACAATTTTGTGTGATTGGATTGAAACGAGCAATCTCAATGCAAATGGACTGTAGCCCAATAAGTTTTAAACACTGTGCCAAGCGTTGCCACCCGCGATCCGGTAGTCAAAGGGGTAGAGGCTTCGGATTACTATTCCAATGGTGCGGGATCAGGCCTGCTGTCTCGACCTGTTGAGATGATATTAAATCGAAACGCGTCGTGGTTGTGCAGTGTTTTTGGGTGGGCAACACCCAATTTCCATCTGCTTTGAGTACGGTCCCGGTGATCGCGGTGACCAAGGTTCACTTCAAGGTGAACCACCATCGCAATGAGGCTGGACCTTTTCGTGGTGCCATGGTTTGTGTGTCTCAATTAGCCATTGAACTATACTGGGTGGTGCATTTTTGCACCTTCAGATTCAATCACAACAGATTGGTCAATGGTTAGAGGCCAAGCAATCACAGCCTCCTGGTCCTCCAAGTTGGGGGTTGGAATGAGGGTGGCTTCTTATTCCTTAAAACGGACTCCTTGTAGCCTTGTGCGAATCCCGCTGCCTTGCGGACAGGTTTTTAAACCAGAGGCTTTGGTTAAGAACCCTGATGGTTCTCCTGTCTAGGCCTGGGCAACCTGACAGTATCTTGCCCATGTAATACAATGAATATCTCTTCAAACAAATTTCTGATGCTCTGGCCACCGCAGAGGATAATCAACGGTGCCCTATCTGCTGCAGCGGGCAGGGTAGATAAGGGTTTGGATGTTACTGCTCACGACTTCCCGTCTTCTTATTCCCCCTCTTGCGCTTTTTCACCCTTATCGTCCCGTTCCAGCTGCACTTTTATCCCCCCTGTTTTTAACCCCCAAATCTCGACCCTCCCCCACGTTGCTTCAATAGTCGCTTGTCTTTTAGGTTCAACTCACATGTGAACGCGGAGCGTCATTCCTGCCCTGTCAACAGGCCTATGTCCAACCAAGCGGCATATCAAAGTTCATCGAATACCATTTGGAACCCACGATGCTCTTTCAGACTGGCATGCCTCAATGTTCGCACATTGCTAAAGATAGGTCAACAGACAGCAATTGCCCGAAAATTATTGACCCTCTCGATGGATGTCTGCTGCTTATCGGAGACCTGCCTGCAAGACTCGAGTTCTGTGCTCACTCTGCGATCCCCTTCAGGTGACATTTGCAACACTTTCTCATTGCGCCTGTCCGGTGACGATGCAGCTTCGAGCACCGGCAAAACCGGTGGTGGTATTGCCCTGAGTCCCGGGCTGAAGCTACCCTGGTTGACTGGATTCCAATCAGTAGCCGGATGTGTGCTGTCCGATTGGCTGGCTTATTCAAAACTTCGAAGTTGCGTGGGATTAACATGTGTCTATTAGTTATCGCTGCCTATGCACGGACAAACTGTAGCGATGACTGGGTAAAAGGCGACTTCTATCCTCAACTGAACGAGCGCCTTCGCCACAGAATAAGTTCAGACACTGTAGTGCTGGCTGGGGATCTGAACCCTCAAGTCGGAAAATTATCCACAGATGAGCTGCACCTGCCCGGCCAACATTGTGCAGGCTTATGTAATGAAAACGGTGAGCGGTTACTTCATTTGTGTGAGGATGCTCGCTTATTTCTTGCGAGCACTAATTTCCGACACAGCACCCGCCGGAGAGTGACTGGGCACCCACCAGCATGGATCCAGCCTTGGACGCAAACCGAGCACATTGCGATAAGATACAGATGGAGAGGCTGTGTCCAGAACTGTCGCTCGATTTGGAACACAGGTGTGGACACCAACCATGCACTTGTATGCGCTGACCTGCGGATGTGCTTTGGCGGACGCCCACGACGACCCTGTGTGCGCATTGACACCAGCCAACTGACAAAGCCAGCTGTTCTGAATGCGTATCGAATTACGCTGACATGCGAGTTGAATAAGCACTCACTGGATGCAATTGAAGGTCACTTGTCTCATATTCACCAAACCTTACTAGCAGCAGAACAATCCTCATGTGGTTTGTCTAATCACCAACATGGAAATTGGGTATCTTCACAGTCTCTGGAACTTATAGATGCTAGCCGGCATATCCCGGCTGGAAGCGAACACAATGAAACTCGCAAAGAGATCCGGGCAAGACTCCGTGCAAGCCTGAAGAGAGGAAGTGCATTTTGATGGTCTCATCGTGCGTCAGAGATGGAAATGGCCGTTGCCCTTGGTAAACTTCGTAAGTTATTCCGGCTGATACGGGGAACGGGCAGCAGGAGACCTGGTGTTAGTGAAACTATACGTGACGAGACTGGATAGCCTATCCACAACTTATCAAAACGCTTAGAACGTTGGGCTGAGCACTTTGAAAAGCAATTTAATCGGTCGGAATTGTTAGGTTTCTCGCCAGGCAGTGATCGCCCCGTTTCCTGGGCTGTCCATTTGGATCCACCCTCTCGCCCAGAATTCGAACTTGCGATCGAACTGTTGAAGTTAAATAAACCCGCGGGACCAGATGGTATTCCTCCAGCTCTCTTCAAATTCGCGGGACTTGCTCTTGTGGATGATTTACAC